>JAWZYT010002543.1:10000-110000 GCA_034508575.1 Petrolisthes manimaculis | reverse complement strand
TCAAACATACATACACACATTCAAATCAAACACAGCACAACATAACAATACACAAACTCAATACACACAAACACACACACAACCCAACATCATATATAAAGAAGACCCAATGAGACATAATAATCACAACACACACAGACAGACACACAGGAATAAACAATAGCCTACATATGTTCCAGTAAAACACCCACATGAGCAAACAACAAACAAACAAACACACACACACACACAAACTTCAGTACACATTACATAACAAAGAAAAGCAGCAACACACATAATACAACCTGAAACCTGAAACCACACACACACACACACACACACTATCTCTCTCTTTCGAAACTACACACACATACTGCACACACACACTATCTCTCTATCTCTCGAAACTACACACACACATACACACTCACACTCTCTCTCGAAACCACACACACACACACACACAATTTCTCTCTCTCTCGAAACCACACACACACACAATTTCTCTCTCTCTCTCTGGCAACCCTAACTTGCTCTCTCCAAATGTCTCCCATCCACTTCTCCACTCTCCTTTTTCAAGTGTTTGTTTCCCCTCCTACTGAACTCGCATTAAGCCTCTCTCTCTCTCTCTCTCTCTCTCTCTCTCTCTCTCTCTCTCTCTCTCTCTCTCTCAACATCACATTTATATACTCCCTCCTATTTTCCTACAGCCATTATCTTCTCAAACTTCTCCAATTCGTGTTCGGTTCCCTCTCGTCGACATCTCAAATTTACCTTCTATTTTTTACCCTCACTCACCACCATCTCTCTCTCTCTCTCTCTCTCTCTATCTATCTATCTATCTCTCCCTCTCTCTCTCTCTCTGGCATTATATAGAGGCTCTTTAAGGTATATTTGAAGGCTATTGAATCCTCCAAACTAATGCTACAAGCCAGAAGACCTTATTGTTATTAATATAGGATCTGTTTCGAGGCAAAATTTGGAGGAATAAATTTGAGACCTTACAAATTTTACCAACAATAAAATATCTCCTTAAATTAAGGTAGAATAAAATACAGTGTTGATATTATTGGAGATGATGAATTTCTCCAAACTATTCCCAGCAACAATACACCATTATTTGTTGTTCATCTGGTCCTGTTTCCTAGCATACTTTGGAGGAATCATGGCTCTCTAATGTTCAGTATCAAAATAACACACTCTCCCGTTACCCTACCTTGCCTATATTATGTTTCTCTGTTTCAGTTTGCTCTCTTTCCCTCCTCGACTTTCCTCATTTCTCCCTGACTTTAGTTGTTTTTCCTCCCCTCACTCACCACCATCTCTCTCTCTCTCTCTCTCTCTCTCTCTCTCTCTCTCTCTCTCTCTCTCTCTCCGGCAGTATATTTCCTCTCTTTCCTCATTTCTCCCTGACTTTAGTTGTTTTTCCTGCCCTAACATTCCTCCTCTATAGCCTATATACACGAGGTTAAGTTTCCCCTCTCACGATCCTTTTATAACCTTCTCCTGTCGTCACACCAAAACATTCCTCTCAAATTTCCTTACGTCTTCTCTTCACGGCATTCCCACTATCCAAATTCTTCACACAATTTACTTCAAACGTCTCTCTCTCTCTCTCTCTCTCTCTGTGTCTCTGTGTCTGTCTGTCTGTCTCTCTCTCTCTCTCTCTCTCTCTCTCTCTTATTACAGTAGGTTACGTGTTCCACTAACCATCTTGAAACCGTTCCCTACGTCCCCTCTTTCCTTAAAGGACCTTGTGATCGTGTATGAAAACTGGATGGCTTCTGATTCCTCCTGACCACACCACGAAACAAGCTCCTTCCATGTAGGTGGTGTTTCGTGGCAATATTTGAAGGACTCATTTAACTCCAATTTTCTGACTACACCATGCACAGGGTCCCTTAAGGTGGTTATTCTTTTTTGGTACATTGGAGTGCCTTGATTCCTCCAAAGTATGCCAGGAAACAGGACATGATGAACTAAAATAATGGTGTTCTGTTGATTGGAATATTTTGGAGGATTCAGTTGCTCCAGATTTACCAACATAAAAACTTCCCCCTTAAACATTTTCTCACGCGACCCTCTTCTCCCACCACACACACCCTCATCTCAACAATTGGTCCCTCATGGCATTCCTCCACTCTCTCCCCTCCACTACACAACTGTTAAAGTGGGAATTCTTTTTTGTTTCATTGGAATGCCGTGATTCCTCTAAAGTATGCTAGGAAACAGGACCAGAAGAGCAAAAATAATAGTGTCCTGTTGCTTGGAATAGTTTGGAGGATTCAGTTGCTCCAGATTTACCAACACAAACTTCCCCCTTAATGAACCTGACTAAAGGGAGGACAAGGGAGGAGGGAGTGCCTATAAGTAGTGCCACAGTGCCACCACCACCAACACCACGCATGCCATCCTCCCTCCCTCCCTCCCTCACATTCCTTCTTCCTTCTTCCTTCTTTATGTAACTCTGCCTTTGTCCTTCACTCTGGCAGGGTAAAGGGATGAATTGAAGGATGCTGATCATAAAACTGTACCACAAATCAGACCAGCTATTAATTACGGGTTATAATAACTAAAGAGGAAGTTTGCATCAGGCACAGTTTATAAAACAAATCATAATGTTCCAATTTATCATTATCTTATATATTCACTTTCAACATCGTCACTTTTGTCTCCACTTCTATATTATTTGTATTCGGATATTCAGAATAAGAACAACTATGAAGCAAAAACTGACGGATACTAGGCTACCCAAACAACCTTACATTCGTACGGTATTATGTCATTCAAGGTTTTGCTGGGCACGTCAGGAAAGGAATTAGCCTACAGCATTATTACGAGGAGTTGTGTGGCAGGGTGGTACACATCAAAGTCACTTCAGACAGACACACAGGGTTTGACACACTGCATTCTTATATACTTGCAGCCTCACGTATAATTTCTTCGGGTTGAATTAGGAATACATCACAGAGGTAAGGGAGGGAGGGAGGGAGGGAGGGAGGGACACACACACACACATACACACACACACACACACAGCCACTACACCACCTATTTCTTAAAGCCAGACTGTCACTCCAAGGCCATTATATACTCGCTTCAGCCAGTTCCTGCCGTGCAACCCCAGCTACTGTACTGTGCCTCCCTCAGTGTTCTCACATCCTATACCCACCTACTAATAACAGTGAAAGGACCAAAACTCTATATATTCCACTATACATCAGAGATTATATTTATCGTTATCACCAACCCTCACTTCCTCTTTATCAAGGAGTGAAGGACTAGAGTCAGGAAACCCTCACTGTGTTTCTATTAGAGTTGTTTACCTCACCTCTATTTCATACAGGGAGAGAATAATATATCCTACTTCTCTGGTTCTTTCAATTTACGATCCCGTGAAACTCAATATATTTCTATACTGCACAGTCACCAGCACTAATAAGTTTACATACTGCATTTTTTGGTTGAAACTTTAGAACAGTCCAATTCACCAACGAACTAGGCCTAATTCCAATGGTGATTTTATCGTGCATTCATTTACTGTTTCTAGGTTTTCCAAGCACACATAGGAATACCCGGTACTTATTTATTAGTGCTTGTGACTATGTGTATCATCAAAGACAAAACTCGTGTCGCTTTCTCGTCCAATAATTTAAAATAACTCATGAAACTTAATGAAAATTCCACCACAGTAAATTTCGTGTTCAATATGGTTAGTCTTGTAACATATGTTTTCACGACACAAGTTTTGTCTTTAATCCCTTAAGGGGAGAGTATACTTTTGATGGATTGGAGTGCCTTTATTCCTCCAAAGTATGCCAGGAAACAGACCCACATGAAGAAACATAATGGTATCCTGTTGCCTGGAATAGTTTGGAGGAATCATAATCTCCAAAAATGTCAAAACTATATGGTACCCTCCCCTTAATTAAACCCCAACAACCAAACCAAACCAAGGACCAAAACAAAGGACCTCGATCACCAAACAACAAAGGAGGAGGGTTAAACAGACATACATACATACAGACAGACAGGGAGGGAGGGAGGGAGGCAGGATGTGGTGAAAGATCATCCTTAAAAATATGAAAACGTCATGATGTATTGTCCCCTTGTTGTTGTTGTTGTTGTTGTTGTTGGTATTGTTGTTGTTGGGTCACGTGTTGTATTACTCATTCAGTCTGGTATTCCAAGTCAAATTTTAATTGTATGGTGTTGTTGGAAGAAATTGTCAGTGCATATTAGTCATCATCTTTTTCTATATAGAGGACTTGTGGCGACCGGAATTTTGTCTCCAACTCTACACAACTATTATTTCTCCATCCCTATTATTCTTACAACAACAACAACAACACCACCACCACCAATACCAACACCAACAACAACACCACCACCAATACCAACACCAACACCAACAACAACGTGTGTACTATTAAAGGTATGGTGTTTCGTGCAAGGCAGTATTTGAAGGACTCATTTATCTTCAATTTTCTGACTACATCACAGTGTCACTCAAGGGAAAATTCTCATGTTGTTGTTGTTGGTGTATTGGAAGGTTCCTGATCCCTCCTAACTATACCAGAAAACAGACGCTCTTAATGGTACTAATAGTGGATCTATCTGTTTCTTGGCACAGTTTGGAGGAATCAAAAGACCTTCCAATTCACAAACAAAAGAATCTCACAAGACTTAATTAACCCCTATCGATTTGGTAATGGTCGTTCAGGAGAAATAATTGGTGTGAGTGTGTGTGTGTGTTGATGTTTCTACTGATTCCCTTGTTATGAGTGTGTGTTTATATGTGTGTGTTTATGTGTGTGTGTTTATGTGTGTGTGTGTATGTGTGTGTGTGTATGTGTGTGTGTCTGTGTGCATGTATATGTGAGTGTGTATGTGTGTGTGTTTATGTGTGTGTGTGTGTTTATGTGTTTGTGTGTGTTTATGTGTGTTTATGTAGAGGTCCTTTCATCCTGCCTCTCTCATAAACGTTTCTGTCATGTTTGAGAAGATAATAAATAGAGGGAGTAAATTTATAAATGTTTATACACAATTTACATCACTGCTTCGTTTGTGTGTGTGTGTGTGTGTGTGTGTGTGTGTGTGTGTGTGTGTGTGTGTGTGTGTGTGTGTGTGTGTGTGTGTGTCCATAGCCAGACAGTGTGAAGCCATATTAAAGGGGCCTAGCACAGAACAGTGTTGGTAAATCTGGAGCAACTGATTCCTCCACACCAACTCCAGGCAACAACAGACCACCTTATATTATTCTTAAGAGTTCAACTGGTCCTGTTTCCTGACATATACTTTCCTTTTTTCACTTCACTCTCTTTTCCTTCCTTTCTTCTCTTCACTCTCTTTTCCTTCCTTTCTTCTCTTCACTCGGTTTTCCTTCCTTTCTTCCCTTCATTCTCGTTTTCTTCTCTTGCATATCTCTGTTGTTTGTCCCTTTCTCACTTCCCTTCACTTCACTCTCTTTTCCTTCCTTTCTTCTCTTCTCTGTCTTTTCCTTCTCCTTTCCCCTTCCCTTCTGTTCTCTCCCTCATGTCTATCCTCTTGTCTCCCTTCCCCTCTTTTCTTCGTCTAACCCTCACATACATTCCTCTCTCCTTCCTCTTTTTATTTATTCTACCCTCAACCTATCCCTATCTTTCCTTCCCCTCTTCATTCCTCTACCCCTCCCCTCCCCTTCATTCGTATATCTCTCAATTTCCCTCTCCTTTCCTTTCCCTTTAGGCTAAGTTCCTCTATCCCTCCATTTCCTTCCCCTCGAAATTTATCTATCCCACCCCTTCCCTCCCCTCTTAATTTCCATAATCCTTACTTTTTCTCCACTTCCCTCCCCTCTTCAATCCTCTACCCCTAACTTTCTCCCCTCTTCTCTCCCCTCATAATTCCTCTATATACTTCCCCTCTTTACTCCTTTATATTATCTCGTCTCCTCTTCCCTCTTCACTCCTTTATAATTATCTTATTTTCTCCTCTTCCCTCTTTACTCCTTTATATTTTCTTGTCTCCTCTTCCCTCTTTACTCCTTTATAATTATTTTCTCCTCGTCTCTTCCCTCTTTACTTACTCTACACTATCTACTTCCTACATTTTCTCTTTTTTTATCACCTTTCAATTTCCTCCAGCAACCCACTTTCCCCTTCCTTTCCTTCATCCTCTGAGTTCCGCTTTTCCTCACACACACACACACCTTCCTTCCTTCCTTCCATCCACTACATTATCTTCTTCTCCTTCTCCTTCTCTCCCATTATCCTCTCTTCTCTCAATTCTCCACCAAACTTTCACATCTTAACTAACTCTTGTATCCCATTCTTCTCGTTCTTATCTCTCCCTTCTCTTCTCCCTCTTCTTTATTCTACGTTTTCCGTCGGTTGTTCTTCATCTTTCCCCTTCTATTCCTCCATCTATTATCACCTTCTCCATCTATCTCTCCATTTGTCTTTTGTTAACATTTCGTCCTTTCTTTAAACATTCTATCTTAATTTTTATCTATCTACTTATCTTTATCATCTTTATCTATTCTACAGTATATCTAAAATTATCCATCTATTTTAGCACACACTTTATCTTTTCTTGTCGTAACTTACTCTCTTATTAAACCTCCTCTTTTTATCTCTATTTTCTTAGTATAATATTTCCATTTTTTCCCCCAACACGGTCCTACCACACGATACAAAACCAGTCAAGTGAGAGGATAAAAAAGCTTCATGGTTTTTGAAAGCGTGGAGGAGTCGAGTGAAGGAGTGAGTGAAGGAGAACCGGACTGGAGGAAACACGAAGCTTTCACCTTTCGAAAGCAAAAAGTGGCAGCCGGGAGAAAACGAAAACGTGGATGAACAAAGACAGTTTAGTTTAAAGTAATCACAAGACTACTCAACACAACGCTATACAACACAACACAGTACAACATAACACAACACAGCACAACCCAACGCAACACAGTACAACACAACACAACACAGTACAACACAATCCAACGCAACATAGCACAACACAACGCAACACAGCACAGTACAACGCAACACAACACAACGCAGAGCAAAGCAACTCAACACAGCACAAAGCAACACAACACAACAACACACTCCTCGTAGCTCAGGGGAAGTATTCTTTATATGTGGGTACTTAAAATTATAAGAAACATTCATAAGTTTATTCACCAAGGCACTAAAAATGTCAAGGAAGGTCACTACACTTTTTCTCTCCTTCCATTACAAATATTAATATATGGGACATTACTCTTCTCTCTAACACCTCTTATTTTTCCTTCTATCAATCTCCTCTATTACCATTATTATTATTATTTTTATACGTGGCATTGCTCTACTCTATACTCTCTATACACTTCCCCCTCTCTATAAAAACCATTCAACATTCACCAAGCTATGTATTCAGTCTTACTCATTTTCTGTCCAATTCCCACTTTGGGTCTTATATAAATAAATACACTCTGGGACCATTTTAGTAACTGATTCCTCCAAACTATTCTAAGCAACAGGCCACCAGTATTTTTGAGAATCTGGTCCTGTTTTCTGGCGTATTTTGGAGGAATTAAGACGCTCCAATCTTTCAAAAGTATCCCCTTAACTACGATTTAGGTTCCTGTAAACGTAATGTGTCTCTGCATCTGGAACGAACCCTGACAATCGCTTGGACTTTTCTTCGCTCATTTTTTTTATTTCAGTTGAGGACACTATTATTCTGGTTACACACACACACACACACACACACACACATCCATTCCTCTCACCATCTCCGCTAAATCTCTCTCTCTCTCTCCCACTCCACACATTTCTACTCTTCCACCTTCACTACCACTATATCCACATCCTCCTCACTCTCATCAACCATATCCGCCACATATCCCTCCCTCCTCTCTCTCTCTCTCTCTCTCTCTCTCTCTCTCTCTCTCTCACCACCATCAAATCATACTCCCGACCTTCATGCATCTCTCTCTCTCTCTCTCTCTCTCTCTCTCTCTCTCATGAAAAAAAATGCACATTCCTCTTCCACTATCATTACCATTCCCAATCCACATCTTAGGCCATTCTCCACCACATCCACGTGTACCCCTCTCTCTCCACCATCCACATATCTATCTCCACAGCTTGGGTTGGTTGAAGCTTTGAACAGTCCACCAATTCACCAACAAAGTCATTCCATTGGAGATTTTATTGTGCATTTATTAAATTTTACTTTACTGTCTCTATGTATTCAAAGCACACCTGAATACTTATTAGTACCCGTGACTGTACCAAAAGAATAATAACCCCTTAAAAGGCGTTGTTGAAATGTTTAATTAAGGGGATAGAATACTTTGGGTTCACTAGAGTGCACTGATTCCTCCAAAGTATGTCAAGAAACAGAATTAATGAATAAGTATAATGGCAGGCTACCCCGTTGCCTGGAATACGTCGGAGGAATCAGCAGCAGCAGTAGGTCCAGATTAAATTTTACCCTCGACCAACTCTGTACAAAGTAAACACAACAAGGCTATTGGACAAAGTGTTGTTGTTGTTGTTGTTGTAGGAGAGGAGCGAGGGAAGCCATAAATATAGAGAGAATAATAATCGGTCGTTTACACCAAGCCTGTCTATGTACTGTACTATCAGAGACTAAAATAGTGTCGTTGTTTTGTCCGATGATTTGAAATAACTCGTGAAACTTTAAAATGAAAGCCCCACCAAGATCTAGAATATTTTGAGCCCCACCACAGTAATGTTCGTGTTCAATGTACCCTATAATAATATATGTTTTCACCAAATTTCACGACACGAGTTTGGTCTTTGATAGTACAGTTGGACACATGAACTCGTGGTACAGCCGTGGTGCATATTCCCCATGGAGGTATAATATACAGTAGAGGAGGCGGCATGAGCAACTCGTCCTGTACTGTACACCCAAAGTGAAGCCAGGAGAGGAGCCTATTACCCTACTCCCCATTGACTCAAAACATTGGAGCTCCTTCATTATTTCTCCAACGTATATATGACAGGAAACACAATAAATGAATCAATATGATGTAATGTTGCTTGGAATAGTTTGGAGGAGTCAGTAGCCTATGCCCTCCAGTTCACCAACAAGATTGATTGATTGATTGATTGATATTAGGCACCGCAACAGCGAGGTCATATAGCTCATCAACAAGAGAATCTCCAATAATTACTGAGATGGTCATACCATAATAATAATAATATTATCCTCATAAAACATCGAGTGTCAAGTGCCATCATACATCACACACTTGCATGTACACTCACTGACCTAGCATGTCACTGTGTATGTCAATGAAATAATACTCGCTTGCTGTCATCGGTCCTCTTGGAGCGTGAGGATATCCACAAGTAAATTGGCTCTACATTTCTGAGTAATTAATAACAAAAATACACCATCCTTCTCTGATATGCCATTATGTTTATATTGTCCCACCAGTACACACACAGCTATCACTACTGACATCCACTAATAAGTTTGTAATACACTGTTTACACGAGTACAACTTGGCTATAAATAAAGTAAAAGGTCAGTACTTACCGGAACCTGAAGTAGTTTCTGACATCCACTAATAAGTTTGTAATACACTGTTTACACGAGTATAACTTGGCTATAAATTAAGTAAAATGTCAATACTTACCGGAACCTGAAGTAATTTCTGACGATCATCTGGCGATATGACTTGACCAGGTCATCGAAGGAGTCTGTAGTGCCCAGGTCCTTTTTCTGGACCCGGGGCGTGGCTACTGCGCTGCGAGCCTCCGCCATCACACACCACCACCCAAACACACAGCAAAACGTACACTGCCTTACTCACTCACTCCTGATGTTGCACGGGTGAGCACTGACTGGCTGCCCCCTCACACCCTAACCTTCACAACAAGCTTGGCGTTTGAGTTGCATGTGGGGTGGCCCGCTCACACTCACCAATGATAACGTCACTGACCCTTTCTCAATGATTTTCTTCTTCTCTCTCTCTCTCTTCCTTTCTCCACCAGCCACGTACTCTACCTGCTGTTACTAGTGCCTTGTCTTACCGCCACTTTAAGATCGACTGTTTCTTTACTCGTCAGCTGGAAGGCTTAAAATTACTCACAAATATCCCGTGTTTTTGTCATCTGTTTTCACCAATTTACTTTACTATGCAATACACTCTGTTTGTGGCTGGATACTCTTTCGGAAGTAACTGACTGATTCGGTTGATGACACGTCAGCCATTCAAGTCTCCAGCGGCGACCTGCAGAAAAACAAAGTCAATTAGTGAATAGTAACAGTAAAAGTATAGTAATTATCCGCCGGGAGTCCACATTAAGTTAAGAAAAGAAAAATTATAATAAGTATAGCCTAAGCCCAATAGTCCCACCCCATGTCTGCCTGACTATCCTATTTAGAGCTAGTAGATTTTATAGTTTAATTTCGGACTTTTGTCAACCAATCGGCTTGAAGTTTGACAAGAGTAATAAATAATTCACCCACGGTAATGAAGAAATGCTATAAACCAAAAACCACTCCAGCTTTTACCAAATGTGAGAAGATATAACCGAACGACATCTTAAATCAATGTTTTACCACAATAACTAACATATTATAATAATAATAATAATAATAATAATAAGTCTTTGTTGTGGTTGTCTCGCCTAGTCTCGCCCTGAGTGAGTTTGTATAGACTGACGATGTGGTGTCACTGGTGTGGTATGAAGGCTATTGAGTCCACACCACTACAACATTCATCAGTCTTATCTCTTATGGTACACTCGGCTGTACCTTATCTCTTCTTTAGCTTATCTCTTCTTTAGCTTATGTCTTCTTTAGATTATCTTTTCTTTAGCTTATCTCTTCTTTAGCTTATTTCTTCTTTTGCTTATGTCTTCTTGGGACACGCACGGCTGCACACAATTACAAAACGCTTGAAATATGAAGATAATGATATACAGATTAAAGATTAATCCTACAACATAAGATATTCGTATAAATAGAAGCCAAGTTCAGTATTAAAGTTCCAGTGTTTAATAGATTTAGTTCACATCATCACACAACATAATTATACAGTACAGTAGTGTTGGTGTATGCTACGGTATCGAGGGGAAATATTCACCAAAGAGAGACAACAGTGGTGGAATAATAATGTCCTCTCCTCTAACATAAAGGTCAGAGCAGTTAGCCTCAAGCCACACATGAACACACTCCCTGCAGCCTATAATAACCCTGCTTCCGCCACCACCATCACCATCACCACCACCACCAAGACTACTATAACTACTCTAGTCGTGTGTTGATATGTACTGTAGGCTGTAGCCTACTGTGTGAAGAGAATGAGAGTAGTGTCATTGGATTTATATTGGACTACTCTCGTTGTAAAAGAAACACGATAATGATCAGCAATTCAGCATTGGTGGTCAGATAGGTGAAACTGGAAGTCCAATTCTACCAATAAACACAATACTTCCCATCCTGTACAGTTGGCCACAGGTATTCTTACACAGGCTATATGGAAAGAGAGGCTATTTTTCTGTGAGTACACCAGTGAATGGTCTACCAAGTGACTCGGTGAGTGCATAACAACAAACCTAATAGTAATGTTGTATTGCAGTTACCTAGTGTTTTATTTTCTCTATGTTTTAAACTCTCGAATACAACAGGATCTATACGAATTCATGTGGCCAACTAGGCTATACCACGAAGTTACATAAAGAAACACAACAAGAATGTATACGATGCAAAAATTTTTTAAAAAAAAGAGAAGACGTTCCCTTTATGTAAAACGTTTGACGAATGTTGAGATAATTGATCTAGAGCTAACTTAGCAAAGGAAAGGAAGAACAATCTAGATCCGTCCATACACGAGCGAGGATTGATATAACAGAAGGATCGTGCAATTAAATTCATTAATGTAACATACATATAATCAAATGTTCAATCCTGATCATATCCTTCATCTATTAGGTAACTTGACTTACTGTATTAGATCTAGGGAAACAAGACCCATAACCCACGTAGTGCATTTCCATACAAGAATATATATATATATTAAAGCTTGACAATTCATCTTTATGACAGGACCCTCCAATGAACATTTTCTCTATTTGATTATTCATTAATTATATTAACTTTTTGTTCTTCTGTGGTAATATCACTGTATTCAGGTCTTTCTTTCTTAATGTTCAAGAGTATACTCACTTGATGCGATACCAACCCAGCACCATCTACACCACCGTCTTTACGACAACCATCCACTCATACAAGCGTCTGCCACTCACTGACACAAGGGTGTAAACAACAGTGCTACCAAAGTCAGGCCTTTCCACTGGCTCAATATAGCGTTATGCGCACCTTAGCATTAATAAACACTAAATAGTTTCAATGTTGTATACCTCACCTGAAGACTGAGCCTGGGTACTCGAAAAGCAAGGGTTGTTACCTACTATACCATCACAACCTTGAGAGAGAGAGTCGTTATCAATTGTAATAAAGTAGCTACTCATGTACAGTAGTTTGTTTCCTACTACAGTAATCTAGTTTCATAGATGTGTTACCTGTCCATTGTATTTCAACACATTAATTTTGTACCCAATGAACTACGTAGTTTCTATCAATCTAATGGCATTTCCAATATAATTGGCCCATTTATATCTTATTTTTATAACTCATATGTAATTTCTTATGAACTTTCGCAATTTTTTTATATTAATCTTTTTGTACAAGTTTATAAAGTTGTCTGGGGTTGGTCAGCATGCTTTGCTGGCCTTCTCCTTTGTTATATGCCTTTACAATAATAATGTTTTCAAATTAAATCACTTTTGAAAATTGTTAGGCCAAACACAAGCGCAGCGCTATAATAACTCGTCATTTCTGCTAAATTAGCACTTCTGCTGTTTGTCAGCTGGGGGATGGGACCAAGTACTATTTTTAGCATGCTTTTACGTCGTGCATTTCACATAATTTTTCGAAAGATATATTTTTGTTGAAAAAAACGATACCTTTTTCATGCATATGAAAGAATAATGATTGTTATAGTAATTTCAGAAATTTGTACAAAAGAAGTGTAATTGTAAGTATCGAGAATTGCTCAGTTATCATCTAACACGTATGAAAAGTGCATATTGATCTATTTACGTTCATAATATATGTTTTCAGATATTATGTAACTGATTAAGTAATTGTTCAAAGTGATATTTATATTATATTTCCTCATTTTTTATATACATATTTTCCGATAGAGCTATATAAATGCCGCAGACTTCTCTTTATATATTGTATTATATAGCATTTGTAAATTGAAGTTTACTAATGAGAAATTAAATTTACAATTATAGGTAAGACTGTATATCCAGTAAATAGGTTCTATTAGCATATAAAATTATGATATTGAAGGAACCATTTGTCCGAAAGAGTTGTATACAATGGGATAATATCAAATTCGTGCATTATTATATATTATTATGTTTATTATAGTTAAAATAACACTCTTTATATAGTTTTAAGAAAATTGGAAGTAAAATTATTGTAAAGGATAATTTATATAATTATTTATATATTTTCGGCGTCAAGTGGCTGTGGCCGCGTCATGACAATATCTTCAGAATCAGTGTTGCCAGATACAGGAAAATTTCTATGTTTTAAGAAATTTTGAAGTACACGCAAGAAAATTACATAAATTTTGTTCAAGAGTAAGCAGGAATATTTCTACCAAACTAAATACCAAAAAGATCGTCAAAGTAAACTGGGAATTATTGAAGGAAAAAAGATAAATTGTAAGGTGAAGTTAGGAAATTTGGTCAAGGAGATGTGGCAACACTGACTCCTCAGGAATCACAAGTCACAACAACAATGTCGGATTGAGTCAGCATCGGAGAGGATAATTATCTTTGGTAATATTTATGCCCTATCCTTGTTTGTAATTGATATATACCAACTATGTATCGTCTTCTTAATGTCCCTGGGTATATGTTTGATAAGTTAATGCGATAATACAAGTAGTAATATGGACTTTAAAGGGCTGAAATATGGCACGAGGTAATGGATGCCGGGGCTGGCTAGCTGATATTTAAGTTATTTACCACGTGGATCTGTATCGTGTTTTTATAAGTGTCCCTGGGTAGTTTTTCGTAATAGATTAACACGATAATGTAATTAGTTGAATGTGGAGGGCTGAAATATGGAAAGTGGTAACTGATGCTGGCTAATATTAAGTTATTTACCTCGTGATGCTGACATCTTTTATCGGGATGAACCTCGTACAAATAGTAAAATGGACAGGAGTGTTAATACAAGTAGGAACATGGACTGGAGGGATAACACAAGTAGGAAAATGGACTGGAGGGATAATATAAGTAGGAAAATGGACTGGAGGGATGATACAAGTAGGAAAATGACTGGAGGGATGATACAAGTAGGAAAATGGGTAATTATGCATAATAGGTCCACATTTTTTTTTTCGGGTCCTGCCTATTTTTAGTTCTATTCATTAGTGACCATAATATTGAACAGAAACCACTTGGTTTATACATATTCCCTAACTCCTTCAATCTTGGGGGAGAGCACTGGGAATCGGGGGGTTTTGGGTGGGGGAAAACACGTAAATTAGCTTATTTTGGTTTTATAGTAGTTTGTTAACATGCATAAATGTCGAAAAATTGAAAACCCGAGCCAACTTTTGGCAAAAGTTGGCTCGGGTTTTGCAATTTTAAAGAGGGCTAAATGTCTAAAAATTGAAAATCCGAGCCAACTTTTGGCACTTCAAAAATACCCCAAAATCTAGGGAATTCCTACTTGATATTTTTAAAGACAGTCGAACCAACCTAACCCTGGCATCCTCCGGTTCTAACCCTAGCATCCTCCGGTCCTAACCCTAGCATCCTTCGGTCCTAACCTAGCATCCTCCGGTCCTAACCTAGCATCCTCCGGTCCTAACCCTAGTATTCTCTGATCCTTAGGTTCTAAGTTATTATCTAAGGATTGTTTCCAAAATTTAGGGAGAAATCTTGAGATCTTGGGATTTTCAGTTTGGCTTACGTATTTCTATTAAGATGTGGTCGTTTACGTTAATTGTCATTGTCAGGGTCTAGAAGCACTGCCTCACAGTTGCGGTGGTCCGCCGCTGCTGCCCATCCTGGTTTCCCTGTCGCAGGGCCACTTGGTCGGGTATTGTGTTTGAGGTTCGGCACTGGGCCGTGTAGCCGGGCACAGGAGGTTCATCTGGCACTGTCCCCTGGAACTCCAAGGGGATGGTCATGGCAGAAGTGCCTCCAGTTCTCCCTGTTCCAACACTCCCTCCTCACTTGGTCAAGCCCCCCCTCCTGACCCTCATGTTTCTCTGTCTGTCTTGGGTATTTGGGTTTTAGGAATGAATTATGGCTTCTGTTTGAAACCGATTTTGAGGGGGTATGGTACTGAAGGCGACGTGCCATATACTTGTGAATTGTCCTAATATCAGATAATATTCAGTACCCGAAAGTAATAGTGTTTCATGTCTTGTTTTGTGAATTGTAATTTTGTTATTAAGTAATCAACTTCATTACTAATGGTTTCCATGCATTTTCTTATTACAGAATAGAATACAAAGATGGGTCACCGTATACGTTGTTTTTTTGACATTGAGATTGATGGCATTCCCTCTGGTCGGATTGTCTTCGAACTGTTTAATGATGCCTGTCCCAAAACCTGTGAGAACTTCCGTGCTCTGTGCACTGGTAAGAGGCTGTAACTATTTTTAAATTTAAGTTGAGGCAGAAGCTTACTTGATATATAAATTGTACAAATATTACAGTATTACACTACAGGTATGAAGGTTATCCAATACTTGCAGGGCTTTTTCTAGTCACTATTTTGTCTATTTTGGGTTTTACCTACATTATAGTGTAAACTAGTGCAGTACCTCCAATGGCATTTGTCACATTTGTAGCCTTGGAGGAGTTGCTCCATCTTGATACTGTTTCTCTCCATCCACCCTACATATCTTGTGACTAATGTATGGTAGGTGGTGGAGGGTATATACTATATACTGAATGAAAACTCACTCTTTGCTGTTCTATATCTATCTGTGTGCAGGGGAGATTGGTAAAGGTAAAACCACAGAGAAACCACTGCATTACTGTGGAGTCAAGTTCCACCGGGTGATCAAAGACTTTATGATCCAAGCGGGTGACTTCTCAGCAGGGAATGGAACTGGAGGCGAGAGCATCTATGGGGGTCAGTTTGAAGGTGAGTTAAAGTGGAGGGAGTGCTTCACACAGTTTTCTATTCTCCACTGCAGTACTAAATGTGTTACCACTGGTTTCTGTTGTCTAATACAATACTGGATGTGTTTTTCTGTAACTCAGAAATTCTGATACTGTTCCGAATACCTGAGAATGATCAGAGCTCATCACCCAAGTGTTAAAAATCTTGTACTGCACAGTATTAGGTAATCAGATGCTTGTGACAGTGCATGCTCTGTGGTATTGGTTTCATGGTGAGTGACCATCCCTACCTCTCACGGCTTAGTGGGATCTTATTCTTATATCCCTTAAAATATATCCGCTTTTTGCAAGTCATTAAAATTTAAGTTCATTGTAAAAAGCAATTTCATTGGTGAGTGGATTTCTTGCTGTTTGATATCCAATTCTGGTGTCACTTAATAGGACCGTTCGCATTAAGCGTGGATCTAGCGGTTGACACCACATACTTCCAGATTTTTTTATTTTTTTTATTTTATATTGGGTACATCGACAAATTGCATATATAGACTCTTCTTCGTTAAAATAACGTATTTACTATGATGTTAGTATTCCAGTAAACATCTTAAAGACGTTAAAGTGCATATTAATGAGCTAGTAATATAGTTTGAGGTGTTTTATTGTGCTGTACTATTTTTGGTGTGTGTGCCTCAATGGATAAACATTCATCGGTTTTATATATACATTTGAATATTTCTTGATTTTTAATGTAGTATAAATGTTCCAAGTGACCACCAACAAAGGTAATAACAGAAAAATAAATTATTTCAGCAGATACTTGCTGCCTACAGTACGACATGCTTAACAGTCAAAACAATAACAAACACAGCAACCAAGTGATGTATGATGTGTTCTCGTAGTAGTATCGGCTTGGTGGTGGTAACTGTTTCTACTGGGAATGATTTTCCCTCGTGTGATTTATTACAATCGACAAAGAAGGCTTCAATACAAGATGGAGATGAAGATACAAGACTCAATCTGATATTTGTTGATATTCGTTCATACGCTAGCCAGCTTCGAGGGCAGCAGACAGTACGGGGTACTACGTGACTATAGCTTTTTCAGCCATTAAACTCGCAAGAAACCAACACTTAATTATTCTGTTTCATTACACTGTCGATAAACTGGATCATTTGACTTCATAGTGATATCAATGGAACTGCTAAGGTATGTGTTCGTATAAATACTAATACTAATATAGTTTTTAAATCATAATTATCGTTTGTTACCCTATATAAAATACATACATTTCTCGCGATGGTTATGGTGGTTGGAATATTTTTATACAAGCACATATACACAAACTACCTCTTAACAAAAATATTTTATACTAATATCAATGAATATTTGCCTTAAAAATAGTTAAATATTTCCGTATATATGAATTGAAACCTCTCTTCACCTAGTTAGTGTTCTATACGCTCATACTCCTGCTGACAAAAAATGCTTTATTTTCATATTAATCACTTTGCTATTGACTCATGAGAGCATTTATTTATAAAAATAGTTAATATTATACTTCAATACACATGTAAAATCAATAAATCTTCAAGCTGGGCCTTATACAACCAACACCAAAGAACAACATAAAAAACATCACAAATTATTATGTGAGCTCATAGATAGGTACTCTTATGTTCTTAAGTGAAACAAAATAATGTTGTTGGTATAATAATCATAACAGGGGGTCTGTGGTGAGCTAATATTGTACCTTTTATAAAAAACGAAATGTACAAATCTGGTGGTATGTGGCAGCTTTTTTCTTAATGCGAACGGTCCTATTGTTTTACATTACTTGAGGGAAGCTTACTGTCAAGCAGAGACGAGGGCTGTTCGTAGTAGAGTTTGATATTGCAGTGTCATTAGTGCCATGAAAAGTTTTCATATGGTAGTTCAAGGAAAAAGCAAAATTTCCTGGAAACTGTTGTTAATAAATTTAAAGTGTAGTAGTACATTTGAAGTCACTGCATACTTCTTCCTGAAGTACAGATATCTCACACTAGGTCTGATGATATTGGGAACAAACCAAGGGATTCTTGTAGATTTGAGACTGTTCTGATGTTTCATACATTTGCATGTTATTTCAAGTACTTTTTGCACAAACACATGCTTGAGCTATTGTCTATTTGGAGGAAATAAGTTTTGTATTCTTATTAATTACTTTAGATGAGAACTTCGATCTTCACCATGAAGAGCCCTTTTTGCTGTCCATGGCAAATCGAGGAAAAGACACCAATGGATCCCAATTTTTCATGTAAGTAGATAACATAAACATAGTACCATAAAAACCCTGTCAGTATCATACAAGAACAAAAAGTAGTTTTGCTTTAAGGTTCATTATTGCTATTGTGGCGGGTAGCTGATTCTAGTGATACTATAATACCTTTGATACATGTTACATTTTAAGTGGATTAATGGATAATGTTTTGTAGTTTTTGAACCACGGATGATAACAGACGAGTGTCAGACTGTATGGTTACTTTTTAATTTAAAAGCAAAGAGATGATAATATCAATGAACCTTGATAAGAAAGTTAATGATGCCTTTGTCAACTGTCTTGCAGAAATGGGTTTCCTGTCAGTATTGTTTATTATAGTTTTACCTTCCATTCTCATAGAAATTCCTAAGGAAATGTTAGTCAGCTTCTTAGGGTGAAGAAGTTTAATAACTAATTAAGAAAACAGAACATTTGATTTTCAGTTATAATTATGTACAACTACTATAGCTAGGCTGCATTTGATATTCAAAGTGAAATTAACAGTACTGTATTGTACTTTCCAGGTGTTAGTATTGTAGTTTTATATATGTAGAAATATTTCTGGTTATATATTAAATATAGTCTCCTTATTATGTTGTCCTATTATTACTGCTTTTCAGATAAATACAAATATTCATACATTTTACAAATACGAAAGATATGCAGGTGTTTGACTTCTGATCTTAGCTTTTTGTATATTCTTTAAGATATTAAGCTAACTGTTCCCTCATGCTAATGTTTTTTCTTTCAGTAAAAGTAACTTTTAAACAGCTCAGGATATCTATTAATTTGAAATAATTACTGTGTGTGGCAGTAGGCCTCCCAGTCCCAGGTACCTGTTAAACAGAAAGAATCTCATTGAATTCAACACAGATGTAAAATTGACAGTGATGATGATGATGAGCAGTAGATTGAAGATACTGTAATACCTAATCATAAGGTGTACATCACAACTCACGGTTTGGGCATGAATGACACACTACCCAGCCAACCACATGTCCTTGGGTCAGCTTGTACTCACACCCTTCTCTCCTTTTTCCCCCTGAGTCTGATCTCTTGTTTCTGGATACCTCTCCCAGTCCTCTTTCTACACCACCTTTAACCTTTATTGTACACCATAATAGGGCAGGCAGCCAGCCCTTACCCTCCTTCACAAAACATTTGCAACACTGGAGAGGGATAATATTCAATTTTGTTGTATTTACTCCATTTATATTAATTATTTTATCGTTTTTGTCTAGTCTCTGACCCACATACACATATGTCATGCATTAGGAACACATATAGTCATTAATTGTTTACCCTGGGGATTACACAAGCACTACATACCTCTTTATTCATGACTAATTTTTTTCTTCTCATCATTACATTATTTTTATTATATTCACCAGTAAAGTTTAAATGTTCAGTTGTGTTGTTATAAGTCTGAAATATAATTTTTGAGTTAGTTATATATATATTGCCCTGGGATTTGAATGGGAAAACAATTACAGTACAAGTATGTTATTGTAGATAATGTACATTTTTAGGCATGTTAATTTTGAAACAGTCTGGTGGTTCCCTGGTGATGTGTTTAATCATACCATACTATAATGTATTGTAGTGTTATCCTCTGTACTGTGTCAAGCAGTTTTGCAGCAACAATATACAGTACTTAATGGGAAAAATGCATTGACAGCGATATGCCTGCTTCCCCCCCTACTCAGTCAGTAACACAACACACTTTTCCCACACTCAGCTAGCAAGAACGGCAGCCGGGTGCGGGATGAGATCCGCCCCTTGCCTTTGTGTCTGTGTCAGACATTCAATTCTCCGTTATTCTCCCGTAATGATCGTTTTGTCCTCCCTGTAGAACAACCCAGCCTTCAACGCACCTTGATGGGTAAGTAAAGCCATCATCTATACTTGTATTTATAAGTACTATGCACTACTCTAAGATATATCAGCATTACTTCAGATTCAGATATCAGAATCATTACCGGTGACCAACACAACCAAACCCCACAATTTTTCTAAATGTGAAAAACTTTCCCTGATCAAATATACTAGCAATATTACACCAAGAATATTATGTCCTACATATTACTGTACAATACTAAGATTCTTTGAGACCCCACAACCTGATCTACTTGATGTGGGGAAAGAGTTAACCCCTTTTATTAGGGGGTAGTAAAAAAAAGATTGATTGGTGTTGCTTTATGAATGAATTAAATTGTGTCTTGGTTGAGAGAGACTACACATTGCACTTTTCCAAGCTCACGGTTACCTTGGAGAACACATCATCTGCAAAGTTGTTGGGTTCACTGTCTTGGTATTTATATTCACCACAAATAAATTATTGATAGTGTTTAATTTATAGCTTAACTTCATTTAATTAATAGTGCTATTAGTAAGATATCATGTAGCTTCCCACGAAGGATTTAAGTCTTTAAATTATATCTTTGCCACTTGTGTAAGACTTGTGTTAGTTGACCATAACTGTTGGTATTACAGGAAGCATGTGGTGTTCGGGCGAGTGGTGACCGGGCAGGAGGTGGTTGTAGCAGTGGAGAACCTTCCTGTTGATAACCGTAGTCGCCCGCTGCAGCCAGCCGTCATATCCAACTGTGGTGAACTGGTACTGCAACGCTCCATTAAGGCTAAAGGTGGGTGATGCATTTCATTATTGTTACTGCTTGTTACATACCATATTATGTTGGTGTACAAGATGACATTCAAATCTCCCCAATTTGCCCAAAATATTGAGTGTTGAACTCCTAAAGTTGATGCATGTCGTGGGTGACAGATTTAAAAATAGTTTAAGTTTTTCTCCACGATATTATTCTGGGTAGGCTGAGTGGAAGTTTTGTATAGGTCTGTAATACTGTATAGCTGTTTGAATGTAAATCTGAATAATAGTGAAGTTATGATTGTAAAGAGGGAAGAAGTCGATTATATTGTCTTGAAAGAGGACGCTACTCCCCCCCCCCCCTTAAGCTGTAATAAGACACAAATTACCTTACATTTGCTCATATGTGGTACCGTATATGTTGAAGAAATTTTGTTTCAATTTTTACTCAGTATTAGCCCCATAAGGTCAGTTGATCTGACTTATGGTTTTGTTTACAGCTGACAAGAAACGCAAGAAGAAGAAGGAAGCTGTAGTTTCATCTGATTCTGAGTCTGATACCGATAAGAAGAAGAAAAAGAAGAAGAAGAAGAAGGAAAAGAAGCAGAAGCACAAAAAAACTGAAAGGTGGTCTAGATAGTCCAATACCAGAAATATTTTAGGAGCAGATAGAGATTGTTTTCTTATATTAAATTAATTATTATGGATTTAGATTGCTAATGTCACTTATGTTATTAAACTACAGGGTCTTCCAGCCTAGGACAGTCTTCTTTCTGCCTCAATCAATAGTATCTATATAACAGTGCTATATTAATGAATTTTTATCATCAGCTCTGGTGAGGAAGGAGAGGTAAAGGAAGAGCTCTCCGAGGCGGGTGAACCGGGCCGGTTACGCAGTCATCCCCTGGTGTCTGTATCTATAATTAACCCTGATGAAATCCCAGATGTTCCTAAAAACCGATTCTTGTTTCGTGCTGGACCTGAGAATAATGAGGATGGTGAAATGCGGGCTGAACGGAGAGAGCGACCGAGGTCCAATGTACGCGCTTACACAAAGAGTGGACGTAAGGTCAAGGGGAGAGGATCCTTGGTAAGAAATTTGACCAGCTTTTAAAGTTATTGTCTTCCTCAAAGATTGAGTTTGTAAAGAGCTTTATGTCTATATGTATCTCTGACTTCTCATTTCCTTCAGGGGAAAGCCAGAATGTTATCCATCCAACCAACTGGTGATATCTCTCACTAAGCCCTTCAGTAACTCTCTCTGTCTCATGTACTGCATTTTCTTTTTGTGTCCAAACCATCTTAGTGTGTTATATTTTACTTTCACAATCTCAACATGCAGCATGAAAACTTATGCTCATAGCATACATTTTATACATATATGAATTACTTTAACCATTCCAACTTGTCAAACCACATGTTCCTCTCAGGTACAGTTGCCAAAAAAGGTATTGCGACAAATCTTAATAGAACCTTAACCATAGTAATATCCACAACTATTTGTATATGGACTATAGGCATGTACAACTGAAGGAAATATACATATCCTTCTGTAATACATACTTATAATACCTACAAACAACTATGGACATTAATATATTTAATGTTGTATCAAAAGTTCTCACAGTACCTTTTTTTGGCAACTGTACATGACACAATGTTTTACAATTATTTAGTCTCCAAACAAAAAGGATGACCCACAATAACAGCTTATATTTTTTTATTTTTTTAGAATTTGCATTTTATTATAGTTATTGGTTCCATGACTTCTGGTTTATACAAAACAGTACTACTGTTTACACAACCACTGCAATTTGACCATACAGATTATTAGAGTATTTTGGTATTGATGTGTTACATTAGTCAAAACACAGTTAATTGATACAGAACTTGTGAATGCTGAAGCATAAGGGTTAAGAATGTTATAAGGTTGAAGGAAGCTGATGAATCTGTGACTCCACAAGTGCATCAAAGTATTGCATAGCAAAGACAATGATATAGATTTATCAGTGCCACATGCATCTATCCTTGACAGTGATGCAAGTGAAGGTTTGTTCACTGTGATTTGAATGGAAAGCAGAAAAACACCTAAAGACTAAACTCAAGTAACAGAAGCCTTTCATGCCAGTAGTGGCTGGATTAACAGATTAAAAGAAATGTGCAGATCATCTCACCATTCATATGATAGGTGAAGACACAGTAGCTGCTGCATGGTCTTATTGAACTAGTGCCATTAGCCTCCTCCTACAGATAGTGGTTGTACCAGATATCAGTTCAGTTTTTCAGAATTACTTAATTTATTTTAGTATTTTGGCATGTAACCATGTATACCGTGTATTTTGTACTTCAGAGGTATCATACTCCATCACGGTCTCGTAGTCGCTCTCGCAGTCGCACTCCTCCTCATTGGCGCCAAGCTCAGCGACGTACCATCTCTCTCGACCAGCTACAGGCAGGTTATATTGTAGTATTTGCCCATAGTTTGTGTAAAGCTGTTTAACCATCAGTTTATTTGCAATGCTAAAACCTAACCACTTTTAAATTGAGTGAAAATGTTGTCTGTAGTGGAGTATCGTGTAAATGAATTCCTATATTAAAGTTTATTTATTTTACTTGTGAAATTTTGTCAGTCGGTAAAAGCTGAGCAAATTCTGCATAGTTATGCATCCATTCCACATCAACAAGACTCCATTCCCTTTTACAAAGTATTAGAGGCACTCTATACCCATAGCAGGTTTGCCCTCTTAAATGATCTAGTAGAGATAGGTCAGAGCAGGGACTTACACCCTTTAGTGGAGTAATATGAGTTATGGATGTTTTCTTTTTAAATTTCATAAAATTTACAGATAAGCTGAATTTACATTATGCTTTATTAGTTTCATATAATGTAACTTTTTCACAGAAAATTAATGAAGAAAAAGATAAGAGAGAAAAAGAAATAGATGAGAGGAGACGTAAACGAGAACAGCGCCATCGTGAGCTGGAAGAAACCGAGATGAAAGATAAGGACAACTTCCGACGTGGAGAGCAGCCAGGAGGACGGGATATCGAAGCTGCTGGTGGTGGAGACTGGAGAGACAGGGCACGGCGAGACAACAGGGATGACAGAAATCCTTTAGGTTGGAGGAATGGCAGGGAGCGACAGCAGAGAGATGATATGGACTGGAGGGAGGCCCAGGAGCGAACCCAAGCAGAGGGCGAGGACTGGAGAGGTGTCAAGGAAGGGAAAGAGTGGAAGAATGATAAAGCAGGGAAAGACTGGAGAAATGAAAGAGATGGAAAAGAATGGAAAGGTGAAAAAGGAAATGATCTACGACACCGTGACCTGCGAGAGAAGCTGCGCAGTCAAAGAGAAAAGGGAGACTCCAGCTTGAGTAGTCGGTAAGTCATGATAGCCTAATGATAGCTTATTCCGACACAATTCTTATTTTATACTTACCTTTTGTATTAAACCTCTCGAGTAGAAATGTCTATATTATTGATGCCGGTGTTTTCTTTTGTATATACAGTAAACCCTCATTAACTCGGATCAATTAGGGGGAGACCCTTGTCGAATTATCTGAAGATCCGAGATATCCGAGGGCTTAAATTTGATACATATGACTGACCGCATCCACACACAAAAACATGACAATTTTACAAATAAGGATATAATACTGCAGAAATATATCTAATAATGTATATTAACATGAAATAAGGTATTGTGGTGTGGTGTGAAGGTAGGTGAGAAAGTATAGGAATCAAAGCTGGTATCGGTCAGTTTATCAGTCACAGCGTAATTGTTGCCACACCAACACATTTTTGCGGTTTTTATAATATGTTTATGCTTGCTTCTCGTACAGTAATCTCTCTATAACACTGATGAGAAAGCTTTCAAGTGATATTAGTAGTGATGAAAAGAAAAGAAAAGATTATCAGATTACTTGAAAAAATCTATATTGTTAAGAGAAAAGGCAGCAACAATTGGCCATGCTTTAGGATTGATCCAAACAACTATAGCCACCATAGCTAGTCAACTATAATAACAGCAAAGATAAAGTTTATTAATGGATAATGGAACACTACGTGGAGTCACCTTGATAATACTGTCATGACCAATATATATGTAGCTCCGTGGTTCGCTTGACAGTGATGCAGCCAATTATATATCAGTACATCACGATATTTCTGACATTGAGTTTCTTATATATACCTGTTATGGTAAAAGCATAAGTTTTTTTATGGTCAGTCGACATTGGGTATAAATGTATGGTAAAAATTTAGAGCTGTAGCACTTTGTGTATTATATGTATGTTATTTTAATTTTCAGGTTCATCAAGGAGGAGGAGTCAGATGAGGAAAACAAGTCTGGAAAAGGTGAGGATTTAGGTTAACAGTAATGAACAGTGTTAGTACTGATTAATTACAATGTTTATATGTTTACTGATATATAATTATGGATATTGGTTATGAAATTGTGTTGGTTACATTTTATTTCTTTAATCGAGCAGTCATTCAATATCTGATCAGGCTATCTATCTATCTATAGCTCTGACGCCTCGTTCCCTCCAGGAACTCCCCCGAAGGGGGTGGCCAGCATCTGATCAGGCTTTACAGGATAATTGGGCATTAAAAAAGAAAGATGATTCACTTTTGGTGGATCCAAGTAAAAAATGAATGCCAGGAATGAATTAATATACTTTAAAATTTGCTAAATGTGAGGGTGAAGTGTGGGTGGTTTTGTCCATGGAAATGATTTGGGCAATTGTGAAATTATGCAATCCACCAAGTGTCCTGGTCTAGCTAATTTTGCATGGAGATGATATTACCTTCAGAAGGGATCCAGAGAGACTGGGTAGTGTCTATGGCCATCATCCTATGTGAATGTGTGTTGTATAGCTGTTTAAAACAAAAAAATTAACCAGCAACCAAGGGCTGATAAAGGACAAAAAATTCCAGGTAGTTATGTTGTATACATTATACATTATTGTATACATTTATTATAATGTCTAATGATATTACATTTTTTTTTTTTTTTTTGCTGCTGCTGTAGTGCAGTTGTTCTCTACAGTCTATCTATCTATCTATCTATAGCTTCGACGCCTCATTCCCTCCGGGAACTTCCCCCAAGGGGGTGGCTACGGCAGTTTTCCCTGTTCCAACACTTCCTCCTTACTCAGTCAAGTCACTCCCCTGCCCCTCATGTTTCTCTCCTCTTCCACTCTGTTCTGCCATCTAACTGGTGGTCTGTCTCACACACCAGGTGCCACAACTTCACTTCCATATACTGTACCTTCTTTACAAACTCTTCACTTAGCATTCTCTCTACATGTCCAAACCACCTCAGTGTATTAACGTTTCACTCTCTCAACCACTTCACCCTCAATACCAATTGCCTTCTCACTCATACCACATCTCATACAAACTCTCATTACTTTTAGTATGTACTGAATATTAAAATTGTTTTCTCTTCCCCCAAAGTAGCAAAGGAAAAAGAAGAGAATTCAAAGAAAGATAAGCAAGACGACTTTGATGAAACTGCTCTTGACTACGAGGCAATGGATAATGAAGAGGAAGAGGAAGAAGAAGATGGTGAAGTGCCAGCTGAGAGAACCATGAATGGGCACAAGGAGGGTCAGAAGGAGGAGGAGGAGACTGAGTGCAATTCTTCCCCTTCTGCACCGGATAAACATGGTGTGTTGAAGGAGAAGAATAAGGAAAAGGAAGATGACCAACAGAAGAAAACGGGAAACAGGGAAGAAAAGGAAGGGACGCAGAAAAGGGAGGAAAATCGAAGGAAATCAAGCAGTGGAAGCAGCAAGGAGAAAGAAGAAAATAGGAAGAAACTTGGTGGTGGCCGAGAGAAGGAAGAAGACCGGAAGAAAGGAGTACCAGCTCGAATGGATGTTGGAGGAAGGAGAGAACGAGAGCTGAACAGGACGTTATCTGACCGACGGAGCAGATCCAAGGAGAGGAATCAAAGGTTTCTCAAGGCCAGGAACAAGTCAAGGGACAGGTCAAGGGATAAGTCAAAGAATAGATCAAGGGACAGGTCCAAGGATAGATCTCGGCACAGGCCTGGGAACAGGTCAGGAGATAGATCCCGGGATCGTTCTAGAAATAAGTCTGGGAATAAGTCCAGAAACAGGTCAAAGGACAGGTCAAGGTCGAGGCATAGATTTAGGGGCAGGTCAAAGAGCAAGTCAAGGGACAGGACAAGAGGCAGGTTGAGGAATAGGTCAGAGAGCAGGTCAAGAGGTAGATCTAGAAACAGGTCAAGAGATAAGGGTCGGAACCGATCTAGGAGCAAATCAAGAGGCAGGTCAAGGAATAGGTCAGGGAGCCGGTCAAAGAGCAGGTCAAAGAAAAGATCCAGGAGTAATACACGAGGAAGGTCAAGGTCCCGATCAAGGGGTAGATCAAAGAACCGGTCAAGGAGTAGATCTAGAAAGTCGAGGAGCAGGTCAAGGAACAGAATGAGGAGCAGGTCAAGGGATAGACCAAGGAAAAAATCCAGAAGCAAGTCAAGAAACAGGTCAAGGAGTAAATCAAGGAACAGATCTAGGAGTGGATCCAAAGGTAGAAGGAACCGTAGAAGGAGCCATTCCACCTCAAGCAGTAGCAGCAGCAGTGACTCGGCACCTGATACGAAATAATGACTGAACCCCTCCCATGGACAAATAACTCGACCCCTTCCATGGTAGAGTAACCCATACCTACACTCTTATAAAAATGTTATGCCACTCACTTCCCACATGTGTAATGATATTGATGCACACATCCTGACACCTGGTAGGAGAGGTTAATAACTTCATTCTTGTCCTTTACTAAATATAACACAAGTTTTTGAATGAGAGTGTAACAGATCCTGTGTACCATTTCCCTTTAAAAAGTAAGATTTTTGGTTGGTGTAGTGATAACACAATTTCTTCTCACCTCTTTGGGCCAAATTATGTCATTGCTGCTGCAAAAATATGTATGAGGAGGTTAGAGCTTTCCTATAGCCCAAGTATGAGCAAAGACCTGTATGACATATCTCAGAGGGAATTAATTTTAGGAGTAACACAATACCACTCACTTTCAGCACGAAAGTTACCTCATCCCCTGACCAGTAGCATAACAATGTCTTTAACCTAGCCCACCCCTTTCTCATGTTGCAGTAGAATTCTGCATGATTGGATTGTTGTTCTACACTGCAGTGGGTAGGGAATAATATGAAAAGAAAGATGCAGTGGATGTGTAGGCAAGTTACATAATTTTTTGTTTAGTATAAAATAGTTCAGAAAGATGCATTTTAACATGCAGGTTTATGGATTCAGTGCCAAGTCATATAGACTGCATAATATGGTGAGTATTTTATAGATTGTTCTTGATACATTATGTATTTCTGTGAACACTAATTGAAACAGGATTTTCAGGACTCACAGTAGATGAATATTTTTCATGTACAGTGCCTGTAAAAGTTATTAATGTAACTTTAAGGTTAACAGTATGACAGAATGCATGGTTTAATCTAAAAGACATGAGAGCCCTATGTGGCAACTTGGGTACAGCAACCAACGATGGATTAATATAGTCCTTATCCACCTGACTGTCATACACTAAAACAACATTTTATAGTCACTGTATGTGTATTGTTTAAGAGATTAAGTGAATTGTATTGTACGGATTCCTCCAAACTGCACCCAGAAATAAGATATTAATTGAAATGTGGTCTGATTTGTGAAATGTGGTATGCCTTAATTAAGGGGATAAAATTTTATGTTGAGTGATGAAACTGGAGGTTGTATCATTATATTTATTTTAATTGTTGTATTCAGAACATTTGAAAAGTTGGTCAGTAGCCATAAGGTATTTTACGGATATATGATTTATTACATACATTATTGTAATGTAAAGTTTCCTTTAGTCTATGCATCATAAAGTTTCGTCAATGTAACCAACAGACTTTGGGTATTGTTGATACAACACTGCAATTATGAAAGATTTGTCCAGGATATACATTGTATTTTATGTTAATACTGTGTGGTGAAGTTCTATTACACAGTAGTTTGATATACAGTACAATAAATTGCCTGCAACAGTAAATAATACTTGCTACTTTTGTCCTCTGTAACAATAACTCATCCTCTCATATTTTTCAGTCACTCAGAGCCTGCTGTACTCAACATCAGCCTACTATTGTGGTACTTTGGCAGATTACTGTTGAAATATGTAAGCTCTTTTCTTTACAGTCTGCAGTATAAATACATCAGTTCTTTCTACATAAAATGAACTAAAATGTTTGAATTCTGAGATAATTTCCATTTAATAACTATAAGTACAGTAGTTGAAGCATTGACAGAAGTATGCTTCTTGCCAGACACCACTCTGAGTTTAATAATTATTCACTAACGTCTTTGGGTTAGGGGTCACTTAATATTTAAAAAAAATATATTATCCTACTTACAGTATAATTTTGGCTTATCAAACTTCATTGTGTTCATTAAAATGTACACATGAGAAAAAAATCACAAATTTTGCAAAAGAAACTTTTATTCATATAAATGGGTTACTTACATCAGTCCATAACGTGTTCCAGTTAGAGGTTTTACAAACTGGTTGTGTGCTGAGAGTCTTCAAGGAAAGACATATATGTAGGATAACACATACTTCAGTAAAATTTTTGTATGTGTACACTTCATTAACTTGCCACTAAACTCTTTCTCATTACGTGCTGTCACAAAATAAAAGGAATTCAATCTACCGATTATACCACCCTGATACCCAAGCTAAAAAATAGGATCAGAAAGTTTTGGAAGACTGATTGACTGTGGCATGAACCTTGAAACAGCTGATACCTATTTAACCTACTGTTGTACTTACAGGATGACGGTTCATGGTTGATGTTTTTTCTTGTGAACAGTGTTGTAAATAGGAGCTCCTCCTAGTCCCAAAAATATACAAGATGTCATGTTTTAGGGTTATACTTGGGTATGATAGGCCTACATCAGTCACAACAGAGTCAATGTAGCAACTGCCTGAATACTGTATAAGATTGGTTTTTAATACTTTGGCTCAAGTGACCTAAAGCAGCAGTTTTATTATTATATTTGTTGTGGCTTATGACGTTTGAGAAGAGAATTATATTGAAGCAGTTTTAAGGTCAACTTTTGATCTTATGGTTCCGGAAGAAGGGGATTGGATAGTTTATGCTCTGTTATTGGTGGATGGACATGTGGATTCATAGCGTTCACACCTCAAATTCAACTGGCCTGGGTTCCATACTTGTCCCTACACTATATCCTTATGGAGAGGGGTAGTATTCAGTAACCTCATGGTTACATAACACAAATGAACTTGCTCAGCAGAACCTATTTCTACCTCAAGCACACAACTATTCCTTTGCACTGCGAATTGGTGCCATTATTCTGGTTGCTATGGTATTGTACAAGCTATTTAATTTTTTTTGGCATCCTTACAGCATGATGCATTATGCCACACTATACTTCCTGCATTAAAAATAATCATAACACTATTATCACAGATAGTAACAATATTTAGGCAGTCCTTCATCTTGCTGTGTGCGGGTCAAAGATTAGAAGGCAGGAGTAGCAGCTATATTGTTTTGAGGAGAGATCAGTGCTCGACTTCAGGTACAGTACAACAGAACAAGTGCGATAATGTTTCTTGCTTCCAAGGCGTAGCAGGTTTAGTGCAAAAAGATGGTAATTATTGTTGAGATGTGCCTCATTGATATAGTCCCCTCATTGTTTAATGCTTGTTTTAGCTGTTTTTGAAATATAATGTGTTGATTCAGTGGCAACTCTGCATATTTCCAAATACCGACAAGCCTTAGTGTTTCAACAAGGACTAGCACTGCTGTTGCTGCCACTTAGGGTCAGTGACGAATGTGAAAGGGTGATTATCCCGTCATCTGAGTCGGAAATTGACGATGACCTCTTGGGGTCACTCCTTTCGAACGAAGAAAGGTAGAAAGAGGAAGAGGAAGAATTAACTGTGAGTGACGTAGATAGTGTTGAGATATTGCTTATGAGGGATGTGGTAGAGATTTTCCTACCGAAGCTCGAGGTTAGCAAGTTGATGGGTGACACCGCCTTGCCTTTGCTGTCTGTGAACATGAAGGCACCTTTAATCTTTACCAACACTGACGTCACTATCTTCACCCCAACAAACACTGTTGGGAATTTTTTCTTGAGGTGTTTCCTTTTGCTTCTATTGGCCACAAAAATGATGAACACAAAGAAGCCTTGGAGTGTGTTGAGGATGTCTGTAGGAGCCCTGAAACAACAAAAGGGAAGAAGGTATTTACTGTACATTGGTGACGAATCAGTCACTGTAGAAGATACAGTATTGACATTTTACCATCGCAAAATAATTGTATTGCCATAATTCTTTATACCATGTTATCTTGTGATTACATAAAACTCCGTATGGCTAAATCTTTCATTTACTGTACAGTATATGGTGGCTCATGAATGAGTTAAAATAGAGGTTACTTGGCAAGATCTGCTACAGGGCAATAGAGTAGAATAAAATATTTGTTTGTGCAATCACAGTAAATAGGATGTCAAATAGTGATAATGAGTTCTCGAATAATTTCAGACATAATGATGTCTGGGGAGAAATATTGGCCTTCTGTAATCGTAATTGAATTACATGGCCTACATTACTTAATTCAATGTGTTTCATTGTTATATACAGCTACCAACAACAGCGTTGTAGCTTTATTTTCAATCATGTGAACCATCATAATATAATCTATGGTACTGAACACTTAACAGGCTCGTGAAGTGGAGCACCAAAAAGTTTAATAATTTGTCCTTTGGATATTGTATGTTGAATGTGCTTGTTTGATTATTATCCTTTATAATATCTTTGAAGAAGTGTTAGGTAAGGTGACAACACTTTTGTTGGCAAGTGTAAGCCTACTTGAGTTATCTTTCTTGGAATTTGTTTAGTCTCAATTGGGTAGGTAAGAATTATTGACCATAAATGTATGTACAGTACAATGATGAATCAGATCACAGAATTGTTCATAAAGTGAATAAATGACTGACCACATCACAAAGGGAGGAATCTTCCATGACAGCACTTCAGTGACCCAACAGATGGACGTCAGCACCAGCAGGGAAAACTGCTGCTTGAAGCTGAAACCAATGATTAAAGTTAGTAAGAAATATATTCTTACCAATTATCTAAATGACTGACAAATCTTGTCGCTCTATTAGATTTTAATGACTACCACCAAAAATTATTTTAATTGAGGAGGAGGCATCAGACACCAGCCGAACAGGGCAGTACTTCTAGGCTGGACCTTGGCCATGGGCTGGAAATTGGACTGGTGATGGGGAGGGTTGGAACAAACGTTGTTTCACCTGTTTATTTACTTTTGTTGATATTTTTCGTGTCTCATCTGCACCGAGAGTAGTCCAACATACTCTCAAAGACATTGCTCTCATATTTACACAACATATTTCATTACGTTCCTTCCCAAAATTATATTAAAAATGGCGAAAACTCAAATTTCCTGAAAGACCCTTTGAGTCCATAAACTCCCATATTTTTGTACCCCCTCCTTCCCCCGTTAGCAATATTTCCAGATGTACTAAAGTCCAGACTATTGCCTGATTCAATCCATATGCTGTTAATTTTCCTGATATTGAATACCATGTATGACTAACACTAGACGTTTTTACTCGTCACAGGGAAAACCAAGGAGCTCAAACTGTTTCCGTCACTCTAATGAATTAATGAATGAATGTGGCGACTACACTCTCGTTACCAAGCTCTTTGACTCATTATTGTCTTTAGCTCTCGCCTAGGTGGTCCAAGTTGGAGGCTGATTAAAGAATGTAAACAGATTGGGAAGCTGTAAAGCCCTCGTGTAAAGTTGTACTTGTAACATGACCTACAGTACATGGCCTAATGTGTTGCATTCAGTTCCATTCCATATTTCCAGCACATCGGCATGTACTCACTGACACATTATGTAGCATTCTCTTAAGATAACACTTAGTCTCACTACTCATGTGTGTATACTAGACACCTACAATTCATTATACTACGGTAAAAGAGGTCTCATCAGTGTAGTAACTGACTGACTGACTCGGGACTCACTCGGCCACATAGTCACGTCTGCGGTACTTGTGTTCAACAGTTCTGAGTGGTGTGGAGGCCTCAGTTGAACCTTCACCTGACGTCTTCTCTCCTCCGAGGTTCTTAAGCACTTTGGCGTTGCGTTCGATTTGCCGGTAAATCCAGAAAGTGTGGGTGATGAAGGCGATGTTGCAGGTGAAGAGGAAGGCGATGGGACCGTAGAAGTATACCAGAATTTCCATTGTATCTGAAGCAGTAAAATATAATTATGTATACACCATAATATGGTATACAGTATATACAGTATGTTCACGTATGATGAGAGAACGAGCGATGGGGGGGATGGAGGATTCTCGAGGTGCTTTAGTCAATAATAAGTCATAATTGAATAGTATTATAAACTCTGCCATGCTTTCTTAAATGAGTCTCCAGTATCAATTGTTGTTGAGGGGATATTGTAGTGTATCAATCATTAAATTAATACCTTGTATGATTATATATAAATTCTCATACAGTAATAGAGTAGCTCCATGTTATAATCTACATTTATGTTTCTCATGTATTTCAGGTTAGGCATATTGAATACCATACATTAACTAAACAAACTATGATAATCATATTATTCCTGCTAAATATTTCCCTTGTTCTTAAGACACCTGTAGGGACACATACTGTATTCCTCTTGTATCGTTAAGGACTAAAGTTCAGACCTATTCTTATACGATTTGTGTACCATAAATACACAATAAAAGGAAGGAAGAATTATATATTGATTTGTGTTGCAATCTCTTAGACGCGGTTGGATAATTTGCATTTGATACCGTCTGATGTCAGCCAAGGTGAAAACACTTTTTAAGAAGACATCATTCGATGCCAGTACCGCCCCTTAATAAAGAGAATTTCCGCCACCACAGCGACCACTCGCCCTTTGCTATCTTTATTTTTTTGTGACCTTGACCTTCGACCAATTTTGCCCAAAAGTTAATCATTTTGTTTTATGATAAATATCTATCAATAGAAAAAAAAATGAACATCATACGGCTAAACCTGTGAACGCTAGACCATAAACAAACACACGGACAGATAAATAAATAAATAAATATCCGGCACCGAAAACAATACAGCTGCGTAATTAATGTAGAGTGTTGACACCTTGGACAGCAGAACAATACCAGGGTGGAAATGGTATGACAACAGGATGGTTCAAATATACAACTTTTATTTTAAGGGAGAATGGTGAAGATGTCAGCGAGTTGAATCAAGGGTTTACCTGGGAACCAACAGCGTGAATCTCCCAGATGCGGCTTGACCACGCCCACTACATCGTCAGGAGCCCAGAACTGCATACACACAGTCACAGTGCTGCAGGACGGACCAAAACGGTGGTATTAGTAACGCTTTTATGTTCTGGGGGGAAGTGTGTGTGTGTGTGTGTGTGTGTGTGTGTGTGTGACGTTGGTGGGGTCATTATCCTGCAACACTATGATTACAGTAAGGCTCAGCAACACATTCCCATTAATTAACGTGTATATATATTTGTCTGAATATAATAATACACATTTGTTGTCTCCTCAGCTACTGTGTACATGATCAGAAGGTCACGACTGAGTCTCACACCCAGATATCCCAGATAATAAACATAAAAATATGACTGGCTATGTGTCCTTACCAGATGAGAAAGGGACCACCAAAGGCATAAAGCAAGTAGATTCTGAGGGGCAGTTTGGTAGTGGGTCGTAACTTGTTGAGACTCCTGAAAACGATACAAGTAATTATATATTTATATTGTATTATAAAAAGTGTTTTAATTTAAATAGTGTTTTTTAATTCGGTTAATGTTGGTGTTCAACAATAATAATAAAACATTACTAAGTGAGAAGATCGAACACCATTAACTCTGAGTAGAGGATAATAAGGACCAGGGATGTGTTCGTGTATGACAATTGGCAGCTTCTGATTCCATCTGACTACACCATGAATTTTTTTTATCTTCATATAGGTGGTGTTTCGTGGCAGTAATTGAAGGACTCCAATTTTCAAACTACTCACAGGGTCCCATAATTAAACATATATGAAGCAACGGGTGACTTACTAATTGAAGACAATAATATTTTTGTGTGCATTCAATTCCCAAGCCTAAAAATTATTAATGAATTTATAATAAAATACTTACTTAATTTTCCTCCAGACCTCGAAGCAAAGTACACTGAGCCAGAAGAATGTACACAGATAACCAAACTGCATCACGATCGCTGTGGGATATTATATACAGTGAATATTATTATACTAAGGGGGGGTGGGAATAGAGGGACAGGCTTGGGGGGGGGGGGTTGGAGGGTGCAGGAGTAGGGGGACAGGCTTGGTTTTTTTTGGGGGGGTTAGGGGTGAGCGGGAATAGGGGGACAGGCTTGGGGGGTGCATGAGTAGGGGGACAGGCTTGAGGTTTTTTTGGGGGGGTTAGGGGTGTGCGGGAATAGGGGGACAGGCTTTCTACCCACCCCAAGCATGTCCCCCTATTTCCGCACCCCCCCAGTCCTCCCCCCAAGCCTGTCCCCTACATGAAGCTTATCAACAATGCTTATGTGGAGAGAAAGATACATTGATAGAGTTACGTAGATACACAGACCACAACAGATTTTACGGTCCACACGAGGTGACCTGCTTTGAGGATTACTGGTAGAGATTATATTGCTTCCCAGTGATAGTCATAGACAGGGATAGTAAATTAGAAGGCTCTTTCCCCCCAACACTCTCTCTGTTCTGGGCCGTAGACTTGGTATCATTTTAGTAACCCTACATTAGACTCGTTTGTTTTACTTTGATTTGCAACGTGTTTTTCAATAGTCTTTTTTTTATTTTATTTGATTAACTGTTTGGCCTTTTGTTGTAATAATAAGTCTGTAAACTTGGCCCACTCATCATTGTCGTCTGAGATTTTTTAATCTATTATGGGTGTTCTTCTTGGCGCGTAAACAGTCGGCTATCTCTTTACTCCACCACTTGGGCTTAAAGATTTGTACTGAATGTCGGTTTTGTAACGGTATGCTTTCCTTCACCGCTTTTGTGTACGCATTAGTGTAAAAGTCCCATTGTGTATTAATGTCGTTAGTGTCGCGCAGACAGTCCCAGTCAGTATCCTTAAGTAAGTATCGCTCTGAGTTTGTGAAAGTTAGCTTTCCTAAAGTCGGGGATTTTTTCGTTGTTGATATTTATTTCTATTCTAGTTAGTTTTATACTGCATGTGATTATGTGGTGGTCGCTATTTTTAAACTCATCACCTACATTAATATTATCCATCAAGTCTTCTTTTGTTACAAATACTAAATCAGGAACGTTATTTCCACGAGAGAGAGAGAGAGAGAGAGAGAGAGAGAGAGAGAGAGAGAGAGAGAGAGAGAGAGAGAGAGTATGGTAAAACAATAACCACTGACCCATTGCTATACAGGTTGGCTTGATCCAGTTTTTGCTGAACAACTGCTGTGAGAATCCTGATGAGTATGCGAGCATGAGTGAGAGTACATGGAAGAGTTGACACCATCCCCCCTGCTGCAGTAGTACCGGCACCAGACAATAACACACCACCGTCAGGGCCAGAAACACTAAAGAGATGGCCTGGCACACCGGGAAGGCAATGTCTCGGGCCTTTTCCCACTCTGATAAGCTTGCCAGACATACAAGAACTCCTTGCTTGAAGTTGCCTTCTCCATCGTAAAATTTGTCACTGCAGTAGTTTGTAGCCTCAAACTTTTGGTCGTTCACATACAAATGGCCCCAAGCGTCAATGGTAATGTTTTCTTCTAATGTTTGTGGGCCGCACAGTGGTTTTCCAATCACGGTTTTGAATGATGAAGGTTCAACTATGAAAGGAGGACTAAAGGTTGAGTTCTCGTGGTCAATACATTTATACAATGTGGAGCTCATTGTCTGTCCATGTTCACAACATTTACGAACACATGTATGTCCTTGGCAAGCTTCGTTGTGGGCTTTCAATGGGTCGGAGAAACAGAAATTGGCAGAGTATTCCACAACACCTGAAGATGTTTCACGACCATCAACACAGAATTCATTAGGATAGAAAAACTTTCTAGTAATGTAAAATACAGATGGATCCCAAGTAAACACCATACCTGTTGGGACATTAAGTAGATAAGTCACCATTGGTTCTAAAGGTAAAGATTGGATTGGATCTTTAACACAAGTGAGTGGACTAATGTGGTTTTCAATGAAGGGCCAAGTAATATCACCTACATTCATATCAGCTGACATAGGTGGAGTAAGAAGGTTGGGTGATAGTGTAGGTTGACATTGACCTTGTTTCATTGCTTCCCCTGGTGGACAACAACGAGGAACTGAAGGAGGAGGTATACAAGCCTTCATTGTCCATGTAACCTGACCATCATCATCCAGGGTGTGTTTAACACAATAGTTATTAATACGAAGACCTTGTAGCAGACCCACTGATTCCATTAAGACAACATCACCTCTTTGTCGGAGATAAAACTCATCTCCATTGAAGTTCATTTGGCGGTGACCGTGTACAGTCTTACACTCTGGTTCGTAAATCACCACCTCTAGACTTCCAACTGGTTTCTGTTGAGGAAAGATTATATTCATCCTTATGTTCCTATTCTTCACTTATTTATTTGGTTGCTTTAATTACGATAAAATTAAATGTGTTAAATTGTCGGTAAATCTGCAGAACCTCTGATTCCTCCAAAGTATTCCAAAACAAACCACAATTTTTTTTTTCATCTTATATCCTTTTTCCTGGCATACTTTGGGGGAATCAAGGCACTCTAATGTACCAAACGTATGCTATCCCCATAAACATTATTAAAGATTCTTGAAGTACTATTAATTTCACGAGTAGAACACAGATATATTTCATGAGTAAAACACAGATATATTTCACGAGTAAAACAACGATATATATTTCACGAGTAGAACAACGATATATATTTTACGAGTAGAACACAGATATATTTCACGAGTAAAACAACGATACATATTTTACCAGTATAATATCAATATATATTTCACGAGTAAAACACAGATAATATATTTCCTCACCTGATCTATTTCGTACCTTGAGTTTTCTTCCATGATGTAAGTGTCACCTTGGTAGAACTGACACCCGTCTTTGGTTAACACTTCCTTGGCACCACAATAACATTTAACCAGTTGGCCAGGATAACTTGGCACTCGTCCCTCAATCAGTAATGGTTTCCTGGTGATGTTTGTATTGTTTAAGGCTCCTGTGATGTTGTCAATCTCTTCACTGGCTATGTCTGTATTGGTTAAGGTTCCTGTTGTGTTTCCTATCTCTTCACTGGTATTGTTGTTCATTTTGTCGTTGGTTGTGTTGCTTTTGGCTTCACTTGTGTTGTCGTTAGTTGGTGTGTGTTGTTGAGTTGTCCTTGTTGCCTCCCAAGTTGTGGTGGCATCAGTCCTGTTGTTATCAAAGGGTTGTGTTTCATGCTCGACCTCTTCTGTTATGACATCTTGAGCATCTAATAGTATTGATATGTGTGTTGTATCAGGAGTGTCATTGGGAAGAAGTAATAAAGTCACATTTGTCGTCAATGGAGTTGTTTCATAATCTGCTCTTATTGAAGTGATTTCTTTCTCATTCACTTCTCTGTTAACACTCGTATCTTCACTGTTGGGATTATTTATCTTAATTGAGTCATCAGATTTTATCAATGCCTTGTCCTTCTGGTTCCCAGGAATATCAACATTTACGCTTATTCTGTCGGGAATATTTTGGTAAAGTAGTTCTGTGGGTGGCGTCACGTCTATGACACTGATGGGAGTTGTGAGCATTGATAAATCAGTGGTTGAAAACTGCTCAGGGTTGGAGGTGATGCTCACATATTCCACCACATCACTGTTTACATGTGTAGTATTACTGGTCAGGACAGGGACTGTGGTGGTTGGGACGAGTTGGCCAGGCCTTACACACAATAACACCACCACACTCGATATATACCTCAAAGATGCCTCCATTGTTGTTTATCCTATATGTTTTCCATTAAAATATAACCATATTTCTCTTCTATAGTTGTACTTAGAGTAGGCACATCATCACATCATCAGCCAGACTTTCTTTATCAATAACAACATACCATGCATATTAAATTATCTTTTATTTTTATTGATGAAGTGGATGGAACCAGTTACCATTCACTCGATACAACTCCTGGTAATCCATCAACACTGTCCATCCAAGTGAAGAAGAAAGTCCGTCCACTATAAAGTCTCTCCATAAAATCCATATATTACATAATGGATTTTTACCAAATGAATGGATGAAAATGTATTTTCGTATTTATAAAAAAAATTGGATAAAACATCTATTTGTTTTACTAAGGAGAGTCATGGATTTGCACTGCAGAATAACGCTCACTGTGAGACATGCTCCCGGGTGAATGTCACACAGATACACACCAATCCACTCACTGTGATGGCTAGAGTGGGACTGGCCCTGTCTTAGGAGTGAACTGCTTGGCTAGTACAGTGGTGTTGGGGGCCCACTCTCTGACCCCATGACTGAGGCAGAGGGAGGCCCCACCACTACGTTCCCCCTTTACCTCTCTACTTGTTTGTTTTCTATGTCCCTCTCCCTCCTCCTGCCAAACCTGTTTTGGGAATTCCATGCCACTAACTTTTGTTACTAGGGATTCCTCGGTGCTCAAGGTGACACAGCGTATTAATAGTAATTTTCGTGATGCAATGGTTGTTGACAATAGCTGTGAGAGTAAACAATAGTATGTCCTCTTGTTTGTCATCCCTTTCGTCTTTGTAGTGTTACTCTGTTTATCTCTTGTTTCCATCACGTGTTGTCTTGCATGCCATCCACTCCCATCCTCACACTCATTATGATCACCTCCACACATAATCACTCCAGTCGCAGGTTTTCGATGTGACGTAGCGCCCCTTCCGACCCCAGCCACTCCCTTTAAATTCTTCAAGTGTCCCTCCTTTCCTTCTATTTCCAGCGTGCTTGCTGTCTCATCTATCTATCACCTTCTGTCTCTCATCCTACAGAGTCTTCCAGGCCTGGGATGGTCTGCTTTCATCTTCAAATCAAATCAGTCACTGTGACGACTTCTAGACAAATCACAAATAGTGGTCATGTCTGCCAAGAACATATGAGGCTCCATAACTACATTAATGAAACAACACAAATCACAAACGTTACATGAATTCAACCAAGTGTGAAAGATTACAGTAGTGTTAATTTACTATCGTGTACTATTGTCCTGTCAAAGTTAATCATAAGAAACTCGACACAGATTACTTAATTTATGTAGTTGACATTGATTTCTTAAAGTATTTAAAGACATCAGTGTTCGGTGCTTTGAATTCACGAGTTTCAATCATAAGTCCAAACAAAGAGAAAATATCAGGAAAGACAACGGAAGTATGATATTGGACCTCTTAAACTCTTGAACTCTTTATTAACTCTTTAACTCTTTATGAAATCTTTATTAACTCTTTATTAACTCTTGAACTCTTTATTAACTCTTGAACTCTTTATTAACTCTTGAACTCTTTATTAACTCTTGAACTCTTTATTAACTCTTGAACTCTTTATTAACTCTTTATTTTACTATATAATGAGGACATTAAACAGACTTCTAGCATTTTGTCCTCATCTTCCTCAACACAGAACAAAAATATCTATTCAGTTTGAGTAGGGGGGGGAGGGGGGAGTGGGGGGACAGAACTGAGACAATGGCATCAACAGGAAGCGAGGGGGGAGGTGGCTCTGATCTCCATCTCAACATACCACTAATAATACATCACACAGAACATTGTTATTATTCATGACGTCCCTGTACCACCAGATGAAAACAAAAGCCTCTTGCGATATGGCAGTTCTCAGAAGTATTCTCATTATTCTGTGTTTTGAAATCTACAAATTAATTTTACAATATGTGTAACACCTGCTTCTCTTTCTGCTATTCCGTCGTGTCTTGCAACAACTAAGTGACCAAATGAAGAAGAGTGTTGTTGTGTGTCTGGATATTTGGAACACAATGCATAAATTAGTTATGTGACTGAAATGAAATTTTACTTATTATTTCGTCCAAAATAGTATTGAATAGAAATATATTACACGTGTACATTCATACTTTACATATTAACAAACATGAATAATGTTTATAGGTACTGAACAGTATATAACAAAAGAAAATGTGTGTGTCTATTACAACCTACCAAACTATTATCCCTTGCCTGTCAACCCTTTCTAATTTGCTAACTCCTTATCTCTGTGTGTAACTCCATCGGTGAACATAATGATGAGGCGGAGTTTATAATGCTTGGTTTTGAAGGCGACAACCTTGTAAACTGTAATATACAACGGCAGATTCCTCGTGTAAAGTTACATAGGTGTGGTTGTGTGTGTGTGTGTGTAAGAGAACACTTTATGTAAACATGAGTTGTTTGAGTGGCCCTGTAGACTGAGATGAACCCGGAACTATGAGTATTTGAAAGTCACACAACACAAGATGAATTGGATTGTAAATAAATCCTAGTTCATTACGTAGGCAGGAAAATATCATCAATATATTTTGGTTATTGTGTAAGGCCTGGTTTGTAATCTGGTGTTTGTGTGACGAAAATATAATTACTACTGTGTTGGGAATCATATAACAGAGAGTGGCCTGAGCACACTGGAGTGGACTATGGTGGGTGGAACAGCCTCTGTAACTCAGTGTTTACTTAATGACTTGCCAATGTCTCATGACGCAGTTCAAAGTTTATGTGTCCCTAAACTGTGTGTGTGTCAGCATGATTTACCACCTGGGAATCCAATCCAGAGCCAACGAATTTGACACAAGGGTTCTTTCTGTCCAGTAGGCCATGTGAACATAAAAAGAGACAAACAACCTGAATCCAATTCCTATTTAAACCCAAAGCACGAGTACATCTGAACGAACACAGGTTATCTACAGACAAGTTTACTTTTCACTCAAGGTAGCAAAAGGCGGCAATGTAATTCTTATCCTGACTAGCGATGTGTTATAGCCCAGCATTCACTAAAATCCTTAAAAATAGAAATAAGCATTGGTATAGCAACCTTGAGTTACATCTAAAGATCTTTATAGTTGTATTCACAGGGGCGTGGTGTAACTTGCTCAAAGTTATTCCCACGACACTGTGTGGTTACTGAGTCAATAGTATGATATAAGCGGATGTGAAAATTATATGAAAGAATGTCAATGTGTGTGTGTGTTGTGTTTGTATTATATGTGTATTGTAAAAGTTACTGCCAGCTTGTGTATGATAAATGTATGTGTGTGTGTGAATATGAAGTGATGAACATGTGCATGGTATGAATGGGCATATATGGCTATGTGTGTGTGTGTGTGTGTGTGTGTGTGAGCCATTACCTGCCATTTACCGGGAATATCAGAATTTGAGGATGGTGCATGCATGAGGAAAACCTGTTTCCCTCCCTGCTGGTCCTGGAGTGTGTGTGTGTGTGTGTGTAGTTATCGTGTGTGTATGTGTGTGTGTGTGTGTGTAGTTATCGTGTGTGTGTGGGTGTGTGTGTGTGTGTTTAAGGGCTTGGCCAGCAAACACACCATGGCAACATTACCATAAAAAAGAGTGAAGGAAATGATTGTCTTTCCTGTTCTGCCTGTTTAGCAAAGTATCTTTAGGGGGAAGTTCAGTGTTGGACTATTGATAAATCAGGAGCAGCTGATTCCTCCAAACTATTCCAAGCAACGACCCACCAATATTTTAATCAGTCTGGTCCTGTTTTCTGGCATACTTTGGAGGAATCAAGGAGGTTCAGTGTAATCTAACGTATCGAAAGGTATCAAAAACTATATAAACAAAATTTCAGAAGACTATATGTTTAGACACTACTTCAGAAATGATCCTTAAAAACTGGGATGCTCTTCTATAGTAAAATCCAGTATATTGTAGTATGATTCCTCTTACTTTCTATAGGATAGAGTACCCGGTTAACAATCAATATTCAAAGATACACTAGGAAAAGTTTACCTGACCTGGGGAAGGTGGTGAGTCCAACTAGCCACTCACAGCACTCACTCACTCATTCACTCACTATGCAAGGTCATGGTGAAAGAGAGAGAGAGAGTGTGTGTGTGTGTATATGTGTGTGCATGATGTATGTGTGTCTGTGTGTGCATGATGTGTGTGTGTCTGTGTGTGCATGATGTGTGTGTGTGAGTGTGTGCATGATGTGTGTTTGTTTGTGTATATGTGTGTGTGACGTCAGTGCCTTACTTATATTACTGTCGCAACTTCCTGTTATTCATCACAGTAACTCTGGTCTTAATACCTTCCCCTCCCCCCACTTCATCCAGGCTCCCTACTTACCTCTATTTATATTATTTTTTCTTAACTCTTTCCTTATCCTTTATCTATCCTTTCCTTCAACACGTAGTCTAGATTAAGGACCCTGTGATCGTGTATGACAATTGAAGGCTTCTGATTTCTCCTGACTAAACCACGAAACACGCTCCTTCCATATAGGTAGAGTTTCGTGGTAATATTTAAAGGACTCATTTATCTCCAATTTTTCCGACTACATCACAGGGTCCTTAACGTAGATAAACAGGTAACCTCGTAAAAGGCCAATATGGACCTCCTGTTGCCTGTACTTCCTTTGTATTCCTTTGTATTCCTTTGTATTCCTTTGTATTCCTTTGTATTCCTTTGTATTCCTCTCGGTTAGGTTATCTCATCCCCTCTGTCTTGTCTCCCTTCTCTCCCTATCCATATCTCCCTCTTATTCATTTCCTCTTCCTCATTTATTACCTTCTCCTTTAGTTTACTCTCCCAACTCTACATTACATTTTGTCCTTTCCTTCCTTTTCATTGATTTCCACCTATAATTATCTCCTTCTAACATCAACCATTACTATTCTCCCTTTTTTCCTCCTCTCTCCTCTCCTCTCCACCTTCCCATTTTTTTCTCCCTTTCCTAATAAACGTCTCATCTTCAATTCTCCTGCCTCTAGCTTTTAGTTCAACTGTCCCTCTTCTCTTTCTATTTCCTTTCTCTGCTTGTTGTCTCACCTCTCTATCATATTTTTCTGGCGCTATATGACCTCGCTGTTGCGTACATATATTCCTCATACGCAAAATTCGTATAAAACCTTGGTGTCCCTAAAATCGAATCTACTGTACATAGGGACAGTCAGTATGCATGCAGGAAATGTCAACACCTAAGCAATGACAATGAACCTTACGATGGCTGGATAGAAAGTGTACATGGAAACATTGAATTGTATTATAGGTACAGTAATCGTCCTGTTATAGTCATCGTCCTGTTACTGGCATCGTCCTATCTCTGGCTTCCCTGACATATTTACCTATCAATTTTTTTTTTCTCTCTAAGTCAGTCTCGCAGAATCGACAATTAAGTATAAGCCGGTGTATACAAGTCAATCAATTCGTCGTCAAGGTTAAGTATAAGTATAAGTATGTTATGTATACGCTACATTAAACTGGGAGGAAATTCTACCGTAATTTGTACATATTCCCATAACACACTTCTGGGAAATCTCTACGTATTATATTGTAACAAGTAAATTGGTTGCACACGATAATGGAAGTGCTATTGTGTGGCTGTGGTGGTATAGTGAGTGAGGCTTGTGTGTTGTGTGTGACGTGAGTATATTCAACAATGATGCACACACACACACAAACACACACACACACACACACACACACACACTAACAGAGAGAGAGAGAGAGAGAGAGAGAGAGAGAGAGAGAGAGAGAGAGAGAGAGAGAGAGAGAGAGACGCTGCGTAAATGTTGTTTTTCTTTTAAATTTTAGACATCCCCAATCCTCACTTTCCTTCACCATAAACTATCCTTAGTAATAGCAATGATAGTAATAGTAATGATAGTAATAGTGATGATGGTGATAGTAATGATAGTGATAGTGATATCAATGATAAGGATGACAATGATAGTAATACTTATGATAGTGATAGTGATAACAATGATGATGATGGTGTTTAACTTGTGTGTTTTCCACTGTCCTCAATATTCCCCTTACCACCCCCCTGTATGGAAAATCCCGTGTGTGTGTCTGTGTGTGTTAGTCTGTATGTCCCTAAATAAATTGCTGTGGTCTGCAGGTCAAACTTTTTCAGTGGGTAAAACACACACACACACACACACACACACACACACACACTAAGAAAAAGAATATATAAAAAATAAATAAAATAAAACACACACAGAATTGGCCAGGGTTTTATTCCGAGGTTTGAAGGACACTTGCAGAATACATTAATAATATAACTCGAGAACGGAGGATCAGAAGAATAAGAAGAATGGACTATTATAGGTGCTAGTATACTATTTTAGATCCTATATTATACAGTGACTTAGCTGTAGTATTGTATGTTTATAAAGTCACGAACACTTATAAGTATACACATGCAGTTTGGGTTGAAGTTTTGAACAGTCCACCAATTCACCCATAATTTCCAATGGAGATTATATTGTGCATTTATATACTGTCTCTGGGTATTCCAAGTACACCTGAATACGTAATTATTAGTATAACCCTGACTCCCATTTGGGGGCCCGAGCATCTGCGCGGCTTCTGTCAACCAGACTCGGCACTGCTTGGCTAGACAGTCTGCTGGGGAACAACAACAACAACAACAACAACAACTTACTTATTAGTGCACGTTACTATACATACACACATACATACATACATTTTTATGGATAAAATATAAGCTTCATTTATTTATCCTATTTATCCTATTTATACTATGTTATCCTTCAAGATGCTCTCAAACTATAAACAGAACCTAAGATTAGCAATAATAATAATAATAATAATAATAATAATGGTGGTGGTGTGTTTCGTGGAGTAGTTTGGAGGAATCAAAGTGCTACAGTGAGTCAGGAATATTTTATGAAAGTAAGTATAAGCGTGACTTGTTTATACTTTCCTTTTCTTCCTTGAGAGAGAGAGAGAGAGAGAGAGAGAGAGAGAGAGAGAGAGAGAGAGAGAGAGAGAGAGAGAGGAGAGGCAAATAAAGAGAGATAGATAAATAGATAGATAAATAGAGAAAAAGAGAGAAAGAGGTACTGTAGATAGATAGAAAGAGAGAGAAAAAGAGGTAGATAGATTGATAGAAAGAGAGAGAGAAATAGATAGATAGATAAATAGATAAATTGATTGACTAACTAGTGTGGAAAATGGTGGAGGTGAAGGAAGATGGAGGTGGAGGAATGCTGGTGAATATGGTGAAGGAGTGGTGGTGAGAGTGGTGGTGAGAGTGATGGAGGAGTGGTGGTGGAAGAGTGGTGGGGAAAGTGGTATGATGGGTGGTGGAGGAGTGGTGGTGAGAGGGGAATTTGTGGTGGTGAGAGTGGTAGTGAGTGGTGGAAGAGTGGTGGTGAAAGTGGTATCATTGGTGGAGTGGTGGTGAGAGTGGTGAAAAAGAATTCCCCTGATTCCCTTCATCACCCTCTCTCTCTCTCTCTCTCTCTCTCTCTCTCTCTCTCTCTCTCTCTCTCTCTCTCTCTCTCTCTCTCTCTCTCTCTTGTTTTTTATCCATCCACTTCTCTGCATGCATTATTATTATTAACATTTCCTTCCTACCTTCCCTCCACTCCCACTTCAGTGCTCAATTCCTCTCCTACTTGACATGCCTCTTCCCTCCTCTATCACTACCCCCTGTCATTTCTCCCTCCCTTATTTCCGCTATCTTTTACTACTACTACTACTATATACTACTACTACTACTACTACCCCCTGTCCCTTCTCCCTCCCTTCCTTCTCTCCCCTATCTTTTACTACTACTACTACTATTACTATATACTACTATTACTACCCCCTGTCCCTTCTCCCTCCCTCCCTCCCCTACCTTCCCTACCCCCTCATCATCTTCTACTACTACTACCTCTCCTCCCTAGTTACCTGCCACAAGGGGAACTTCCCAGGAAGGTCCGTATCGTGTCACTCCTTCGTGGGGAATTTCTGTAACCAACCCCGGGTCTGTATGTATGGTACTATGAGGGGAGATCCTGTCTTAAGTGGGAAATTGGAGGGCTCGTGTATCCTCCAAACTATGCCACGAAACAGATTCCTCATTAAAGTAACATTAGGGTCGTCTGTTTCTTGGCATAGTTTGCAGGAATCACAGACCTTCCAGTTCACCAACAAGAGAATCTCCACTTTTCTTAGTCAATTGGAGAGCTCGTGAATCCTCCAAACTATGTCACGAAACAACAGAACTCCTGTTAGTAACACTGAAGTGGTTTGTTTTCCAGGAGAGTTTGGAAAAATCAGTAGCCTTCCAATCTAAAACAAAGTCTGGTTCTCCTTTAATTAAGAGGGATAGGAGAGGGAGGGTTGAAGAGTGGAGGGAGAAGGGACGGTAAAGGTAGGTAGATAAAAACAGGGCCATAGAAACAAGGCCATTAACAGGGCCATGTGGGAGGTGGGGAAGGGATAGGACAGGGAGGGAGGGAGGTCTTAGAAACAGGGCCATAGAAACAGGGCCATTAATAGGGTCATGATGTGGGAGGTGAGGAAGGGACAAGAAAGGAAGGAAATCCTATAAAGACAAAGAGGGACAAACAAAAGAATGACCCTATATAGAAGTTAATTAAGGACAGGAAGGAAGGCTATTTTAGGGGAGGGATAAACACAACACTTATACTGTAGGTCCGGCTGGAATGAGAAGTTGGCAAAGATGCGTAGAAAATGTTCGTGTAGGAGAGAATTATCTATCCTATTATCCCACTACCACACACATAATTAAATAAGGGGGACATTTTGTGTTGGTATACCTTAATTCTGCAGCAACCGATTCCTCCAAACTATTCCAGGCAACAGGATACTATTAATTTTTGCTCTTCTGGTCCTGTTTCCTGGCATACTTTGGAGGATTCAAGGCACCCCAATGTAACAAAAAAGAATTACGACCTTAAAAATCCTTCCACTTCGTAGTATATTATTCCCACTGCGACATGTCCTTGAAAGTTTACCCTGCTGTGTGAGTGTATGTGTTGTTGTGTATGTATATATATATATATGTGTGTGTGTGTGTTGTTGTTGTATAATATATATGTGTGTGTGTGTGTGTGTGTTATTGTGTATGTGTGTAATTTTGTGTGTGTTATTGTGTGTGTCTGTGAGTGAGTGGCAGGTGTGTGTGTGTGTGTGTGTGTGAGTGGGTGGGAGTGAGTGTCAGGTATGTGTGAGTGTGTGTGTGTGAGTGAGTGTCAGGTATGTGTGTGTGTGTGTGTGTGTGTGTGTGTGTGTGTGTGTGAGTGAGTGGCAGGTATGTGTGTGTGAGTGAGTGGCAGGTGTGAGTGAGTGGCAGGTGTGTGTGTGTGTGTGTGTGTGCATATTATAGTCCTTTACTAATACGTGTGTTGGCATAAAGAATCTTAATTGACCTTCAAGTTGAATTACATGTTGTTCCATAAGAGTGTAGATAAGAAAATGTTGATAAGAAAATGTTGATAAGAAAATGTTGATGAGAAAATGTTGATAAGAAAATGTTGATAAGAAAGTGTTGATGAGAAAATGTTGATAAGTGTTGATAAGAACGTGTACGTGCATATCTTGGCCTTACAATATATAGGAGGAGGAGGAGTAGTAGGAGTAGGAAGAGTAGGAGGAGGAGTAGGAAGAGGAGGAGGAGGAAGATGAGGACTAGGAAGAGGAGGAGTAGGAGGAGGAAGATTAGGAGGAGGAAGAGGAGGAGTAGGAAGAAGATGTGGATGGGGAGGAAGATGAAGAGCACGACTAGAAGGAGTAGGAAGAGAAGGGGTAGGAAGAGGAGGAGTAGGAGAAGGAAGAGGAGTAGGAGTAGGAAGAAGAGGAGGAGGAGTAGGAGGAGGAAGAGAAGGGTGTGGGGTGAATGGCCACAGAGTAAGAGAAAGTGTCGATACAGTACAATAACCCCCAGGGACTTTTAACACTGCCACAGTCTAGGAAAACTAAAGACATTTATTTCATCATTATTTTGAAAGCAGGAAAATTGATTAGAGCATTATAATTATGTGTAGTACAGAGTGGTTCAAACGTCTTGTCACCCCCTACCAAATGTTTGTAAAAAATAGAATTGTTTGTGTATAATATATTGTATTGTATAGATAAATGTTTGTAAAAAATAGATTTGTTTGTGTATATATTGTATTGTATAGATACTGAGTGGCTGACATACATACAGTGTGGTCAAGAAGAATTTTTTTAATGATGAGATGACAATGGGAGGTACAGTCGTCTCCAAAAATCTCGAGACACTACCTGCTAGACTCTGGCAGGTATTGTCTCGAAATTTGTATAGGCAACTGTACAAAAGGCTCCAATATATACAGTTTGTGTGTGTGTGTGTGTGTGTGTGTGTGTTAAAGTATGACAAGACATTCCGACCACCCTGTATCGTAATTTACACACACACACACACACGAAAAATAATAAAATTGAGGCTGCACATTACAGTCATTCCCTCTCAACTCCCTCTGATTTACGAAGATTTAAGGTCCAGTGTATTTTATAAAGTTAACTACAGCATTGTTCACGGCTTAGGAAATGGTGGATAAAGCATATTATACAGTTTACTACAGAAGATAACATTGTAACCTCATAACACTGTCTTGTGTATGTGTTTGTAGATAGATAACTGTACAATGTCTCATAATATAAACACGGTAAGATAAACCCTTACTACCATCTGTATAAACTAGAAAGAGGAATTTAAGTTAATAGATTATCTGTACAGAGGATATACAATAATTATCTGTACAGAGGATATACAATAATTATCTGTACACAGTGTACAGGGTATATACAATAATTCAGTTAAACACTGTAATGTTTTCACTCAATAAATGCCATTTGACCGACCGTGAACCATCTGTAGTCTGACTCCTACACTGACAACTTTCACCACAAGTGAAGGTCGAATGATGCCCTCACTAACCAACTCTAATGACGAAGATATCTTGGTATGTCAGTCTCATCATCATCATCATCATCATCTGTGTTCACATTTAGACATCATAATTATCTTCACCATCCATTATTAGCCAAGGAAAGGCAAATGATCTCGGCCAACACTATTTTCCTTTATTTTTCTTGTCTGTCTGACTCATTCTTCACCTCCCCTGCAGGTATTTATCTATTGTCAATGGCCTATTGTGTCCATTTAATTTCACAAACAATTACAGCTCTTGTTCACTAATATCAAAAGCTCCAGCCTTGGGAAAGACTCTTGTGACAAGTGGTAAGACGTGAAGAATCCTTGACCTAATTATTTTTATAAGTAGGAGTTGTGATTACATAAAATGTCCCTTCTTTGTTTTTTTATCTACCCAGTCCAGTTTGTTTTCACCAACTAAAGCTTTGAAAGAGAGTAAAGGTATTCCCAGGAGCTAACTAAATCCAGGAGCTAACTAATCCTTTCTAGTTGCCGAAAATTCGTCCATTACTGACCCTTTTTTAGCTCCGGCCTAAGCCGAGAGCTCAAGGTTTTATCGTAATTATTGTTCTTGTTCTTGTTCTTGTTCTTCTTCTTGGGGCGACAACTTCTTAAAAGAGCTTCAACTGACTCACTCACTCACTCATTCATTCTTCTTGGGTCGACCATTTCTTAAAAGGGGTTCAACTCACTCACTCCCTCACTCACTCATTTCACTTGAATCATGAAGGGTTTTCCTTCATGTTGTTGTTTAGAGATGACCTCGACTCCTTCCTTAGAGGCGAGACCCTTCCCAGTTGGAAAGGCAATGTAGTCACGCCACAAGCGTCTCCTTCTGTTAGATTACGAGCCTATTATATAAAACACTATGATTGGCTCACGTCGAAGAAATGGATACTGGAGAGAATTGCTAATTGGCTAAATACTATTATAGTCGTCCACGTGTGATTTATCTCGTATGACCTTATAGTACGGGGGCAGGCAAAGTAGGCAAAGTATAATTAAGTGCACACTAATCAATGTCTTGTTTCATTATAATTTTAATGACACGGGTAAGTCATATTCTTGGAAAATATATTATGTCCATCTAATTCCCACTCTCCCTCAAAATGAAGGAGAATAGAAATTAAGGTTGTGGACGAGAGAATGAAAGGATTGAAAGAAGAATGGAAAGGTTGAATAGGGTTGAAGAAGAATAGAAATAAAAATGATTGTATGCACCACGCAGATATAATTCATAACATGTCTTAAGACGTCATCTGGTCGTCAATCGGATACGAAGTTCGCTTGGGTGAAACCAAGCCAAAGCTAGCGGAACTGTTCTGGTCGGATACTGAAATCAAGACCAACAACGTATCCATCCAAGCTCGACTCAGACCAGCGATTCGGTAGCTTGCATAAAAGGATAGGGAGACATAACAGTAAATATGGCGGCCATTAAAGATATGACAAGTAAGTTAATAGTATTATAATACATGAATTGTAGGTGCAACAAGCTATAAAATAGGGCGATAGCAACACAAATAAGGCTTTAAGTATAGCAATGACAGATTAGAGCAGATGTAGAGTTCCTATTAGTCTACCATTTCTACTAAAATAGTAGTTGTTAAAACCTGCTGGAGAACCACGACAATGATATAATTTTTTTTTTTTTTTTTTATGTTCTCGTATTTAATTTAACTTATATGAGATTATATGGATTGCTTAGGGGTTATGTGACACATTCTTGATAATTATGTAATATTATTAAGGTGAAGGGAAATCTTGTACTTCATTGTAAATCAGTTCTTGCTTGGTAAAACTATAGAATCATGCCAACATTTTTTGTTTTTAATCAATCTTGAAATATAATAATGGAAAGGCAGGGAAAATAATTAAGGGATTTTGGTTGAGGAAAGGAAATACAAATAACGGAAAAATTGACCAAACCTATACAGGAACGGACTTTGACTTTCACCGGTTCTGATTTAAACACAGTATTATTTGTATATATTTTTTTATTAAATAATTATTTATATATTTTTTTAATAATTATTATTATTATTATTTTCTTAATAATTAGTTTTTATATATATATATATTTTTTTCAATATTTTTTTTATTAATTATTTTTGTTGTTGTAATAATTAACTTTTTTTAATTATTATTATTTTTTTATTTTTATTTTATTTTTTTTCATTATTTTTTTTTCGTCGTCGTCGTCGCCGACGCCGCCGCCCCGCCACCGCCGCCGCCCCGCCGCCGCCCCGCCGCCGCTACCGTTGTTTTTTAATAATTAGTTTTTTTTTTTTTTTTTTAATAATATATATATATATTTTTTAATATATATTGAGTTTACACACACATGCAAAATACTTGGTATAACATCCATGACATTCAAATAACATATCATGGCCATCAAAAACAAATGCATGCAAAAATGTAAAGCCCTCAGATCACTTGCCAGCTCAATATTTGGACCCAACAAAGAAACCACAACTACAATATGCAAACAATTACTATATTCGATTAATGATGGATTATGCAAGTCCTGCCTCAGCCTCAAACCTCACTGAGACTATCAACACCCTTCACACCCATACAGAATAGAGCCCTAAAGAATTATGAATTATAATCACAGGCTGCACACCATAAAACGAAAATCAAGGATCATCTTGACATGAGAGGCACACAAACACTTTAGTCCATGAGCGGCACACAAACATTTTAGTCCATGAGCGGCACACAAACACTTTAGTCCATGAGCGGCACACAAACACTTTAGTCCAAGAGCTGAGCCTGGAACTTCAGAGAGTACCAAAAAGGTGAATAAATATTATGTACACTTTCAGCGAGGTGGATGTCTGAAGTGTTGCGAAATTTGTATTCATGATGTATCGTAAATTTTTCACCGAAAATCGAGAATAAAGTAATAAAAATCGCAAGTCTTCAACTAAAGATCATATCAAGAGACTTCTAGTTGGTCTCATCTTATTCGTTTCTTAATTCTGCATCTTTTGGTGTATAATACATGCAACTTCTTAGGACACAAATTTGCTTCATAATATGAGAAAAGTGGAGGAAAAGTAGACCAATTTGTAGTATTTTCCTACGACTTTGTTTACAAACTTTCTTTTGTATCTGCCCAATCCGTATCTGGACGACGAGAACACAGATTCTACGTATTTGGTCAGTTCTCGTCACTGAAACCAAGCGCTCCCAAGACGGTCTTGGTACCCCAATCCTCCGCTTGGACGACCAGATGACGTCTTTAATAAATTACTTTTGTCTTTTGTCGTAAATGCTGAGAGGCAAAACTAAGAAAGGATTGAAGAAACTGATCATCAAGAGGTCGTTATAAGAAAAACAGCAGGGTAATTCAGTAAATAGAAATTTTATTCAAGAAAGATCTTAGGCGAAGACTTTGATATTTGGGGGCGCCGTTGCAAAACGTAATCCCCCACAAATACAGTATCATTTTGTTATTGTTTATGGAATTTCATGCTCAATGTTGCCAGATAATGGGGAATTTTCTCTGGACATGGGCATTAGAGGTACCAGTGGGGAAATTATATAAAGATTATTCAAGATTAGGCTAAATGAGAAAATATCTATCAGACATGATGTAAATATAAAGAAGATAGTAAATGTACGACTACTGTATCTTCCGGAGTAAACGGGGAATTTGTGAGGTAAAAAGGGAAATTTTGATGTTGAATTTGAGGTAAAAAGGGCTGATGTTGAAGATATCGTCAAGCTCACAGACATGGCAACACTGACAGAGTTGTCTCATTCACCAATCCCGCGGTTTATGAGTTTTGTGTTTTGGATCTTTTTTAATAATCTTTACAGTAATCCTTATATACACAAATCTTTAAACACACTAATTCTTATATATATACAGTAATCCTTAAATACACAGGGTACTATTGACGCTGTAATCATCAGTAGAAAAATACTGAAAAATATGTCTGTAAAGTATATTGAATTTTTGAAGGTAATATGGATACATCTTTTTTTAACCTATTACACGTGTAAATTTGTTGGTCATTTTTATACCATTAAAGGCTGCTTCTTACACTATAAGCTTAGCCTAATTTCACATTATTTTTATTACACATTCATACGTAACTTAAGCATTTTGGAAATCGAGAAAACTGATTAGATTATGTCCCACAAAGTTTTCTGATGATTTTATAAGTTGTTATATTTAATCAAAATATGTCCTCTTTTTCAATTATATCTCCCACTTAATTAATGCATTGTTTTAGTTGCTGTATTCAGTATATTGTAATTCCATAATCATATATTTTTAGTAATTCTACAGGAGAGCTCCGCCTTGATTTTTTTCATTTTTAATTCATTTTCAGATATATTTGTAGTTTTTCTATTCATTTTTATCCATGTTATTGAGCGGAGATAACTTGATGTGTCCATATCCCCCAAGTCATCAATCTTGGGGTCGGTGTTGGGAATCGGGAGGTTTTGGGCGGGGAAAACCATTTTATTTGGTCCATTTATTGGAATTAGCCCAACCTTACCTGACCTAACCTAACTTTGGAATTAACCCAACTTTACCTGACCTGACCTAACCAGAGCAATGTACTGGGACAAGTGATTTCCGCTCAACATTATGAGGAAAAATACATAGAATAACAAAATATAATGTATGAAAATCTATAAAAATTGCAAAATACCCTAGCGAAGCTCTCCTTTAAAGTTATCGTAGTTTTTGAAGACCATTATTGATGTCTCTTTTAGGTTAAATACAAAAAAATATTATTGCCTCTATCAGGTAAATTAAAATCATATTATTATTGTCTCTTTCAGGTTAAATATAAAAAATGATTGTTGTCTCTTTCAGGTTAAGTATTCAAAGATATTGGTGGTAGAAGTTCGACCGGTTAGATGCTTACTAGACACACCAGAAGACGGCATTAAGCGCACAGCCAAGTGGATGAACCATAGCCATTGGAAGGTGTGGAATGACATCACTTTACAAGAGCTTCACTCAAACTACAGAAAAAATATTAAGGGGGTAGTCCAATGTTGGTATATAATAATGGAGCAACTGATTTATCCAAAGCAACAGGCCACTATTATTTTTGTTCATCTGGTCCTTTCTCCTGGCATATTTTGGAATACTCAAGATGCTTTATTGTACCAAAAGTGTATTACCAGTACCCCTTTAACATGGGATATATTATTCCATTTGCTTACCTGTACCAACCATTTTAATTATAAAGCATTGTTGAGCAGCTTTAATGAGGAAGTACCGTACTGTATAGTGTTGGTAAATCTGGAGCAACTGATTCTTTCAAACTATTCCAAGAAACAGGCCATTATTATTTTTGGCATTCTGGTCCTGTTTCGTAGCATACTTTGGAGGAATCAAAGTACTGTATATAAAAATTATTATCCCCTTGAGCCATAGTCTTGTTATGCATTTGGTAAATATGATGTAAGTAACAAATAAGTTATTGTTCTTGACATGTCTTTTGGGTATAAGTGAAGTTACTAATAATTTTTCAACATAGGTCTCAATGGTATTCAAGGTCCAGGATAGATTAGGTAAGGTCAGGTTGGTTCCTTCTAGAAATATGCCATCAACATGCTCTGATTATGTATTTAGTTTTGCTGTATGATAAGTGGTTTTCAAGTGATGAACAAACAAACATACATACATCTACACAAACATACACTACTATTTTATTATATTCTTTGCCATTGAACAAAGCCTGTCCTGGTATGAACAGGAATTACGAAGCTTGCTGAGTGGGGTGGTGAGTGAATACGAGGAACATAAGACCAATCTCAAGGTTACTGAAGAGGTGGAGTGTGATCGCCCAGCTACCAAATGTGGATCCACTATAAAAATTGGGTATGGTTTTTATATGATAATGCTGTACAGTACATATTTACATAACTGAATTTTAGATCACCAAGGCTATTTACATCTGTTTTGCATTCTAGTTCTGTATATAATGTAGAATGCTTGATGTACAACATTTTTTATTGCCCATGGTCAGTGAACAACTATATATACAGTAGTTTCCTGTGGGCAATATTATCTAGTCTTAGTTAATGTAATTTCATATGACTGTCCATTTGTGTCAAATTATTCGGTCTCGGCAGTTGTTGACCAAAGATAAGTTTATTAGATAAAGCATAATTTTAATATTATAAAAGAATGATAAATTTATGTGGGTTAATTTCAGGTATATGTTTACAAGATACAAGAAATCCTCCTGCTATTTCCTCACACCAAGAGAAGGGGAAGCTTGTACAGATGATGAGGATGAAAATGATTTGAGTCTAAGAGATAGAGGTGTGTAGATGCATGCAGTTTATTTTTCCACCCATATTTAGCAGAGTGGGTGATAACTTTAAGTGAATCATAAAATTCATACCTTATCAGCGATTTATCATACACAAAAAACTAATGCCTGGGCACTTAAGTTTATTTAATTGAGTGATATTAATGTGTTGTTTTTGTGATAACCATGCTTCAATGATGCTGAATTTTGGCCAGTGGAATTTTTTCGTTTGGTTAACATTTGAGCCATTCTGTTGGAATTCTGGCAAGCATGGTATAGATTTATGAACATTTCTCCAAAGTATTCCACAAGAACTTTTCCACCAAGCATAAATATAATTTTTTGCGGTATGTTCAATTTTTGTGAGAAGTGAAATGTTACAACTAAATGGGTGATTCAGTCTTGCTCAGTTTCATACTGTACAATACTTAAAAATTATCCATTGGCAGGTGGTCTGTACAACAGCCTGCAGCCATGTGGTGAGATGTTGGTAGTGAGTGTGAGTCTGGCTGAGGAAAGTGGATCAAAACAGCAAGGGTCAGATGATACAGGGTTAGATATCAGCCTTACTATCCCACCTTCTCCCAGCACTATCACTCGTACAGTAGACCGTCAGCTGATCAAAGCTCTTGGCAGCTCCATCCCCTTCACCAATACTATCTCAGACTATTTTGAGTCAAGTCATCAGACTGGAGAGAAGAGTAACCAGACACACAAAGCACTCAAACAAGTGTGAGTTGATTGTGTATTGTGTTTGTTTTTAACTCCAGATTGGGTCACAATGACACTATGATAGTGTTTCACATTGTATATTACTGTACAATACTGTGTATTTACTGTTAAATGATGTACAGTACCCAGAATGTACAGTATATTATTATGATAATTGATATCATACTACATAAATGTTAAAAAACATGCATCGATTAATGATCAGTCAAGTGCAGCTGCTGCAACAGCTGGGTACACTTGAGCTGTACCACATTTGCAATTTTGTGTCACTTATCACATCCTTTCTTCCTCAAAAAGCTGATTATCTACAACTTCTCTCCTTTTACTCCATCCATCTTTCCATTTATAGTCGTGTAAGCTAATCTTATGCATCCATATCATTCCATTCATTTCCTTTCCCACTGGGTAGTCTTGAAACTTCTCCCTGTCCACCACTGAGCTGAGAGGCTGCTAGAGGCTGGAAAAACAGCACAGTGCTGTCAGATTGTTCTATGAAATATGAACTGTATGCAAAATAAAATACACTGGTAAACTAGAAGGACATTTGTTGAGAAGGCAGACTTCTGCCAAGGATGAGCATCCCTTCCTCCAAAATGTCCCTTCTCCCCCAATATTGCAAAAATTAATGGTCACAGCCAGCCATATTTCATGTCATGTCTGCCCAGCAGATTTTGTGAAAATATGTTAATAACTATTTGAGATATGTTCAGACAGACTGACATTGGCAAATGTGATAAAGAAATACTTTAAGCTTTCCAAGTTTGTCAAATATAATGTATGTGTGGGGAAAACTAATTTAGCTTCATTAATATCCTCTTCTGTAGCTTTATTTTTATTGCATAATGATGTAGAGAAAAATTGTCTCCAATTATTTCATCAATCTCAGATAATAATAACACTTCATAATGAAGTATGTAAGTTTTCATATTTTACTTATGTCTAAAATAATTTAAATCTTTCAGGTTATCCAAGGCAAAGAATACTCGGAAGAAGAGAAATTTGCAGACCGCATCCTCTGAGAACCTAGACTTTGATTTTTAAAACACAAATAATAGGCAAGATATGCTATGTTTTCAGTCACTAGATTCAAGAAGCACATTTCACATGAATGAGAATGAACCTTGTACAGTAATTCTATATAGGAAGCCAGTTATAATGGCTCACTCTTTGCTAGGTCATATTCCTCAAAACAGGAGTCACCCATATTTAAGGATCTCTCAGTCTCATTCTTCTTCTTTTGGTATTGTTATGTAAGCCCAACTTGTCTATATTTTTGTTTTGCATTATTTGTTGTACAAGTGTAGCCTAGCAAGATTCCCACGTCGACGTGGTGAGAGGCCCAGTGAGAGGGACTCCTGCATCTTAAATTCCTGTCTATACCCAGGGACCAAAGGGGAGTTTGTTCGTCTTGGACGCATGAATTTCCGTCAGGATCACAGTTACCAGAGGGACATGTGGGGAGTGGTACCTTTATATCCGCACTGCCAGTTTATATAAGAGAAGTGTGAGTCGACTCGACTAGTCAGACACTTGTTGGAACTCGGTAGTGAATGTTAGTGTGTGCATCCTGGGTTTGCAGAAAGGATAGTTAAATATTATTTTGTGATCTCATTTTGCAAGATTTCAGTGTGTAAACTCAACCAAGTCAGTATAAGTTTATTTACCAGGATTGAGTAAACATCAATCCACAAGTTGATAGTCCCCTCCAGGAGCATTCTAAAAAAGGGACAGGAGAGATTCCCTGTTGGTTGTTCCATATACACCTCTCATTCACTCCTGTTTTCTTTCCAATTTCCACTATAAACAGCAATCCCACATTTTAAACAGTATCCACATGTAAGGTTTCACATAAACACATCCTACTCACACATCTTTATTTTACACAGGTTAACATTTCATGTACTGTACAGTATTATCATGATGGTCTTGCATTGTGTTGGTACTGTACCATGTTTTTACCACTTTATAGCACCTCCAAATGTAAGCTGCATGGTGAGATAAAAGCTTTTTTATAAGAAATTGGCTTGATGCCTATCATAAGCAGGACCCCAATTACAACTAGAACCACTATGCTCGACTTTGCATTTGTAAGAAAGATGTCATATATAATTATGATTATTAAATGGGGCTGGGGTCCTTGGATTGATAGAATGCTTGCATTCTCTCCCAGCGTTGTCTCTGGTCTATTTTAATAATAATAATAATAACTTACATATATAGATATCATCCTTGTCCTACTGGGATTTCTAGGATTTAGGCAGGCTCTTTTCTTCCTCTTCAAATTAATTGTTGCTCCCCATAGGGAAGTAGTGCCTGTGGTGATGTGGACAGTATTTTTAAGTCTGCTGATGATGCTTTGCATTTGGTTGATTTTTCCGCTCTCCTGGTTCCAGTCACCACACTGTTTAATAATAATAATAAATATACTATTTGAGAGAAGTGTGTGCGACTCATTGCACTTCATAATATCGGATCACAATATTATCAGTATCATTTGTGGAAAATGGATGACTAATCAACATAGCGCCAGCTGAAGAAATGCCTGGGTTAGTTTTACAGTACTGATATATTCGTGTAGTGTAGAGCAGAGGAATGTGTTCTGAGATGGTATGGGCTTGTAGAGAATGAGAATAATAATACATAAGTGGTGGAAAATTAGTGTATGGTGATACGATATGGTGAGTGATATAAGAAGACCGTATTCTTGCCTTATTTTACCGTCAAAATATGAGAGGGTGTGGCTCATCACTACTCGAGCCATATGAACGTAACACATCCACTAAACAGTTATGTATCCATCAACCCCTATAATTCAAGGTTCTACACAACAAAAGGATTAAATCTGTCCCTTGTAAAACACAAAATAAGCATTCTATATCATTGGATATTGCCTCCATTCGAAATATAATAATAACTGATGTATGAGTTGTTTCTCCTACTGTTTACATGTTACCTTACTAAATGAGCTTACCCCGAGTTACCCGTTCTCCCCCCACACTCCGTCACCAGGTTCACTACAGGACCATAGCCGCACCCTCCCCCTCCCCCACCACACCCCTATGTAGAGTGCAGTATAGGCTACGTTCTGTATGCACCCTGGGGGATTGGTGTAGGCTACGATTCTGGGGTTACTTCAGCCTTTTGTGACTCAACTGTGCGTCATATCATCCCTCTTGTGCACGGATAATTATCAGTATATAATTATATTAGATTAATTAAGATATTGGATGCGCCGCACTAAAATATACAATACAATACCGTATACAATTCGATTCCACCTGACAAAATTAACTTAATCGTGATTTCGTAGTGCGGAATGTCACATTAAGATTTTCATTTAGCCTACTATCTCATGGACACTCGCACGGAATAACACCAAACGACATTTCACGCCGCAAACAGTGGACAAACGGTGAGGGAGAGAGAGAGTGGGGACACTTCACACGATTGCTCCTCCTGTAGGTGCAAAATTAATGTCGCTCTCTGTCCCGCCACCACTCTCACACAAACATAAATTATATCACGCAGATAACCCTGCAGCAGGTGGCTAGGCAGGGGGTCAGCCACGCATTCCCTCGTGGGCAACCCAAGTCCTGCCTTCGCTACCAACCGAGGGCCTGGCTAGGTCAGGGAAGGATAAGATTTTTATTCAGTCTTTTCTGTCCAGATTCTCTACAGCAGGGAATCTGGGCAGAGAAGAGCACCGACCAGTGTGGGTTGGTCGCTTTTATACCGTAGAATCGCTGGCTCAGCAGTGCCCCTCTATACTCCTCCTACCCTTCCCTCCGTGGATATCCTTCCCCTTACCCACTCTCTCCTTTCCTCATCCTCCCTCCCTTCCCCTCTCCTCCCTTCCCACCAACTTTTCCTTCCCTCTGTCTTCATCAGTTCCCCCCTTCTAACCTATCCTGTCTCTTCCCCCTCTCTCTTTCACGTACATAACCTCGAGCTTTATTTAAATTAAGCTATATGAGAGAAAGCAAAAGAGTTACTAGGGAAGGTACAGTGGATTAATATGAAAAGGGATACAATATAGAGAGGCATAAATAATGTCCTGTCCCTCGATCTCTCCCTCCCTCCTCTCTCTAGTCATACCCAGTCTCTCTCCTCACGTCTCTATTCTACCTTCTTCCTTTTTTAGATATTTCTTCTATTCCCTTCGTTTCTATCCTCCTTGCTTCCTTTCTCAATTCTTCTTCCATCTCTCCTTCCCCTTCCCTTTCTTCCCCGCCATCCTTACTTATCATGTTTTATCTTTCAGCCCTACCTTCTTTTCCCCTTTCTTACTCAGCCTCTTTTAATTCCACTCACTCTGTAGATCTCCTTCCTTCCTTCCTTCCCTTTATTATATTTTCTCCTCTTTCATTTCTCGGGCCCCTTCCTCCCATTCTTCTCTCCTAATAATTTCACATATATTTTGCCTATTTCTGTCCCACTTCCTTACCTCTCCCCTCCTCATTCTCCTTTATCTCATCTCTTCATTACTTTTCTTACACTTCTTCCCCCCTTTCCTGATGAACACTTTTGTCTCCCCCTTCTTTCCTCCCCTTTTCATTCATTCGTACCTATATACAGTATTGTGAAAAAAAAAAAAATGAAATAGGTGGATGTAAGATGTGGATGTTGGTAGAGGGAGTGACTGAGGGAGCAGCCAGCCAACAACTTCTTTCCCCCTCTCGTATGACCAGATCTAATCATTCACAACACTTCCTCATAATTTCACGACTATATGAACAGTTATCCTTTAGGGAACTTGGAGGAGAGCAGCGTTAGTTTGGTCTAGTGAGCGAAGCCATGTGAGAGAGGTGAGGACTGCTCAGTCAGTGCTGAGCGACGCTACATTACGCTGGAGTTACAAAACAAGGAGGGAAGCAAGACACAACACAAGGTCATTCATAGCCACCCTCCTTCAAACCACCGATCCCTTTGTCATAATGTAGTACAGAACTTATTTGCATGAAAGTATCACAATCTAAATATGAGTTTCTAGGTATATTATCAAAACACAAAATCTAATTATATTTCGAATATATTTTCACTTTCAATTATGCGACTTTATTAAGTACGGTACATAGTGAATTCATGGCACAGTATATTCGGACATAACAATGAAGAGAACTAAACATATCTTAAAATTCTATAAAAATATAATGTTAAAACTATAAACAAAGTAATCATTTACAGTTGCTGTAATAATTTTCAAGGAATATTGACTAGTTGAGAGAGTAACATTTATTAAAACACACGACTTGTTGATGTGCAGACAAGTTTAGGTCCAGGCAGCTGTCCTCTGGTAGATCCTTCGCCATTCTATGATAGGTTAGGCTACAACGTCCTCGTCTTTGTCAAACCATTTATACTACATTGTATAATACACCTAATTAACTCATCCTCCAGGTCACCCACCACTTTAACTATATAAGGATGCTTCCCTACACAATGTTTTAGCTAAATCCCTCACGTATAAGTTTCTTTGCTGGTCATGTAGCTTTTTGTGGGACGTCAATCACAAATAGGATAGTATTATACTCATCATCACATTCCACTTTCATTACGGTACCCCTAGACATGAGTTTGTGATTTTTTTGGGGTGTGTGGGAGTAGAGAGACAGGTTTGGGGGGTTAGGGGGGGTGCGGGAATAGGGGACAGGCTTTCTACCCCACCCCACCCCAAGCCTGTCCCCCTACTCCCGTACCCCCAAACCCCAAACCTGTCCCCTAATTCCCACACACCCTTAATTAATAAAAGGTGCAAAAAGTAAACAGAATGAAAGTGGAATATGCGAGTCAAAATTGAGTAGTGCATACATGGCGGCTGTCATACGTAATCCTATTTATATTTACATTTATTTGTTTAACACTCATTCCGAATATTAATTAAGTAAGGCGTTAATATACTCTTGGCATATTAGTGTGTCTCGATTCCTCCAATGTATGGCAGGAAACACAGGACCATACGAACAAAAATAATGGTGGTCTGTTGCTTGGCATAGTTTGAAGGAATCAGTTGCTCCAGACATACCACCACTCAGTTCTCCCCCTTAAACTTTATGATCCACCATCTCAGTCAGTACAACTAAACTAAATTTAACCTAACCTAACCTGACTGTGGTCTGTAGGTTGGCACTAAATATAATTACATGTTTATGGTTATCCCTCTGGAGTGTTTCGTTACATACTACTTCTAATTGTACATACCGTGTTTACGATATTCCCTCTTTTTGGATATTCCCTCTTTTTGTTTCTGTTTTCCCCCTTGAGTGTTTCACAATACATATATTATATACTACTTACTGGATTATTGACTTCCTTGAGAGCCATAGTAAATATTTCCTTATAGCCTATACATACAATACTTACTGAACTCTTGATTTCTTTGGAAGCCATAGTAAGTGTTTTCCTATACATACATACACTATTTATTGGACTCTTGTCGTCTTTGGGAACCATAGTAAGTGTTTTCCTATACATACATACACTATTTATTGGACTCTTATCTTCCTTGTGAGCCATAGTAAGTGTTTTGCTATACATACACTATTTATTGGACTCTTGTCTTCCTTGAGAGTCATAATAAGTGTTTTGCTATACATACACTATTTATTGGACTCTTGGCTCCCTTGAGAACCGTACTGAGGTGATGAGACGCCCACCGAGGACGCGTTGACATGCCAGGTGACGCCACTACTATCCGACGAGGACAGTTTTCTCACGGCACTGTCTACGGTTTTGTTCCAGGCTTTCTTCATCATATCACGCTTCTTCTTACTGGCTATGACGATGACAAATACCATAAATCCCTGCAGAGAGTTCAGGATGTCCGTGGGAATCCTGAAACAAGTGGAAATGCAAATGTTTTAACTGAGTACTTGTGGTATCATTTTTTTTTTTTTTTTTTTTTTTTCTGATACATTCTTTTATTAAATGATTCTCATGCCTTTAATTAAGGGGAGGTTTTCTTGCTTGCTTCATGGTTAGGAGGAATCAGAAGCCTCCATTTTTTATCATACACAATCACAGGGTCCTTATAAGATTGTAGCCTACTCACCAGATCTCTTCAGGAGGAATCTTCCACGACAGAACTTCCGTGATCCAACACAGAGCCATCACAAGGAACAAACTGAAGCGTTGCCAAAACCTGTTCATGTAGATAATATTCAGTGTTAATACAACTAATAATATCAGTTTTAATGGTGTGATGTGGATGGATAGATGGATGGATGGATGGATGGATGATGTGATGTGGTGTGGATGGATGGATGATGTGATGTGGTGTGGATGGATGGATGATGTGATGTGGATGGATGGATGATGTGATGTGGATGTATGGATGGATGGATGATGTGATGGGGATGGATGGATGGATGGATGATGTGATGTGGATGGATGGATGGATGGATGATGTGGATGGATGGATGGATGGATGATGTGGTGTGAATAGATGGATGGATGGATGATGTGGTGTGGATGGATGAATGGATGGATGATGTGGTGTGAATAGATGGATGGATGGATGATGTGGTGTGGATGGATGGATGGATGGATGATGTGGTGTGAATAGATGGATGGATGAATGATGTGGTGTGGATGGATGAATGGATGATTAAATGGAGGTGATGAGTGGAGATGTTTTTATAATGTGGTTTAATTAAGGGACCCTGTGTTGTAGTCAGAAAATTGGAGGTAAACGAGTCCTTCAAATGTCGTCTTGAAACACCACCTATATGGAAGGAGCTTGTTTCGTGGCACAGACAGGAGGAATCAGAAGCCATCAAGTTTTATTCACGATCATAGGGTTATAGGGGGTGTGGAAATAGGGGGACAGGCTTGTTTTTTTTTGGGGTGTGTGCAGGACTAGGGGGACAGGCTTGGGGGGGGGTTTGGGGGGTTAGGGGGTGCGGGAATAGGGGGACAGGCTTTCTACCCACCTCAAGCCTGTCCCCCTACTCCCGCACCCCCCCCAGTCCCCCCCCCAAGCCTGTCCCCTACTCCCACGTCCCCATAAGGGAGTCATATTCTTTTGGTACACTGGGGGCTAATGATTCCTCCTTAATATGCCATGAAACCGGACCAGATTAACAAAAAGTAATGGTGTCCTGTTGCTTGAAATAGTTTGGAGGAATCAACTGCTCCACATTTATGGACCCTGAGTTCGTGTATGAGAATTGGAGGCTTCTAATTCCTCCTACTATGCCACGAAACAAGCTCCTTCAATATAGGTGGTGTTTCTTGGCAATATTTGAAGGACTCCTTAACCTCCAAGTTTCTGACTACATCCCGAGGTCCCCTAGTTGTGAAATAATATCCCTGAGTTACGCAATATTTCTTCTAAGGGAATATTGTACGAGTAAAGTTAAACGAAAATGGAAAATTCCCCGATGAAAGAATGAGAAGTATTTAAACCTCCTTCTCATAAATTGTGTTCAGTAAAGTTAATGTCACTCAACTGGTGGAGAGTTTGCCTCTATAGCCTACAGCCGTGTGGGAAAATAGAATATTACGAACAAAATACATTAAATTTTACAGATACGAAAAGCTGAAACTAACTTACGCCTGAACGTGATGCCGATTAAATGAAGAATCGAGGAGACGTTGCCTCACACAACACTGGAAAGCCCCACCAGCCTGATACAACATCCACATGGTGTGTAGTAGAAGCACCAGATTGGCAGTGAACAGAAACGACACAAACCCATAGAAGTAGGCTAGTAACTCTATGTCACCTATAGGAGGGAAAGGATATAGGATTAAATACAAACCAGACACATAACAAAAACAGCAGCAAAATATGATTACATACACACACATACGGATACACCCACACTTGCAACAATATATAATTAAATGAACACACACACACACACACACATTCAACACTATATATAAAAAAAAACACATGCAACAATATATGATTAATTAAATGAAAACACAGATTACTAGGAGGCATAACAGGGCAGTAATATTCGTTGTGTTCATGGAGATGAGACTGGTGATAGGAAGAGTTGGAACATCCATCGGTTCAACAGTGTGGTCACCTTTGTTGTTTATTTTTGTGTCTCAGCTACACCGAGAGTAGTCCAACACACTCTCAAAGACATTACCCTCATCATATTATTATACACCATACTTACAAACACTACATACACACTACACACCTTTGTCAAAAAAAAAAAAAAAGAAAAAAAAAAAATGGAAAGTAAAATAATGTGACCCACCTCTGAACCAGCAAGATATATCTCCAAATCCTGGTGGTTTAGTAACTGAGGGATCGAGTGGCGAGGCGTGGAGAGCCACTGTTATGATGGAGATTATCCCTGGCACGCCCCAAGAGTACAGGGAGTAGAAGCGGAATTTCCTCTTGTCGTTTTTCAAGATGCCACTTAAGGGAATCATCTTGACGGTGGCCCTGAAGTGAGAAAAGTACAAATAGTTCATGATACAATGTGCAAAGTGTTATACAGAATACGAGTAGCCTATGAAGGAGCTTGTTTTTACGTGGCATAGTCAGGAGGAATCAGAAGCCACCAAGTCTCTCATTATACAGTCACCAGACATGAGTTTCTGGGAGGGATAAAGTCTATATTCTTCATCCTTATTTGAGGACTTACACCCTTCAGTATTTATCGGTTGTGTTTGTCATTTAAGGTGAAACTCTAATTATGTTTGTGTGAATCGGAAGTTCTCTGATTCCTCCAAAATATATGTCACAAAAACAGATCCTCTATTGGTTACATCGAGGGGGTCTGTATTTTAGCACAGTTTGGAGAAATGCAGTAACCTTCCAATTTGCCAACAAAAGAATTAACATCATCTGGGAACATCATCTGGGAACCCCGTATACAACCCCTCCTCCAGAAGGCACTCGTCATTATTCATTGTTGATCCATAAAATTCCTTTCACAACACTCTGCATGCATTTCTATTATGTTGATATAATTCTCTTTAGGACGTCCCAGTGAATGTTTTAATCTAATTTCTTCTTAGGGATTACAACATAATATCTGTTTATAGCATATTTAACATACACAGTAGAAGTCACGTTCAATTATCCTGCCAACACCTTCGAATGAAATGGCCTCGATAAATTAAGTGAAACTGTCGTCGTTGATCTCTGTAAATATTGGTTTATAAGACTCACTCAAATGGTCCACTTTCATTCACCAGAGACATGAGTTTTGGTCGTGACTTTTCATTAGATAATCTCCCTCTTACCTGATAACCCTCCAGATGTCAAAACACATGGCACTCAACCAGAAAAATGCCACCAGAAAGAAGTACTGAAGAATCAATCCTGAAATAGAGAAAACTACAATAGTATACATCCAGAATAAAAGACGGTCGGGTTATTCAGTCAGTGAACAACGTGGTGGTAATGTCCCTTTTATATCCTTCCTTACCATTGATGACGCAGTGAATCTTGGACATGTGGTTAGTGAATTGGAAGGACGTGAACAAGGCCACATCAGCTATGAGGAGCGAGACCATGTGGGAGAGCAGACACAGGCCTTGTATGTCTCTTAGGTCACTGATGGCCAAGTGGAGGATTACGGTGACCAAGAGAAACACTGCTGAGATGGCAATCCCCACCGTCTGTAATGTTTCTTTGACCAGTAAAGCCCTGGACTTCTTCTCAACGCACACCAAGGCAATCATAGAACCCTCTGCAATAAAAAAAAAAAAAAGAGAAAAACATAAGAGATTAGTAAACCTCTGTACCCTGCATGGTGTTGTAGTTAAGGACCCTGTGAGTGTGTATGAGACTTGGTGACTTCTGATTCCTACTGATTATGTCACGAAACAAGCTCTGTCTATGATTTTGGTGTTCGTGGTAACGTTTGAAGCACTCTTTCATCTCCAATATTCTGACTACATCACAGGGTATCACACGAGGCTCTTTTCCTCCGTCCTGTGGTTAATCTAAGGTTTCCTACGTCCTCCAACTAATTTTATGAGGTGTAAAGGACAGCGACAGATCCAAGCGAGGCAAATTTACCATTAGATCGCAGGTAAATGGACCGGAAATGGGGGAAATACGTACTGTACCATATCAGTGTGACAAAAGCTTTACTGATTACTCTGCCCTATATTCAACTTGTTATAGTTCTCACGTCAAGGATGATAAAAATGAAAATAAAAATAATAGTAATAACATTACTGTAGTAATATTAACAATATTGATGATACTACTACTACTACTAATCATATACTCACCATCGGCATTATATTCGAGACAATAATTTTCAGTGTTATGTTTCTGTACCGTTGACTCTTGATAAACAGTACCATCCGTCAACAAGAAGAACCTGTCCAGTTCATCACTACCAGGGTCCAACATGACTATAGGGTAACACGTGGGCGTCCGGCTGACCACCAAGTGAGGACTGGAGGGTTCGGTAGGGTTGCCATAAATAGTTTCGTAGTGGAGTGAGAAGGTATTGTTGTTGTTCTGCACTACACGACACGACCTGGCACTCGGAGAATATTCCTCCTTGAGACCACAACACTTGGTGACACATGTGGTCTCCTGGCATAGCTGTAACAAGAGCACATAGGCAACATGTAACAAGAGCACATAGGCAACATAATAGAGCTGTACTGTAATGAGTGCGATGGTTGTGTGTGTGTTTTTTGGCACAAGTAGAATGGAAGCATCTGCAGGTGCCTCCAATTTAATGACATCTTACACATCTCAATCCAATTTTTTTTTTTTTTTACATTTTAGGGTAAACGGTAAGTCAATTTTTACCAGTGTTCGAACTTGATCTAGATAAACTCCTTACCTATCCCTACACCAAAAATGAAGGTCTTAGGTCAATTATTTATACCCAGGTTGCTAGGGACCCTGTGATGTGATTAGAAAAACAAGTTGGAGTTATACGAGTCCTTGAACGGTTGCCACGAAACACAACCTCTATGGAAAGAGTTTGTTTCGTGGCGTGGTCAGGAGGAATCAGAAGCCACCAACCACATCTCATACACGATCACAGGGTCTTTAATATTAAGGGGAAGATTGTTTTGTGGGTGATTTTGAATGTCTCTGATTCCTCCAAACTCAAATGGACAGATAGACGTGACCGAAACTATTACCTTCTTGCTAATAACGTGGACGAAAGACAAGCATTTTATTTTCTTTCTCAATCACAAGTTGACAAGTGAGTGAGGCAGGATGAAACGTGTGGTAGAAATCCACTCTCCTAATTATTATTGAGGTAACAACATCCGGTGGCGTGCAAGGACACACACACACACACACACACACACACACACACACACACACACACACACACAGAGCAGGTGTTGGTGGTGGTGTTGGTGTTGGTGGTTGGACGAGGGAGAAGGTGTGAATGAAATTAGCAAGGCATATATTATTATCATCATCATATACTGGGGTGTGTGTGGGGTGGGGGATTGGGGGTGGGGGGAGGAAGATTGGGGATGGGGTGGTGGAGGATTGGGGGTGGGGACAAGGAGGATTGGGGATGGGGGAGTGGAGGAATGATAAGCAAATCGGATATGACGTCAATAGAGAACGCACTGCTCCCAGGAAGTGTTCAATTTGGATAACATTTAATATATGTCAAATACAGTAAACATGAACCTTGCTTTGTATTTTTTTTATATTAATAATTTCGTACAAGTTTATTATAAAATTGTCTGGGGGTTGGTTGGTGAGCATCCAATGGCCTTCCTCTTTATGGGAAAAAGCCTTTGCAACAATAAACTTTTCAATTCATATCAGTTCCACAGCTACATTCTCTTGGGAAAGGTTGATAATTGAACCAGTTTCACAGCAACACTTTTTTTCCCAGTGATAGTGTGTGTTTGTGTGTTTATATTCCATGGCGTAGTAAAAATTCAAGTAAATTCATAAGTTTGTGTGTGTGTGTGTATGTGTGTGTGTGTTGATACCCCATTTTAAAATAATAATAATAATAATAATAATAATAATAATAATAATAATAATAATAATAATAAAAGAGCCTGCACATTAAATATACTACGTACTAATATTACTGGAACACTAACCTCTTTTAAGTTGGGACGACAAATAGCAGCATAATAATCCCCAGACTCTCGTTGTTCCATACAGAAAAGTGAAGTAGTCCTCATAAATGTATCCTTGTAGAAAAGGTTGATGTGGCCTTCCCTACCGAAGAGCAGAGGTGGTGTTGTATCGGTACCATTAATGAGCATGTAATCAAGGTAGTGTCCAGGATCACAGTGGAAAGGTTCTTCTCGTGTCCATGTAGTAATCTCCCCTGAAGGAATGATTGTGCTGTTGAAATACATAAGCGGTGAGAAATCCGTGCTCACCGTCGGTTCCAAACAGGTACTTGAATCCTTATTGGTACAACATATCTTTCCAGTGAAGAGTTTTGGTGGAGAGATGGTGTGGGTTTTGGTTGGGGTTTGAGTTTGGGTATCTTGTTCACTGCTGTTGTTGCTGCTGCTGCTCACACCAGTACCACATGTCATCACCACCACCCAAACACACCACCAAGCCAAAACAACAAGATGCTTCCATGACCTCACTCCTGCAGGTCCTGGTCGCCACATTCTCATCTCGTACCTGTCAAAATATCAAAGTAGAGAATGTTGATGACCATATACAAATAAAGAACTATTCAATTATACTTCTGGGCAATACACTCAAGTAAAATAATTACACTAATAAATTAAAACCATAGGGAGCATTATTTGTACAGATGTGAACAGTTCCTGAAGGGTTTTGGTGCCCCTTTGGACCCGGCCAATCCCTTACCTTCGTTTTCCTACGTGCTTGCTTTCCCTTCTCTGTCTCTTGTTCCTTGTGTCTGGAGTAGCAAACTTTCCCTTTGTATCGTTTATATCATTTTTACACAAACAACTGTATACAGTATTATATGCATATCTTTTGCTGGTATAATTAAATTTAGGTGACTTTATTAATAATGATAAGGTGAATTTGATATGCAATATATTATTCCTGAAAGTCTCATGAACAGGTAAAATTATTACTTGTCATGTCATTTCGCATCTCAATTCTCAACTGTGATGTAATAATGCATGTAACAAGACAACAAATTATATTCTAATGACGTATTTCTGCTCAAATGCATACAAGAGTGTAAAATATATTATGTTAACAGTCAAATGTTGCGTGTACCAAAAACACAACTTATATTCTAATGACGTTAAGAATCTCTGCTTAAATGTATACAGAAGTTGTTAAGTATATATGCTAACTGTCACGTGTTGAATAATTCCCAAGGTAACGGTTCCTTTTCCTGACACTCCCTGAGACCCTAACCCTTACCGCATCTCAGCCACGAAAACTGATACTGAGTGACTGACGCCTTGGGAAAACCTACACATATCTATTACACAACATAAACTTTCCTACTCGTACAAACTTCATACGTAAAAATAAATATACATGACATTGTTGGTGAAGATAATATTATATATACACTATATTAGCTTACCTCAACAAAGTACACTACTGGTAATTCACTGCATGACACCAACCCACAACAAACTGTACCTCCACTAGGGATTGTTTGCTTCACACTGCTGGGTAATGTCTGGTATCTCCTTATAACCTTGGCCCTCGACCCTCTCTCTGTCCGTCCACAGTAGGAACCGTAGTTGTAGTGGCTGCCTGGGCTGGCAGATGGGTAACTCCACCACTGCCAGCCGTATAAAAAACCACACCTCTAGCAACTCACTACGTCTTTCACCTGGTAAAAATGTTTCCTATAGGTGAATATCCCAGCCATAATTAATTAAAGGGTTTAGACACACCTTCGGTCCTCAGGCAGTTATTCTCAGATCTTCGATCAGCTATGGTATATTATATTTTACTTGTTGTACAGGTTTTTCCTTTCATTCTTAGCAGCTTTTAATTGTTTTGGCACTAACTGTAAAAAAAAAAGGATGGTTTTGTGGATGATTACAGCGACATTCAAATATTTGCAGAGTAGTCTACAAGTTCAGGTACTTAAGGAGAGAAATAATGGTATCCTGTTATCTGGAATAGTTTGTAGGAATCATTTGCTCCAGATTTACCACCCAATGTTCTATATACACCCTTAATTTCAACATTTCGTCTCTCAAGGCTTCTTTAGTAATGACATCGGTAAAATACACTTCAACCCCTTAATTTAAAAGTATAGTTAGTATACGATTGGTACATATATTAGAGCGTATTGAGTGATTTGATTCCTCCATAGTATACCAGGAAACAGAACCACACAGACTAACAAATCTATTGGTGTCATATTGCTTGGAATAGTTTGGAGGAATCAGTTGCTCCAGATTTACCAACACTGTAGGCTACTGTACTACAAATATTGTCCCCAGCCTGACTAGTGACCCCAACACAACAAGCAAGCAGCAAGCAAACATCCCTTCACCAACCTGTTAATTTGTGTCTTTGCTGGATTATATGTAAAAAACAAGTGGGTACGTTAACATTAAAAATCCATTATATTGGTTGACAGATCCATTACTGACACTGATGATAAATGGGGAATCAATAATCTCTTCTATATACTGTATTATTTATTTTGTTTTCATTTTTCCAGTCGTCATTATGGACAGAGTCACACCTGTGTTTTCCATCGGCATTGTTCATATTGAAATATTTCCTGACGTAATTGTGTTCCTTCACTCGCTTTTTTTACGCTTCGAAATGTTTCCCATTATATTTCGTCACATCCTGAATAACGTATACTATCGGTATGTGTTCCTGTCTGACGTATACTATAGTCTGTTCAAAATTTGTGTTCCACTATAGCCTCTATCTATCTAGCTATTTCTATCTGTCTATCTATCGCTATTTCTATCTGTCTATATATCTATCTATTTCTATCTATCAATCTAACTATCTATTTCTATCTATCTATCTATTTCTATCTATCTAAGCATAAGAGGCCAGCGGAACACAAGTTTTGAACAGAGTATAGCTGTCTGCTCTTGTTCCTTTTTAATAGATAACCCAGTGTTGTTGCAGACCCTGTCCCCTCAATACTTATACCAATCTTGTTCACCGATTGGGAGAAAGTGTTACCCATTAAGAAAAATATTTGTTTTTGGTAATATGAGATTTTCTTTTCATTTTTTTCTTTTTCCTCTTTTTCTGTCTGGATGATGTTAGTTAGTTTTCCTCTTTTCCTTAATGATAAAGTAGGAAAGGAATTTTAGTTGTTAATTGCATCTATTTATTGTAAAGTTCTATTATAAATACATGTTCTAATACTAGTTCTAATTCATGTTCCCAGGGTCAAGAACTGTCTATATAAATCTGATAAACATACTTATAAACATCACTTGTAAACAATAACAGAAGTTCTATATAATTATAATATTGTTATCAGTAAGTTCATATTAATGACATTCACTTGTTCGGATCAATTGGACTAGTTATCCTCTTTATAAACCGGACAGATAGTATTAGTAACCGTATCCCTTGCTACTGGGAAACCGTGCGGTGCCTTGGTACGAGACGACCGGGTGGAAACCGCTGCCGTCAGCCCAGTAATCTACTTGTTGGCGCCGACCGTCGGGAAGGTTGACCCAGTAGCCTCCGTGAGCATTACCGCTGCCGTCACCAGATTCGTCATGACCGAAGTTGGTGTTGCCAGAGGAGACCCCGTAGCTGTAGCTGTAAGGGATGGGTACCTGAAGGAAAGGACCATTGTTATTATTGTATATGTAATAATATTATATATAATAATATAATTCTATATATATAATTACAAGACCTTGTTAAACACTGATGTCATTGTTACTTACAGCGATGCCACCACCTCCACCGTAGCCTCCACCACCTCCACCGTAGCCTCCACCAAATCCACCTCCTCCACCTCCACCGTGACCACCGCCTCCACCACCAAATCCTCCACCACCACCTCCACCACCGTATCCACCACCACCACCACCACCAGGCAGGGCCACGGCGGCTGCCACCAACAGGCTGGACACTGTCAGCTGGAGGGAGAACAAATAAAGTTGGTCTTATGATGAAATACTTTGAGGGATTAATGTTTACAGCGAGAAAAAATATACATGTTTCACTGGCACTCGAAGTTAGATTTTCCCTTTGTATTTGAAGACCAGGGTTTGTTTATAAACTCTTAGATCATCTGGCATTAGACCAAACTATATTACGTAAGGCATAATAATTATGGTTTCTTTAAGTATTCCTGTTGCTTCCTTCAGTCCAACACCAAAATGTATACAAGAGTAGAGAAGCTTTCATTCGTTGTTAACTTACAATCTTAAACATGTTTCCCCTTTGAGTAATGACGAGAGACTGACTTCTCCAACCCTCTTTCTGTGACCTTATATATACCTGACAAGTGACCGTCTTCATTCATCAAGTCATCTCGTGCTATTGTTCATGAGTCCAAGGTGAGTCGCAGACTAACGTTGCTACACTTGTTGGTCCAATTGGAGGCTTCTGTTTCCTCCAGTATGTGCCAAGAAACAAAGTACTTTAATATAACCTATGTAATCTGGTTTATTATTTTATATATAAAGCAGCGATACCCGACGTTGTCCGGGTGAAGATCGTACATGTGGTTTTGTCAACAAATTTCCTCTAATTATTTTTATGTGAACTTATTAGGAGGGTGGAAGGAGTCCATTATCCGGTGTGGTTGTTGGTCCCCCAGAGAAACCAGGCCAGCTTTGCAACCACAAAAGTTATCCATGATGCAACTACAGCAGAAGGTGGCATTGTAACAGCCATGATTAAATAGCAAGGCCCGAGTGGCGAATTGGGCTGCAGGGTTACTGGGATCGAACCCCCTCCCCATTGGTCATTTAAAAAAAAAAAAAATCACTGTCCTTAGATTTAGTATTAAATTTAGGTGTTCAACATTATGTTTATTGAATTCATTCCTAAACTGGGCATACAAGCCAGGCCTGCCTGCATACTTTATGCTTGAGACCATAGAGTCTATGTTGGGAAAGCTATAAATTTGTTATTGTTTTAAGATGATAATTCAAGAAATATATATATATATAAATAGATCGAAGACATTCCCGGGACTGCACTGGTCAAAATGGTGTATCATTTGTAAAAAAAAAAAAAAAGAAAATTGTACCGGGGATTCGAACCTGGGATCTTTCGGTTAAAGCCAAATAACAGCCTTCGGCTTGGGCTGCAGGGGTACTGGGATCGAACCCCCCCCATTGGTTAGTACAGTGGTAACGCGCCTGCCTTGCATCCGTGAGGTCGACAGATCGAGCCTCGCCCAGGCCCGAGACTTACAAACTGTTTACTGGGGGGTTACTGCCATGGCTGGGCACCATGGTGGGGAGTTGGGCTTGCCTGGCTGACGTTCAAGAGAGTGTCGCAAGACAGCTACCTGAACTAAAACCCTGCAACTTTAACTTTAACTTAAAAAAAAAAAAAATGTAGGCCTAGGACGCTTCCCAGGCTTTACCGATCAAAATAGCGTATTAATTTTTACTCTAGGTAGACGATGCAGCCGTGCATAGCGGCTAAACAGACAGACAGACAGACGGAGTGTTTTATATATAGATAGATGTGTGTGTGAGTCAGTAACCTCCAAGTCACTTATGGTATGTTTTTTTTAGGCTCCTCATGTTCCACTTCACTGACACTTGGAGATGATGATGAAACAAGTCAGCTGTATTGGCATGTCAGTCTTTCTCATATCAAAGTTTTATATAGTCATTCATTTTTCTCATGACCAATCAATGTGTATTATTCACTTGATTCATGATTTTACCGTGGTGTAAGTCAGTGTAAAGTGGCTGTTGATATTATCATAAACTTAGTCAGTTGTTCATTATGGTTGCTGCTTTTTGTTATAATTTATATTGTAACTATTATCATGGAATTTCCCCCAAATGTAGGAAAGGAGTTTCCTTTGGTTGTAACCAATGTTGCTTCCTGGCAGATGAAGCAGATCCAACCAATACTACACACCTTGATTACGACTCCATGGAGGCCAGGGTGTTGGTCCTTTCTCAGAGGAAGGAACACTAACAAGTCGGTAGGTATACAGTACAGTCCTGTCACCTCACTCACTAGCTTCTTGATAAAGAATAACACAAAGGCTAAACATTGAACAAACACAGTCACCAAACACAATTACAAAATCCAAAAATGAATGTGTGTGAGAATTAGTGGCTTTTGATTCCTCCTGACTATGCTACGTAACATGCTCCTTCTATATAGATGGTGTTTCGTGGCAATATTCGAAGGACTCATATGCCTCCAATTTTCTGACTACATCACAGGGTCCCTTAAAGACTCTAACTAGTGGTGTTCCTCAGGGTTCAGTCCTATCACCTCTCCTCTTCTTTTAATGAAGGATATCCTTAGCCAGGCTTTTTACCCTGTATGTCCACTCATGTGTCAATGATTCTACAACTACAATATTACATAAATTATACCAACTATCCTTTCCTCACAACTTATCACTATTTCAATGGACACACAAACACATTTTATGTTGTAATCACTTTAGGCTTAAGGTAATTACTTATATAGTCTAACTTTGACCCTACGATACAACAGGAGTGAGGATTGGTGACCCAGTTCTCCAACAATGACCCAACTAAAGGTTCATATTGGCCTTGGAGCAGGACCCCTTGTCTGTTGGGGTTCTGTACTATCACTACAGCTTCACTACCCCTTGCAAAAAGTATATTGGGCTACTGATAATGATCATGATAAACTCCCACCACAATATATGAGGTTCTGTACTATCACTACAGTCTCACCACCCCTTGAAAAAAGTGAAATGAGGTACTGATAATGATGATGATAATAATATAAAAGATTTACCAGACTTCTTATTCTCCACTTGTGTTGATCAAAGCATTGGTGGTTTTGACCTGAGTCAACCCCGTCTTCAGTAGTTTACAATGCTATACTTTTGTTTAATAAAAGGGTTTTGATACATATTTTATAATTGCATCTATTTATTGTAAAGTTCTATTATAAATACATGTTCTAATACTAGTTCTAATTCATGTTCCCAGGGTCAAGAACTGTCTATATAAATCTGATAAACATACTTATAAACATCACTTGTAAACAATAACAGAAGTTCTATATAATTATAATATTGTTATCAGTAAGTTCATATTAATGACATTCACTTGTTCGGATCAATTGGACTAGTTATCCTCTTTATAAACCGGACAGATAGTATTAGTAACCGTATCCCTTGCTACTGGGAAACCGTGCGGTGCCTTGGTACGAGACGACCGGGTGGAAACCGCTGCCGTCAGCCCAGTAATCTACTTGTTGGCGCCGACCGTCGGGAAGGTTGACCCAGTAGCCTCCGTGAGCATTACCGCTGCCGTCACCAGATTCGTCATGACCGAAGTTGGTGTTGCCAGAGGAGACCCCGTAGCTGTAGCTGTAAGGGATGGGTACCTGAAGGAAAGGACCATTGTTATTATTGTATATGTAATAATATTATATATAATAATATAATTCTATATATATAATTACAAGACCTTGTTAAACACTGATGTCATTGTTACTTACAGCGATGCCACCACCTCCACCGTAGCCTCCACCACCTCCACCGTAGCCTCCACCAAATCCACCTCCTCCACCTCCACCGTGACCACCGCCTCCACCACCAAATCCTCCACCACCACCTCCACCACCGTATCCACCACCACCACCACCACCAGGCAGGGCCACGGCGGCTGCCACCAACAGGCTGGACACTGTCAGCTGGAGGGAGAACAAATAAAGTTGGTCTTATGATGAAATACTTTGAGGGATTAATGTTTACAGCGAGAAAAAATATACATGTTTCACTGGCACTCGAAGTTAGATTTTCCCTTTGTATTTGAAGACCAGGGTTTGTTTATAAACTCTTAGATCATCTGGCATTAGACCAAACTATATTACGTAAGGCATAATAATTATGGTTTCTTTAAGTATTCCTGTTGCTTCCTTCAGTCCAACACCAAAATGTATACAAGAGTAGAGAAGCTTTCATTCGTTGTTAACTTACAATCTTAAACATGTTTCCCCTTTGAGTAATGACGAGAGACTGACTTCTCCAACCCTCTTTCTGTGACCTTATATATACCTGACAAGTGACCGTCTTCATTCATCAAGTCATCTCGTGCTATTGTTCATGAGTCCAAGGTGAGTCGCAGACTAACGTTGCTACACTTGTTGGTCCAATTGGAGGCTTCTGTTTCCTCCAGTATGTGCCAAGAAACAAAGTACTTTAATATAACCTATGTAATCTGGTTTATTATTTTATATATAAAGCAGCGATACCCGACGTTGTCCGGGTGAAGATCGTACATGTGGTTTTGTCAACAAATTTCTTCTAATTATTTTTATGTGAACTTATTAGGAGGGTGGAAGGAGTCCATTATCCGGTGTGGTTGTTGGTCCCCCAGAGAAACCAGGCCAGCTTTGCAACCACAAAAGTTATCCATGATGCAACTACAGCAGAAGGTGGCATTGTAACAGCCATGATTAAATAGCAAGGCCCGAGTGGCGAATTGGGCTGCAGGGGTACTGTGATCGAACCCCCTCCCCCTCCATTGGTCATTTAATTTTATTTTTCACTGTCCTTAGATTTAGTTTTAAATTTAGGTGTTCAACATTTTGTTGGTTGAATTCATTCCTAAACTGGCCATGCAAGCCAGGCCTGCCTGTATCCTTGATGCATGAGACCATAGAGTCTATGTTGAGAAAGCTATAAATCTTTGCTTGTTTTAAGCTGATAATTCAAGAAACACATATCCACAAAAAAAAAAAAAAAAAAAAAAAATAGACCGAGGACGTTCTCGGGACTACACCGGTCAGAATAGTGTATCATTTGTTCAAAAAAAAAAAAAAAACAGGCTTCTCCGATCAAAATGGCGTATTACATTTTACTTAAGGTCAAACGATGCGGCCGTGCATAGCGGCTAAACAGACAGACAGACAGACGGAGTGTTTTATATATAGATAGATGTGTGTGTGAGTCAGTAACCTCCAAGTCACTTATGGTATGTTTTTTTTAGGCTCCTCATGTTCCACTTCACTGACACTTGGAGATGATGATGAAACAAGTCAGCTGTATTGGCATGTCAGTCTTTCTCATATCAAAGTTTTATATAGTCATTCATTTTTCTCATGACCTATCAATGTGTATTATTCACTTGATTCATGATTTTACCGTGGTGTAAGTCAGTGTAAAGTGGCTGTTGATATTATCATAAACTTAGTCAGTTGTTCATTATGGTTGCTGCTTTTTGTTATAATTTATATTGTAACTATTATCATGGAATTTTCCCCAAATGTAGGAAAGGAGTTTCCTTTGGTTGTAACCAATGTTGCTTCCTGGCAGATGAAGCAGATCCAACCAATACTACACACCTTGATTACGACTCCATGGAGGCCAGGGTGTTGGTCCTTTCTCAGAGGAAGGAACACTAACAAGTCGGTAGGTATACAGTACAGTCCTGTCACCTCACTCACCAGCTTCTTGATAAAGAATAACACAAAGGCTAAACATTGAACAAACACAGTCACCAAACACAATTACAAAATCCAAAAATGAATGTGTGTGAGAATTAGTGGCTTTTGATTCCTCCTGACTATGCTACGAAACATGCTCCTTCTATATAGATGGTGTTTCGTGGCAATATTCGAAGGACTCATATGTCTCCAATTTTCTGACTACATCACAGGGTCCCTTAAAGACTCTAACTAGTGGTGTTCCTCAGGGTTCAGTCCTATCACCTCTCCTCTTCTTTTAATGAAGGATATCCTTAGCCAGGCTTTTTACCCTGTATGTCCACTCATGTGTCAATGATTCTACAACTACAATATTACATAAATTATACCAACTATCCTTTCCTCACAACTTATCACTATTTCAATGGACACACAAACACATTTTATGTTGTAATCACTTTAGGCTTAAGGTAATTACTTATATAGTCTAAGGCGGGGTTCTCACCAATACGTTTGCAATCCGTTTGCACGGAGTCCGTTCACGTTGATGACGTCACGAACGTCCGTGTATGTGCCCAAACAGTGGGAATGCGGTGCGCGTTGCGACCTCACGTAGACGGACCACGTCCAACGTTGAGGATGAACTGAATTCATCTTTTTGAATAGCAACGTTGGCGGTGGTGTCCGTTTGTAATGTTGTTGACTCCTCAACATATGAAAATAATATGAATTAAACTTATTTGTTCGCAAAATGATATGATTTTATGTAAATAAAATAATAATCATAATATATTTGTGTATAGTTCGTCAATTTATGTACGATTAATAAGAATGTACATTGGAACTGTAGGCTTGGCAACACCGCACTCTGGTGCTGGGTAAACAAACAACCTACCAGCCAAAACAACAGTTGTAGCTGCTCACTACATTAAAACACAATTATTAAAAGTTGAACACCAGCTACAACAAAATGATTGAATTAAAAAATTATTTGATATCATCCATGATTCTAAATAATATTTGTAATGTAAATGCATATATATAGGTTGTAATTAAAAGTACTAGAAAACATCCGCATTTTTAATAGGCTGATATGGTATCTAGTTTATTGGTTATTATTTTATGCCTTTAGTAAATCCTTGTCCATCTCCGGTAAAAACTCGGCCATAGTCGCTTGTTGTTGATGTGAAGAAACGGGCGGGAAACGTCGCTCAACTCCTCTGTGTCCGTCTGGACGTTGTGTTCGTGACGTCATCAACCTGAACGGACTCCGTGCAAACGGACTGCAAACGTATTGGTGAGAACCCCGCCTAACTTTGACCCTACGATACAACAGGAGTGAGGATTGGTGACCCAGTTCTCCAACAATGACCCAACTAAAGGTTCATATTGGCCTTGGAGCAGGACCCCTTGTCTGTTGGGGTTCTGTACTATCACTACAGCTTCACTACCCCTTGAAAAAAGTATATTGGGCTACTGATAATGATCATGATAAACTCCCACCACAATATATGAGGTTCTGTACTATCACTACAGTCTCACCACCCCTTGAAAAAAGTGAAATGAGGTACTGATAATGATGATGATAATAATATAAAAGATTTACCAGACTTCTTATTCTCCACTTGTGTTGATCAAAGCATTGGTGGTTTTGACCTGAGTCAACCCCGTCTTCAGTAGTTTACAATGCTATACTTTTGTTTAATAAAAGGGTTTTGATACATATTTTATAATTGCATCTATTTATTGTAAAGTTCTATTATAAATACATGTTCTAATACTAGTTCTAATTCATGTTCCCAGGGTCAAGAACTGTCTATATAAACCTGATAAACATACTTATAAACATCACTTGTAAACAATAACAGAAGTTCTATATAATTATAATATTGTTATCAGTAAGTTCATATTAATGACATTCACTTGTTCGGATCAATTGGACTAGTTATCCTCTTTATAAACCGGACAGATAGTATTAGTAACCGTATCCCTTGCTACTGGGAAACCGTGCGGTGCCTTGGTACGAGACGACCGGGTGGAAACCGCTGCCGTCAGCCCAGTAATCTACTTGTTGGCGCCGACCGTCGGGAAGGTTGACCCAGTAGCCTCCGTGAGCATTACCGCTGCCGTCACCAGATTCGTCATGACCGAAGTTGGTGTTGCCAGAGGAGACCCCGTAGCTGTAGCTGTAAGGGATGGGTACCTGAAGGAAAGGACCATTGTTATTATTGTATATGTAATAATATTATATATAATAATATAATTCTATATATATAATTACAAGACCTTGTTAAACACTGATGTCATTGTTACTTACAGCGATGCCACCACCTCCACCGTAGCCTCCACCACCTCCACCGTAGCCTCCACCAAATCCACCTCCTCCACCTCCACCGTGACCACCGCCTCCACCACCAAATCCTCCACCACCACCTCCACCACCGTATCCACCACCACCACCACCACCAGGCAGGGCCACGGCGGCTGCCACCAACAGGCTGGACACTGTCAGCTGGAGGGAGAACAAATAAAGTTGGTCTCATGATGAAATACTTTGAGGTAAGTGTTTGCTGTGTAGAAATATACTTATTGGAACTCTCACTAGACGAGCTTATGTTCCATAATATATAGTTATGTTCTGTAAAATGCTAACAGGATCTCTCACTATAGATGGGCTTATGTTCTATAGTTATGTATTTATACTTAAACAACAACATCACAGTTTTCCCATAAGCCATTCTATTACACTGACATATTTTGGTAACCAACTACACTCTGATCTCGATCTAGATATGATTCAGACTTCTTTAACTGATTAATCCAAAGCACAAGTTAGAAGTTTGACAGAAGATGTAGGAAATTATTCTACTCTGCATAATTCATACTGAAGTTGACTGTGATGTCGGTGAATTGGAAGCTGCACATGTATGTAGCTGCAAATAGATTACTAGAACGAGGTACTTTTTTTCCGCCAGATTTACGTGCAAAGACGTTACGAAATCTGGCTTATTTTATACGCGTCACTATAATAGGCTACTATCGGCGTGAGGTGACAACGCTGCCCCTCCTCCCATCTCTAGTACTACCCTGATGCTACCTGGTCAAGAAGGCACAGGTGTTCGACCCATGAGACAGGTTTAAATAAGGGGAGTTTCTGGCTTGTGTGGTTAGATTGGAAGGCTTGTGATTCCTCCAAATTATACCAAGCAACAGATCCTCCAGTGGTATTAACATTGAGGTGGTCTATTTCCTGGAGGAGGAACCAGTATCCATCCAATTCACCAACAACCATTTAACAGAATCTTCCCTATAAACTTACAATCTTGAACATGTTTCCTCTTTGAGTAATCACGAGACACTGAATTCCCTCACCTTCCCCTGTGGCTTTATATATACTTGTGACAGGTGACCGTCTTCGTCCATCAAGTCATCCTGTGCTATTGTTCGTGAGGCCAAGGTCGATCACTCTATCTAATATATTTGTCGTTTATTTTTTACTTATATACTGTACATGTATGTTTTTATTTTTATTTTTAGGTGAATGGAGGTTACTGTTACTGATTTTCTCAAAGTGTGTCAAGAAACATAGTTATTTCCTTGACGTTACAGCATTACCTAGACTGTCTGTTTTGTGGTCAAATTTAAAGGACCCAGTGATGTAGTTAGAAAATTGGAGATAAATGAGTCCTTCAATTATTGCCACGAAACACCACCTATATGGAAGGAGCTTGTTTCGTGGCATAGTCAGGAGGAATCAGAAGCCTCCAACATTCAAACACGATCACAGGGTCCTTAAGTGAGTCAGTAGATAACACTTTCTTGCTACGCCTCGATAGTGATGATGATAATGATGTTACAGTCTTGGTGTAGTTGTATGTCTGTCTTTATTAACTTAGATTACTATACCTATCCTTATTATTATATTATTATTATTATTATTATTATTATTATTATTATTATTATTATTATTATTATTATTATTATTATTATTATTATTATTATTATTATTATTATTATTATATATTTAAAGCAAATTACCACCATATTAATCTATTGTTTATATGCTCATCAGTGTAAAAGTAACTACTGCATTATATACATACAGTTATATACATTATAATCATAAAGTTATATACATTATAATCATACAGCCGAGGAAGAAAATGTTATTAAAGATGGTGATGGGGGACCTGACAATGAAGACAACCAGGTGAAGTAATGTAATGGGTCAGTGTTTGATGTGACTCCATTTTTCCCTATCACGAAACACACAATGATCAAACTCTGAAAGTGTTGTCCATTGTTAGTGATCACCAGCCTTCATCATCATCATCATCATCATCATCATCATGGTGGTGGTGGTGGTGGTACAGTGTAATAATTGTGTTGTCCAGTCATGCTCATTGACAGAGAAGGGCCACTCGGTGATCTGGTGAAATGAAAAGCACAACTTCCTATTATTAAGTAATCAAACCCATCTCTATTTATTAGTCCGGGTTAGGTTAGGTTAGGTTAGGTTAGGTTAGGTTAGGTTAGGTTAGGTTAGGTTAGGTTAGGTTAGGTTAGGTTAGGTTAGGTTAGGTTAGGTTAGGTTAGGTTAGGTTAGGTTGGCAACTATGTAAATGTAAAGCACAACCTCCTCATATTACCTAATCAAACCCATCTCTTAGGATCTCTATTTAGTCTGGGTTACGTTACACAAGGTTAGGTTAGGTTAAGTTAGGCTGGAGTAGACTTGTCGACCTATATAAGTTTAAAGCACAACCTCCTCATATTACCTAATCTAAACCAACTCTATTTAGTCCGGGTTAGGTTATACTAGGTCTGTTTGGTTTGGTTAAGTTGGATGACCAGCACACGTTGTTTATTTTTGCACTCAATGACTCCAAGAAAGCCATTGTTTTTTACGTCATTGAGAAACTTAATCTTTGTTTGTCGATAATGCTTTCCTCAGATAAATAAATTTGTCAGGAATTGTTCATGGAAATTTGCAAAGGTTAAGGAATAATAATATAACTTCTCCGGAAAAGTAAATTGACCTTCTATAATTTCCTTATTACATATTCGTTACAAATAATTACCTGAATATTAACACCTGTTTTCACTTCCTTGGTCTGTTGTCTATCCCTCTTGTCTCCTCCATGCATGTCATTCACACTACACTATACTCTGTTCAAAATTTGTGTTTCTTTTGGCCTCTTATGCTTAGATAGATAGAAATAGATAGATAGATAGAAATAGATAGATATGGATAGTTAGATAGATAGATAGAAATAGATAGATATATAGATAGATAGAAATAGCGATAGATAGACAGATAGAAATAGCTAGATAGATAGAGGCTATAGTGGAACACAAATTTTGAAAAGACTTATAGTACTTCTTTTCTTAATGGTTCCAACTGACCAAGTCGAAAGAACTCAATTGGAAGCTAGGAAACAAAGTATTATTTACATTTCACTTAAGGGGGTGCGGGAATAGGGGGACAGACTTGGGGGGAGGAGGTTGGCGGGTTTGGAGGGGTGCGAGAGTAGGTAGACAGGCTTGGGGGAGAGGTTAGCGGGGTGTGGGAATAGGGGACAGGCTTTTCAACAACTCCTGTCTACACTGATCATGATTGTATAAGATTAATTAGATGACGAGTGAATGTGTTTTATGGAAATTATATATTATGCATCACAATGTAAAGTGATGAAATGCATACAATATAATTTCTCGTCACTGAAGTTCACCAAGAGAGGCAAAGGAAAGTCCAAAAATTGTGTTTTCAGAAAATAATTGCATATAAGAAATCTTCATTCTATTGTTTCTAAATTGTACCTGGACAAAAAAAAAAAAAAGCTTGAGACTGCAGATGAAAGCTTAAGTTGCAAAATATTTTCACAGTACAGCTGTGTCAAAAGCTTAACTATTTCAATTTTGTTTGTGCATTTTACTTTTGTGTAGCTTCCTTCTGCATGGAGCCACAGCAAAAATTATATTATTCGTACAATGTGACGGAGCAGCAATAGTCAAGATGTCGGCTGAAACACAGTAACTTTATTCGCAATATAAAACCAGTTAGAAGGTGTTCCATCCAGTAAAAAACACACACACACACACACACACACACACACACACACACACACACACACACACACACACACACACACACACACACACACATACACACCCACACACAGGCATGACTACATATTATTAAAAGTAAAGTAACCAATTATCTTTTAGATCATGATTGCATTTATTGTGTACTATATAGGGGCCAGCAGCAGCAGCAGCAGAGTCCAATGTATGTAACAGAATACAGGTGTTGGTAATACATCACAATGACCCCCATTTTACACACGCACAAATATGACACCTCATCTGGAACTTCTCTCTCTCTCTGTCTGTCTTTCTCTCTCTCTAATATGACAGCTCATCGGGAACTTCTCTCTCTCTCTCTCTCAGTCTCTCTCTCTCTCTCTCTCTCTCTCTCTCTCTCTCTCTCTCTCTCTCTCTCTCTCTCTCTATTGTAGGTATATAAGGTCACAGCTCATCATTGACAATCACTTCACCCCAAGACAGTCCATCAACTCACATCATGTACTCATCAGTAAGTGTAGTAATAATAACAGTGTGTTCTCTACAGCCTTCAGTGTCCACATTACAATATGGAATTTGTTGGCTGAGAGACGCACTTTCTTTTACGTTTGTTGGCTGAGATACACACTTTTTTTTACGTTTGTTGGCTGAGAGACGCACTTTTTTTTACGTTTGTTGGCTGAGAGACACTTTTTTTACGTTTCCAAGATGACTATGATTATACTGTATATATCAACGTTTATTTTCAAGTAGGACCTGTAACCATGCCCGTATTATTTTATATAGTGAATACATACATCAAAATATTTAATGAGATCATACCGTATACATAAACTCTACTAAATATTCCTGATAATTATGTATACGATGTTTAAGGGAATAATTCACTTTTGGTACATTGGAGTGCCTTGATTCCTCCCAAATGAACAAAAATAATGGTGTTCTGTTGCTTGGAATTGTTTGGAGGATTCAGATGCTCCAGATTTACCAACACAAAATTTCCCCCTTACTTAATGTATTTATTTTATATAGGTACTAGTGACCAGCCTCCTGGTGGCTGCTGCCGTGGCCCTGCCTGGTGGTGGTGGTGGTGGTGGTGGTGGATACGGTGGTGGAGGTGGTGGAGGAGGATTTGGTGGTGGAGGCGGTGGTCACGGTGGAGGTGGTGGAGGTGGATTTGGTGGAGGCTACGGTGGAGGTGGTGGAGGCTACGGTGGAGGTGGTGGAGGTGGTGGCATCGCTGTAAGTAACAATGACATCAGTGTTTAACAAGGTCTTGTAATTATATATATAGAATTATATTATTATATATAATATTATTACATATACAATAATAACAATGGTCCTTTCCTTCAGGTACCCATCCCTTACAGCTACAGCTACGGGGTCTCCTCTGGCAACACCAACTTCGGTCATGACGAATCTGGTGACGGCAGCGGTAATGCTCACGGAGGCTACTGGGTCAACCTTCCCGACGGTCGGCGCCAACAAGTAGATTACTGGGCTGACGGCAGCGGTTTCCACCCGGTCGTCTCGTACCAAGGCACCGCACGGTTTCCCAGTAGCAAGGGATACGGTTACTAATCGTTCAGAAGACTCCTAAGGTTATGAAATATGGCTGATTTTCCTTACACACACACACACACACACACACACACACACACACACACACACACACATATTTTTATCTCTTTTACACACGCACACAAATTGATGTACTCATGGTATTTTCTAAAATGTTGTGGAACATTTCCCATTGTATTAGTGTTGGTCAATGAGGAATTATTATAACAACACTTAGTTAAAACTTTACCATCGTCATAAATTGGTATTCATTAAAGCCTTGATAATAAAATATGGTTTAAACACTGTGTCCTCTTTCAATTATTATTATTATTATTATTATTATTATTATTATTATTATTAGTAGTAGTAGTAGTAGTAGTAGTATTTGTATTAGTAGTAGTAGTAGCAGTAGTAATATTAGTAGTAGTAACAGTGGTAGTAGTAGTAGTAGCAGTAGAATTTTATTATTATCATTATTATCATTATTATTATTATTATCATTATTATTATTATTAATATTATTATTATTATATCTTCAGAGTCTGGTATGAAAGGCAATAGGTAGGCAAGTCATGCATTTTATTTTTTTATTTTTTTTATTGTTATCTTTTGGATCGATTGCAGGTAACATCTGGCGAAATCAACCACCCAACCAACCCACCCACTCTCCTCCACACACACACACACACACACACACACACACACACAGGAAATACGTTCACGATGAATAGGCCAAAACATTACTTAACAAGATTATCCACCGTCACTTGTCTTGCAGCTCAAACACACACACACACACACACACACAACAACAACAATAATAACAATAACAAAAACAACACTACACTACTCTCTCGTGGTTGTAAATTTTTTTGTAATCCTTCTAAATTCTCGTGGTTGTAGATTATTGTAAGGGATATTTTGGAGGAATCAGAAGTCCTCCAACTTATAAAATATAGAAAATATAATCTTCCCTTAGCACATTGTTTATAGGTGGTACAGTACAGTAAATCTGGAGCAAATGATTCCTCTAAACTATTCCAGGCAACAGGATACCATTATTTTTCTTCATTTGAGTCTGTTTCCTGGCATACTTTGGAGGAATCAAGGAGCTGAAGCTGTCTATCAAATGTATACCATCCCCTTTTTCAATTATTATTATTATTATTATTATTATTATTATTATTATTATTATTAGTACTAGTAGTAGTAGTAGTAGTAATAGTAGTAGTAGTAGTAGTAGTAGTAGTAGTAGTAGTAGTAGTAGTAGAAGTAGTAGAATGTTATTATTATTATTATCGTTTTGTATGAGACTCGGTGGTGGCTTCTGGTTCCTAATGAATACGCCACGAAACAAGCTCTTTCTAAATGGATGGTGTTTCGTGGCAGTGTTTGGAGGACTCATTTATCTCCAATATTTTAACTACATCACAGCTAGGGTCATCGTGAGTATTTCAAGAGTTACCCCAATATATAATACGTTTTTTCTGATAATGAGAGTGTACGTTTTCTCTGTTTACAAATCTTTCTGGCAAACGATGGGCAAGTAAAGTTGTAGTGTTGTTGTTATTTCATATTATTATCAATGTTGTCTTTGTTCTCCTTCATAATATTACTGACATTGTTTACATATTTTTACTTTTATTAATTTCCCGAAACATCTCAGGCGGTGATGTGGGCAGTACTTTAAGGGTTTGGACGTCCCTTCGGCCCCAGCCAATCCTCTTCAGTTCTTCAACTATCCCTTCGTTCCTTCTCTTTCCTTCGTTCTTGCTGTTCCACCTCTCTATCACCTTTTCCCACTGGTGAGGGCTGATTCTATTCTGAAATGTGGAAATTAGCATCCACTACCACTCCCTGGCCTGTTCCGTCTGTCTCTCTTACTATTTTTCATTCCTTGAATTTTCTTCTGGGTAGCTGGCGAGATCACCCGATCGGATGGAACAAAAAGGAAGGCTACTGACGGTGGGTTTGGTATACTTCACATCCTTCCTTCCTTCCTTGCTTCCTCCCATCTCATCATCGTCACTTCCTTCCTTGCTTCCTTCATTCCCTCCTTCCTTCTTTACTTCATTCCTTTCTCATCTTCATTTCCATCCTTCTTTGCATCCTTCATTCCTCCCATCCTATCTACTTCACATCCTTCCTTCATCCCATCCCATCTTCCTCCCTTCTTCCTCTCCTCCCTTCCCTCCTTCCTTCATCCCATCTTCCTCTCCTCCCATCTCATCTTCACATCCTTCCTTCCTTCATCTCATCTTTCTCCCTTCTTCCTCTCCTCCCTTCCTTCCTTCCTTCTTTCATCTCATCTTCCTCCCTTCCTTCCTTCCTTGTTTCCTCGCCTGGTGATTTATCTGTGTGTTGAAGTCAAGGGTTTAGTGATTAAAGGAGAGTCTCACCATCCATCAATCACATTCTTCTTTTAACTATAATACCACAACACACCACTTACTGATAAAAAGAAGGTAAATGCGGGTCGACAGGATGGTGGAGGATGGGGTAGAAAAGGATTGGGGGTGGTAGAGGAGGAGGAGGAGGAGAAGGGATAGAGGAGGAGGAAGAGATGGGGTAAAGGAGGAGGAGGAGGAGAAGGGTCGAGGAGTAGAGTGGATTGATAAAGGAAGAGAGAGGTTGAGGAGGAGGAGGAGAGGGGATAGATAAAGGAGGAGGAGGAGGAGGAGAGAGTGGGTTGATGAATATGAGGGGGGAGGAGGGGATAGAGGGGGAGGAGGAAGGAAGCTGGTAGAAAAGGTGAAGGGGGTAAATGTGGAGTAAATGATTCCTCCAAACTATTCCAGGCAACAGGATACCATTATTTTTCTTCATCTGGGTCTGTTTCCTGGTATACTTTGGAGGAATTAACAAGGCGCTCCAGTCTATCAAAAGTATACCGTCCCATTAGCACAACAACAGATAAAATGCAAAAAGAAAGTGATAATAATAATAATAATAATAATAATAATAATAATAATAATAATAATAATAATAATAATAATAATAAGCGAAAGTGATGATTATAACCTTTCTTTGATTAATGTTCAGTCGATTATTATAACCAATACAAGTAATAATTAAACCTGGGACAATAATGCAAAAATATTATAGTATCCTTTATAAGTTTCATATATCGTGTTTCATTTTCTATTCCGATCGCTGCGCCATCTACAATGAGTCCGTCCTACTATTATTATTTTGATTAATGGAGTAATTAATTCACTTTGGCTACATTGGAGTGCCATGATTCCTCCAAATTATGCCAGGAAACAGGACCAGATGAACAAAAAAATAATGGTGTTCTGTTGCTTGGAATAGTGTGGAGGAATCAGTTGCTCCAGATTTACCAACACCGTACTTCCCAAATAATGGTATATCTGACAATCATAAGAGGTGAAGCTGTGAGTTCCTTTCCTATTTTTTTATCTGAATTGTTTACCTTGAAATATAGAAGGTCACATCAGCAGTCAGTACTCAGCAGTCTCTCAGTGTCTGTGAAATCTATACAGTGTGTGTGTATGTGTGTGTGTGTGTGTGTGTGTGTATGAAGTGTGTGTGTGTGTGTGTGTGTGTGTGGGGATGAGAGCTAGATTGAAGAGTGTTGTATGTGTGTATGAAGTGAGTTTGTATGTGTGTGTGTGGGGATGAGAGCTAGATTGAAGAGTGTTGTATGTGTGTATGAAGTGAGTTTGTGTGTGTATGTGTGTGAGCCTCAGGTTGAAGAGTGTTGTGTGTGTGTATGTGTGTAGATGAGAACCAGGCTGGGGAGTGTTGTGTGTGTGTGTGGGTATGAGAACCAAGATGAGGAGTGCTGTGTGTGTGTGTGTGTGCGTGTGTGTGTGTAGATGTGCTGTCTGTGTGTAAATTATTATTCAGTAATAATAATAATAAAAAAAATAAGTGCCCTGGTGTTGTATTTCATATTTATTTATTTCTATTTATTTCTATTTATTTCTATTTATTTCTATTTCTATTTCTATTTATAGTTTGGTTCATCTGGTTCTGTTTCCTGACATACTTTGAAGGAATCATGGCGGTGCTGTCATAATATTCTGCTTATATTCTTTTTGGTGAGTAAAACGTATATTATTTACTTAATGATTATGTATGTATTAATTTTAAATGATGTTAATTGGTTTCGAGGACATATGATTGTATAGTCACTCATAAAAAAGGTTCGAATCTCTCACTTAGCGAGTATCGAAGCAGTGTTATTCGTTATTCGTTCACCGACTATAATTTGAAGCTCGTGTGCCATCGGTGAATGAATGACACTGCTTCGATACTGTACCTAAATTCTGGCTGCTGGTGAGAGGTTTGAAGCCTTATATATATATAGACTGTAGATGAGGAAGCTTGTCATTAAATCTCCTTTATTTTTCTTCCTTTTTTTTTCCTTTCTTCTTCTCTTTACTCTTTCCTCTCTTCTCCACTACTTTCCTCTTCTCAATTTCTCCTTTCCTCCTCTCTATTCTCCTTTCCTCCTCTCTATTCTCCTTTCCTCCTCTCTATTCTCCTTTCCTCCTCTTTTTCTCCTTTCCTCCTCTCTATTCTCCTTTCCTCTCTTCTCTTCTCCTTTCCTCTCTTCTCTTCTCCCCTCTCGCAATACAATATATTGTCGACAATCCTCTCATTCAAAGGGCCTAGACTAACACCTTCCTTATGATATCATACAACATATTTAGGGTTTGTAATAAAGGTACAGCCACTATCAAATAATCCACCTACACATTCCTTCCATTGTATTAAATATCTTGGTAATAAAGAACAACACGTGTATAATTTTGCTGCATCTCATAATAATAATTGAGGGGGTTGAGACGACGTAATTTGTTGTAAGATTATGATTTGATAAGATACTGATTTATTGGCACGATGGAAGAAAGGTGTCGGCGGTTGTTTGATTGTGGCTGTACACTTGTGATAATGTAATCTGTGACCAGAGACGAACGGCAGGCACCACACACACACACCCTGCATTAGAAACTCAGTCTCTATAGGTGTCTCTACTGGGCGGGGAAAAGAGCAATATTAAATGTATTCTGGTGAGCTTCGAATATCTTGAGACAGTAAATAAAATAATGCATAATAAAATCTCCATTGGAATTAGCTCGTTGGTGAATTGGACTGTTCAAGGCGTCCACCAAAGCTGTACTGGTATACTTATTAGCGCTCGTGACTGTACAGTATATATATATATAAGCGAGAGAAAAGGAAGATGAAATAATATGTTGCAAGTTTCCATTTCGTTTTTTCTCTTCCATTCTCTTTCAACCCCTTCCCCATCCCCCTCAAAGGTCATCTCAGTTTCTTTTTTTGTCTGTACCCCCTCCCTCCAACACCCACCACAGTTCCTACACCCATTTCTTTTCTCATTTTACCCCTCTCCCCATCCTCTCCTAGACTCCCCCAACCCACCCCCAAGGTGATCCCTCAGTTACTTTTTTTCCATCCCCCCTACCCCCCTCTGCCCCCCCCCCCCCCCAGGTGACCCCCGAGGCCAAACACAGGCGAGGTATGGACCTGACTAAGCATCTTGTTATCAGCTCACAGAACCACAAGCCACAAAAACCAACACAAAACAAAAATGTGTTACTCTGTGCTACACTGAAGGTGGGAGGAAGGTGGTGGTGGGGTGGGAGGATGAAGTTGGTGGTGGGGGTGGTGGTGTGGGAGGATGAAGTTGTTGTTGGTGGTGGTGGAGGAGGAGGAGCGAGGAAGATAGTGGAGTGATAGAAGGGAGAGGAATGGAAGTACAGAGAGGGAGAGGTGGATGTCGGGGTGGGGGATGGTGGAATAAAAGATGGAGTCAGTAGTGTATAGAAAAGTAAATATTGGAAGTACAGAGAGAGAGGAGAAGGAAGAGAAGGTGGAGAGAAGTGAAGGGGAGAGGAGGGAAGTGGTAGTAATGGTGGTGGTATGGTAGAAAATGAAGGAGTGGATAGAAGAGAGAGGAATAGAAGTACAGAAGGTGAAGAGAAGGAAGGTGGTGGGTTAGTTGCATAATTGTATAGAGAAGATGAAGGAATGGATAGAGTGGTAATGTATGAGATGGTGTGGTACTAAAAAGGAGATATTGATAATTAAATACAACTTAACCTAAAGCAACTTGAATGAATGAAAGTATTGAGTGGATGAATAACACACCATGATACAAAATTCAGTTGCTCATTGATAGAAAAAACAAACAAAACAGAACAGCTCGTCCCCTGAAAAAACAGATGCGATTTTAACATGTGGATCAGTCAGTGCTTTCTTAATTAAACGCTAGGGTGTGTATTTATTCTCTAACAAACACCAAGCTGTTGTTTTTGCTATATATGACTACTGTACTTCTGATATTTAGAAGCTATTACATATCATTAAACACAATTTAACAGCAGGGACAAAGCCAGCCACACGAAGACATGAAGAAAAGGATAGATGAAAATATATATATTGTTTCATGTTTCCTATTAAGCCATATGTAATCAGTCACAGTACTGCACAGGAGAGAGGCGGAGTGTGCGTGTATGAGAGAGAGAGAGAGAGAGAGAGAGAGAGAGAGAGATGTGTGAGTGGACACGTGTGTAAGAGAGTGTAGCCTCCATGTCTGAACTCGACCCCCTCCTGCTCTGTCCCTCTGCTATTGGCTGCTCCCGCCACCTACCTGCTGCCTCGCACTGCCACATTCCTCCCTCCCCCCTCCCACTCTCTCTCTTTCTCTCTATCTCTCTCTTGCTCTCTACGTTCCTCCCTTCACTTTATGTAGCCCACTTGTGCGCGTTTCAGTGTGGTACAGCTCTGTGTATCGCTGTAGAAGAGTTCATATTCGTCTGTAGCATTGTTCGTACTTGATTGTATAACTTTTGTGTGTGTTCGTTGACGCGGGAAGATATTGGTTCTACGTTTGGTAGGGATTGAACTAAACCCTGTCAGCTACTGTACGGTGTGGTTTCCTATTCATTAAGATTATTTTTTTATTTGACACTGGTGACGTAGTTCTATAATATGAGATATTTGTAATATAAATCAATGCGTAATTTGTGTAATGTATCAAACACAACTGCAGATAAACCAGTAACTCGTAGGGAGACTGATGCATTTAACATTGACGCGTGTGTGTGTGTGTGTGTGTGTGTGTTACTGCCATTCAGGATGTCAGGGGACTTTTCATGCCGATACAGACTTGAGAGTGCCTTGTCAACAGAATCCTTGTGTGTGTGTGTGTGTGTGTGTGTGTGTGTGTGTGTGTGTGTGTTAGTGCCTCCCGCACCTGTCCTCCTGATCAGTGGCAACTCAGGTGTATTGGACAGTTGCCAGACGACCAGACAAAGTTATAAGTCTCCTTAAAGTAAAGTCCTGGAGTAAGGGCGAGTGAAGGGAAACTTTCCCCTCTTTTAATAAAGGCGTGTGTGTGTGTGTGTGTGTGTGTAGTGCCATCCGTGGCCCTCCTCCACCCCTAGACCTGCCCGGGAGCACCAACTTCCCGCCTTGATGGCTCTCTTTGTGGTCCTAATGGATGGGTGCCAGGTCTTGGTATGGCTTCGTTTACCTTCTTATCCTTTCCATCCTTGCCGAGGGAATATTTAAGGTGTCATCTGCTTAGGACTGATGCAAGTTGTTATGAGCCAGAGGTTTGGCTGGTAGGGAGGGGCACATCAGGTATCTATCTGTGCTGTTCCTATAGGGATGCCCCTGATCCCCCTGCCACTATCCTTCCCCCACCCCCAGCCCGCAGCTCCGGCGCAGTGCTGCCATCTCTGGGTCGCGGTGGGAACTAGGCCCATCAACACACAGTGAACCAACGTCACCTCCACCACCAGCATGCCGTCCCTTCCTTGCTTTTCTTACCGGTGCTCGTACGGTGTTGCCTCGCGGAGTATTGAGCGGTTGTGAGCGTGTCTGACTAGGAAAAGAGTAGCAAAAGTCACCCAGTGAAAAGGTGTGGCGTGACAAGTAAAGTAGCAGGTGGGAGGGGCTAACCTTTGAAGGTGTGCTCACCAGCCAATCAGGGAACTCAGTGCTCTAGCCAATCATCGCGCTCAAGATTATTTATTGTGTAATTTTATGTCAATTAGTCGTAGTCCATAATATAGAGTTACGGACTAAACTGATATTTTTGTAATACTGTTTTTGAAGTGATACCAAATGACTTAAGGTGTGAAAATCAGAATACTATCAGAGTGTGAGTGGTGAGGAAGGTGTGTCGGAGTGAGGGGAGGTGAGGGGAGAAGGCCTGGGGGATACAACAGTCAGTCTGGTGTCCCCTTAGGTATTATTTTGCTAGTTGGGATGCTGTGACGAGGCAGTTGGTGGTGGTGGAGGTTGAGGAGGTGTCATCAACCAGGGGGGAGCGAATTATATTAATGTCGTAAACCCTGTACCTCCTCCAGGATTCCCGCCCTTGTGGCCCCGCCTGAGATGGCCGATAATCCCCTGAGGACAGGTGCCAGCAGCTCGGCGCGACGCAAGCAGGCCAACCCGCGCCGCAAACAAGGTAAGGAGTGAAACTTTTACCTTGATACCTCTCACCTGTCCTGTCTGTCACTCAGCCTGTGAGATTATCACCTGGAGTCTCTGTGTAGTCAGCAGAAGGACCTTGTTGTGTCAGCAGGATTGTGTGTCAGCCAAGGTGAGCTGATCACACTGGGGATGGACAGCTTAGTGATGAACGTTACTTTTTGAGTTGGGTCAGTGTGTACCACTCTACTTGGTCACTTCCTTCATAGTGTAGTAGTAACCTTTAGACAACACTGTCCGCTGTTACTGCTGCTGCTACCACTGTAGACGGCATCTCTCTGCCTACTGCCGTGATGTATTACAGTACCGCCCCTGGGCACGTATTGATCCCTCGGCACCCACCACCACCCCGTCGGCTCCACGGCCCGTACGATGAGTTACGGAACCTCACCAATCTCTGAGGTAAATTTCACAAGGACTGGCTGGCTGGCTGGCACTGTGACATCTCGCCTTTGCACCGAATTTCGTTGATGGTCTTCAAGAGTGACATTGGCAGTGACGTCAGGAGAGTTTTCAAGGACACCACAACGACTCTATCGCTCATAATTGGCCAGAGACACACACACACAGCCAACAGGAAGGGAGAGGGAAATGAGAGAGAGAGAGAGAGGGGAAGGTGAGCGCATGAGAAGGATGAAGGCGAGAGGAGTATGGGAGAATCTGGCACCGTCAACCACCCCTCCCTCCCTCCCTCCTTACTCCATGTCCCCTCCCTTCCCTCCCTCCTTTCCCCTCACGCCACTCCCCTCACTCTCTCTCTTCACCTGATTCTCCCCTTCTCTCCACCTGTCTCTCCTATCCTGCCTGTCCCTTCTACTCTTCTGCCTCTCGTCTCCTCCTCCTTCTCCTCCTTCCTCCTCTTCTTCCTTCTCCTCCTCCTCCTCATCATCATCTTCCTTTCTTCTCGCATCAACATATCTATCTCCCCTCCCCCTCCCCCTTCCCCTCCTCCCCCAACGTTAACGAGTTCACCGGCCCCTCTCCAGTCAGTCAGAGAGAGAGAGAGAGAGAGAGAGAGAGAGAGAGTGAGAGCGGGGGGAGTAGAGGAAAGGAAAGAAGGGAGGAGACAGAGATAGAAGAATAGAACAGAGTAGAATAGAATAGAGGAAAGGGGATAGTAAAGGACAGGAGAAGAGAGAAGAGGAGAGAAGAAAGAAGAATAATGCGAGATTTGAGAAGAGAGGAGATTACGGAAAGGAGAAAAGAGAGGAGGAAAAAGAGAGAAGAGAAGAATTAGAGAGAAGAAGAAAGGAGATTACGGAAAGGAGAAAAGAGAGAAGAGAATAATAATAAGAGAGAAGAAGAAAATAATTTAATACTATAGGTTTGATGTGATGGTTAATTCAATGTAAAAAGTATATGTTAAAATCTACGGGGGTTAGAAGGAGGTCTTGGTGGGGGGGGAGGGGGGGGAGGGGGGGAGGAGAGGGGGGTTGATAGAGAGGCCAGGGTAAAGAGAGATAGTTAAAAGGAGACAGAGAAAGAGAGAGAGGTAAAGAGAGATAGTTAAAAGGAGACAGAGAAAGAGAGAAAGTAAAGGAGACAGAGAAAGAGAGATAGGTAAGGAGACAGAGAAAGAGAGAGAGGTAAAGAGAGAGAAAGCAGAGAGAGGATGGAGAAAGAGAGGAGATAGAGAATGAAGAAAGAGGGAAAGTAGATAGGGAATGAATAAAGAGAGGAGAAAGAGAGAAAGCACAATAGAGAATGAGAAAAGAGGGAAAGTAGATAGGGAATGAAGAAAGAGAAGAAAAAGAGGGAAAGCAGAGATAGAATGGAAAAAGAGAAAGCAGATAAAGAGAGGAGATGAAGAGAAAGCAAATAAAGGATGAATAAAGAGAGACTGAATGAAACACAAGTTCAAGTTTAAACACAGAGAGAGAGAGAGAGAGAGAGAGAGAGAGAGAGAGAGAGAGAGAGAGAGAGAGAGGAAGCCTGATATTAACGTTTATCAAGGCGACAGTGAGCGGTAGGTAGAAAAATGTGGTGTAACATTAGATTTGATGAATACTGAAGAGAGGAGGTTTTATGTTGGTAATTCTGGAGCAACTGATTCCTCCAAACTATTCCAAGCAACAACAGAGCACCATTATTTTTGCTCTTCTTATAGATAGATATAATGACATCCTGTTGCTTGGAATAGTTAGTTGCACCAGAATTACCAACAACATGCACTGTACCAATTATAATATCCGTTCTGGTAACACTGCACCTGACGTCATAAATGTGTGTGTGTGTGTGTGTGTGTGTGTGTGTGTGTGTGTGTGTGTGTGTGTGTGTGTGTGTGTGTGTGTGTGTGTGTGTGTGTGTGTGTGTGTGTGTGTGTGTGTGTGTGTGTGTGTGTGTGTGTGTGTGTGTGTGTGTGTGTGTGTGTGTGTGTGTGTGTGTGTGTGAAGGAAGTATGTTAATGATTATGATTAAAAAAGGTTTGAACACATGATAAAGTTAATGAAAGGTTTATTAGTAAAGTTATTAAGGAAGAGAAAAGACAGGACAGGTAAGGAGGAGGAGATAGAGGGTGGGATAGAGAAGGTGAGAGAGAGAGAGAGAGAGAGAGAGAGAAGGAGAAAGAGAGAGAGAAGGTAAGAGAGAGAGGGGGGATAGAGAAGTGAGGGGTAAGAGAAAGAGTGAGAGAAGGTAAGAGAGAGAGGGGGGATAGAGAAGTGAGAGAAAGAGAGAGAGAGAGTGAGAGAAGGAAGAGATTGGGGTATAGAGAACTGAGGGTAGGAGAAAGTGAGGGAATTGACGAGGTGAGGGGAAGGGAGAGGGAGACAGGTGAGGTGAGGGGAAAGGAGGAGGTACAAGACAGGTGAGGGGTAGGAGAGAGAAGGGGTTTACAAGTGAGGGGAAGGGAGGGGAGAGGAGGAGGAGGGGAGAGTTGCACCTGAATGAACAAGATGGATAGAGGGGAACAGGGCCCTCACTCGGGGTAACTGCTCGTGTGATGAGGGGAAGGAGGGGAGGGGAGGGGAGGGGAAGGAGAGAGGAAGAAAGGAGGGGGGAAGAGGGGAAGTGAGAGGAGGAAGAGAAGCAAAGTGTGGGGAGAGAAAGGGGGAGGAAGAAAGGACGAGGATAATTTAGAGAAAAGAGGGGAAAGAGAAAGAGAAGGTGAGAGAGAGGAGGAAGAAAGGAGGGGGGGGGAGAGGGGAAGTGAGGGGAGGAAGAGAAGCGAAGTGTGGAGAGAGAAAGGGGAAGGAAGAAAAGACGAGGATAATTTAGAGAAAAAAGGGGAAAGAGGAAAAGAGAGTGAGAATGTGAATTAATACAGAGAAAGGAAAGGAAATGAAGTAGAAATGAATGAAGAGGGAGATAGTAATAGTAGGAGTAAAGGGGAAGGACACGGAAGGAAGGGAAAAGGAATTAATGTCTAGGACTGAACACCTTTCCAATATCAGTTCAAATTTCGTTTATGTAAGACGTCTGCTGCAGTGTATAGAATTAAATTTATATCTCTTACTATTTCCGAAAGTCAAATGCAATTCTCTCAGATATGAAAAAAAAAAAATATATATGATGTTTACCTGCAGACATTATATATAGGAGATTAAAGTGGTAATTATATATAGGAGATAAAGTGGTAATTATATATAGGAGATTAAAGTGGTAATTATATATTGGATATAAAGTGGTAATTATATATTGGAGATTAAAGTGGTAATTATATATAGGATATTAAAGTGGTAATTATATATAGGATATTAAAGTGGTAATTATATATAGGATATTAAAGTGGTAATTATATATAGGATATTAAAGTGGTAATTATATATTGGAGATAAAGTGGTAATTATATATAGGAGAAAAGTGGTAATTATATATAGGAAATAAAGTGGTAATTATATATTGGAGATAAAGTGGTAATTATATATAGGAGATAAAGTGGTAATTATATATTGGAGATAAAGTGGTAATTATATATAGGAGATAAAGTGGTAATTATATATTGGAGATAAAGTGGTAATTATATATTGGAGATAAAGTGGTAATTATATATAGGAGATAAACTGGTAATTATATATAGGAGATAAAGTGGTAATTATATATAGGAGATAAACTGGTAATTATATATAGGAGATAAAGGCTGATGGACATTATATATACGTGAAACTTGGAATACCTTATAACTTCATTGCTTGGGTCTCGTTTAATTAGATTCAACGATGGATTCAACTGTTTCTTTTACCCCTCTGTCTGTCTCTCTCTCTCTCTCTCTCTCTCTCTCTCTCTCTCTCTCTCTCTCTCTCTCTCTCTCTCTCTCTCTCTCTCTTTGTGACACCTTGCCTCCCTGTACTCCT
>JAWZYT010002543.1:0-5000 GCA_034508575.1 Petrolisthes manimaculis | reverse complement strand
CCTTCTCACCTCTATTCCTTCTCCTCTCCTTCCTTTCCACCTTCCCCTCTTCATCTCTTTCCCTTCACACTCCTCTTCCTTCCCTTCTCCTATCCTCTAATTTCCTACCTTCCCCTCTCCTCCTTTCCCCTCTCATCTTCTCCCTTTCCACCTTCCCCTCCTCTCCACCCCCTCTCCACCTCTCCTCTCTTCCCCTTTCTTCCCCTCTCCACCCCTCTCCCTTTCCTCCTCTCCTCTCTTCTCCCTCTCCTCCCCACGTCACCTGAGGGGGAGTATTGGTTTATGGATCCCGTGCAGGTGTGAAGGAGCAGAGGAAAAGTGCCACGTAATTCTACTCAGAATTCCAAAGAGAAGTGCTAGATAAATTACTTTGTGGTGTGTGTGTGTGTGTGTATGTGTGTGTGTGTGTGTGTGTGTGTGTGTGTGTGAACCTTTGTAGGCCCGTGTGTGTATGCGTGCGTGTGTGTGTATGTGTGTGTGTGTGTGTGTGTGTGTGTGTGTGTGTGTGTGTGTGTGTGTGAGTGAGCTTCTGTATGCCAGTGAGAGAGAGAGAGAGAGAGAGAGAGAGAGAGAGAGAGAGATGAGAGAGAGAGAGAGAGGAGAGAGAGAGAGAGAGAGAGAGAGAGAGATGAGACGCGGTTTTCATGGATTTTGAGGAAAGGGGTGGTGTTAATACCTGTGGTGGAGGGGGGCGCCGCGCCACGCAACAAGTTTGTGGTGGGGGGCCGGGGGGGGGGAGTGGGAGAAGCCGGGGATTAGGCTGTGGAGAGGAGGGGGAGGAGGAGGTAAGGGAGAGAAGGAGAGAATATGTGAGAAAGGAGAAGAGGAATAATGCGAGAAGAGAAAAGACGAATTTGAGGAGGAGGGAAAATGAGAGAAAGTGATAAAATGTAAGAAAAGAGAAGAGGAATAAAGCAGAGAGAGAAAAGACGATGTGAAAGAGGAGGAGAAAGGAAAAGGAGAGAAAGTGAGAAAACGTGAGAAAAGAGAAGAGGAAATGAACAAGGAGAGAGATGATGAGTAGGAAGAGGAGGAGGAGAGGGAGGGAAGAAATGATCGAAAATGGGAAAAATATTGATGAAGAGAGTACAAAGAAAAGATGGGAAATAGAAGAGAAAAAAAGAATGGGATTATGGGGAAGAGAAGGCAAGGATGAAATAGGAAGGAAATATCAGAAAAAAAAACATGATAGAAAAGGAATAGGGAAGAGATAATAATGATAAACGAGTAAGAAGGAAAGACCAAAGAAATATTAATGAAAATGAAAAGGGAAAAAGGTGATAAAAATGACAGAGGAAAGGTAGACCAATTTAAGAAACATGAGATTTTCTACGATGGAAGGAAAGTGTCGGTGGATATTTGATTGTGGCTGTAGAAATAGATAGATATATAGACAGATAGAAATAGCGATAGATAGACAGATAGAAATAGCTAGATAGATAGAGGCTAGTGGAACATAAATTTTGAACAGACTTATAGTATGTCAAATGATTCGAAGCTTCAACAACACCTGGATACACATTTTGGATTGCGAGTGTTTGTATGAGAATGTCCCCTTGTTAAGTTAGACGATGTATGCACAATGAGAGAGAGAGAGAGAGAGAGAGAGAGAGAGGAGAGAGAGAGAGAGAGCGATGAGAGAGAGAGAGAGAGAGAGTGTGGGGGGGGTGATATTGTGTGTATGAATGAGTTACAGCAGTGTAGGATAGTGATTGATGATGGTGATGATGTAAGTGAGGGAGAGGAGCGTGAGAGTGAGACAGAGGAGCTGATAATGTTTGTATGAATGTATGTTTGTATGTACAGCAGTGGTGGAATAACAGAGTGAGTGATAGTGAGAGAGAAGAGTTCGTAATGTTTGTATGAATGAGTTACATCAGTGTAGAATGATGATGGTGATGATGAAAGTGAGGGAGAGGAGAGTGAGTGGGAGAGAGTGACTGGTGGGGCCTCCCTCGTCGTCTCCGTCAGTAGGGCCCAGGGTGCATGGTGAGGGAGAGGCGTCCACTCATCCTGCCACAGAAACTGAAGGTCCGTGAAGGGGGAACTGTGGTTAGGCTGGCAAGGGTTGTACTACTCAACTACTCCATATAATTTTACTCTTATTAATTTCCCAACATATATCTAATAACATCATAGCCTTTAGAGGTGACGTTCCCCAGAGTGTTGGGATTTATAGTAAAGGTAAAAAAAGAACTTAATAAAAAAAGAAGAAAATAGTTGTACTACTATGGCTGCTACTACCTAATGATATTATTATTATAATTATTATTATTATTATTATTATTAGATTACAGAGGAGTCAAGACCACTATCAATGATTTGTCACTCTGTATTGAGTTGATATTATTTGCTGATTTAGAGTGAATTTGTATCATCTGCAAACTTTGCTAATTTAAAAGTGATACCATCGTTCCTATCGTTGATGACAATGATAAAGAGTAGAGATCCTAACACTGAGCCTTGAGGAACCCCACTGTTTACCACATGCCAATCTCATGCTTAAGGGGACAATTCACTTTTGTTACATTGCAGCACCTTGATTCCTCCAGAGTATGCCAGGAAACAGGATCAGATGAACAAAAATAATGGTGGCCTGTTGCTTGGAATAGTTTGGAGGAATCAGTTGCTCTAGATTTACCATTTATTGCGACCATTTGCTTGCGTTCTGATAACCAGTCCTTAAATTATTTTAGTATTTCATGGGTTATGCTGTGAGGAAGAGGAAGAGGAGGAAGAGGGGAAGGAGGAGGAGGAAGAGGGGGAGGAGGAGGAGGAGGAGGAGGAGGGAAAACTGCACAAACTGAGGGAGAGACTAATGAATACACTGATAGGATTAGTGGAGAGAGAGAGGGAGAGAGGCAGGGGGAGAATCGATTAATGAGTGAGTAGTGAGGTAGGAAGGCATAGACTCACTCACTTCAGATGAGGAGGATAATACCTGATGGATTTTCCTCTGTGTTTCATTACCATACAAAAGACATAACAAGTGTAGGCCTATAGTATAGCACGTGTATAACATAGCACGTGTATAATATAGCAAGTGTATAATATAGCAAGTGTATAATATAGCACGTGTTATAACATAGCACGTGTATAATATAGCAAGTGTATAATATAGCAAGTGTATAATATAGCAAGTGTATAATATAGGCACGTGTATAATATAGCAAGTGTATAATATAGCACGTGTATAATATAGCAAGTGTATAATATAGCACGTGTATAAATATAGCACTTGTATAATATAGCACGTGTATAATATAGCAAGTGTATAATATAGCACGTGTATAATATAGCACGTGTATAATATAGCACGTGTATAATATAGCACGTGTATAATATAGCAAGTGTATAATAGACACATACGCATGGGTGCACGGTTCTATACATAGAGAGAAAATTAGGTTAAAGGTTGAAAGCTAAACGGTAAACCTTAGTGTGTGTGTGTGTGTGTGTGTGTGTGTGTTGAAATGATTAATTAACGAGCTTGGAAGCCTTCACACCAATTTAACACAATCGATCCAAGTTCAAAATCAATTTAGCAAAACAAACTAAATTCAACGCCTTTGTTTCCCAGCCACCACGTGATGCCCATGGTACAGGTGAGTAATGGAAATGTTGCTGTGGAATAGTGAAGTTGTAGTGAAGGAATGGTGGGAGGGAGGGAGGGATGGTGGAAAGAATAGATGGATTGATGGATGGAGGGAGGGATCGATGGAGGGATGGATGAATTGATGGAGGGAGGGATGGATGGTGGAAAGAATAGATGGATTGATGGATGGATGGATGGATCGATAGATGAATGAATGGATGGAGGGATGGATGGTGGAAAGAATAGATGGATTGATGGATGGATGGATGGATGGAGGGAAGAGAGAGAGAGAGAGAGAGAGAGAGAGAGAGAGAAGAAGCACTAAAAGAGAAACTGACACTTTGTAAAGAACGGAGAGAAAAATGATGGACAAGTGTGTGTGTGTGTGTGTGTGAGAGAGAGAGAGAGGAGAGAGAGAGAGAGAGAGAGAGAGAGAGAGAGAGAGAGAGAGAGAGAGAGAGAGAGTAATATGGAGGGAGTAGAAGGGAAGGAGAATCGTAAGGGTGGGGGGGTGGGGGGGGTACTGGTGAGAGAAGGAGGGACCGAGAGAAAGAAGAGAGAAAAAAGAGAGTGAAGAAAAAAAAAAAAGTCATTGGAGGAAGTAATCGGGAAGACAATAGACGTGAGGGTTTGGATATTAGCAAGGAAAGAAAGTAGAGAGGGAGGCAAGGATAAAAGGAAGAGGGTGGGAGGGAGGGGGAAGAGGGGTGGGATGGAGGGGGAAGAGGGGAGGAAACGAGGTGATAGGAATGAAGGATGAAAGGAGTAGGAGAGGGAGAGGAGGAGTAGTGGGAGTAGTAAGAGAAGGAGCAGGGGGCTGGGAGAGTAAGGGGAATAGGAGGAGTATGGGAAGGAGGAGGAGGAGGGGGGGAGTAAGGGTAGTAAGGGTAGGAGTAGGAAGAGGAGCAGGGAGAGTAGGGGGAGGAGGAGGAGGGGGGGGAGTATGGGTAGTAAGGGTAGGAGTAGGAGCAGGGGGCTGGGAGAGTAAGGGGAAAAGGAGGAGTAGGGGAGGAGTATGGGTAGTAAGGGTAGGAGTAGAGGAGAAGCAGGGGGAGTAGGGGGATAGTAGGAGGAGTAATGGTGAAGGGGATAAGACTTGATGGCATTTGTAAGGGTCAGGTTACAGGGAGTTGGTCAGGTGAAGGTTGTGAATGGACTGACTTGTTGTTGGTTGCAGGGGGTGATGGTGCAACGGGAAACGAAAGGTAAAATGGGGGTGGTGGGGGTGGGGGGATGAAGAGGGGTGGAGGGGGTGAAGGGGGTGGGGGGGGATGAAGAGGGGTGGTGGGGGTGGGGGGATGAAGAGGGGTGGTGGGGGTGGGGGATGAAGAGGGGTGTTTGGGTGGACAGGTATAGGATAGGGTGAGGGGCGAGCGGTGTGTGGGGATTGGATGGAAAGGGGAAG
>JAWZYT010002542.1:15000-82500 GCA_034508575.1 Petrolisthes manimaculis | reverse complement strand
AATATTGGTTTTCATCTAACCACCTGTCAGTCATTGTGTGATGAGTTTTCAGTGTTTGCTGTTTATTACAAAATACCTGATGTCCTGTATGTATGGTATCTTATCAGTTGACGATAATTCAGTAGTGTCGTGTTGCTTCTGCCTCCACTCTTGTTCATGTTTACCTGGGATATGTAGATGTAAAAATGTAGTCTTGTTTGAGGTGTTAGTAGTCCTTTATTTTAGTCAAGCCATAAAAGACTTGAAATGTACCGATAATTTCATATCTTAAAAGAAATATGTTGAGTAACTTAGGTATAAGGGAGAATACGATGGGGGAAGGGCATTGGTGTACTCAATTGTTTTCAAGTGTGGATCGACAGTAGCCTACGTATTTAGTGTGTTTATATCTCTTGGCGAAGACCTGTAGGCCAATATATATAGTGTACAGTATCTACAATTCTTCTTCATTCTTGTTTGTCTGAAGGTCTTGGTGATGTAGGCTATGGTGAGTAGGAAGGTCACTCCTCTTATTTCAAAGGGGTAGCCTTGTTGAGGTCGGGGTCCAATAGTTCCTCTTGTCCTCTGTCCAGAGGTCGTAGAAGCTCCCCCCTCCTCTCACCCCACCCTCATCAAAATAATGTCTCTTGACCAAGAGATGTTAAGTACCGGTGAACCTTCCAACATCAGAGTTTACATCATTCTAATTTTGTGTTTACTAAAGATATTAATTTTGTTAAAGAATGCAGGGCTGACAGAACCACACATGTGTTGTTTTGTATGTAATAATCGTTATCAGTCGGTGTATAGTGAAAGATAAGTAGTATAGGGTAGTGTTATCAGTGAGTGTGGATAGGGTGTGGGAGTTATGGTACTGGTGGTGGTGGTGGTGAGTACTAGTCTTATCACCACCACCACCCATACACCTTATCTCAACAGTTGTATGGGGGAGGGAGGGGGAGGGGGGAGAGGAAGGCTTGTGATGGGTGAGAGTGAGTTGAGTTGGAGGCCACAGTGATGTTGATAGTGACTCTTATTTTTTTAATAATGATATACACAAGGTTGAATATATCTTACTTTGTTATACACAACTTCACGAGGTTTCTTGTTGTCTGGTTCATTCTGATCAAGTATTACTTATGAGGGATTAACTAAAACAGACATTAAGGACCCTGTGCTCGTGTATAAAATTTGGCGGGTTGTGATTCACCCTGACTATGCCACGAAACACACTCCTTCCCTATAGGTAGTGTTTAATGGCAATATTTGAAGGACTCATTTTCCTCCAATTTCCTGACTACATCACTGGGTCACTTTGATTAAGCCTATGTGAACTTACAACATGTTATTTATATTGTCGTCCAAGGGTTGTAGCCCATCACCAGTATGTTGACCTAATTAATTATGGAAACAATAGAAATACACTCCACCGACCTAGTTCATAGAGGTCATGTAGCCTACTGAGGTTGAAGGAGGGCGATACCTCTCTTCACTTGGTTTGTTGAGTTGACCATTATCGAACTCGACACAGTTTGAGAGAGCATTCTGTTGTTACATATTCCTACAAACAGTGACATACAACAGTTCCCCAAATCTTAATAATATTGGGGGGGGGGACGTATTTCTGTCAAATATAAATAACACACTTGGCCATATGACAAGAGTAGATGGGAGGAATTATATACTCCGCTCTCCTCTTGTCAATAAAACATGTACTTAATCCTGCTGTTCTGTATGTTTGTATGTATGTATGTACTTAACCCTGCTACTCTGTATGTATGTATGTATGTACTTAACCCTGCTACTCTGTATGTTTGTATGTATGTATGTATGTATGTATGTACTTAACCCTGCTACTCTGTATGTTTGTTTGTATGTATGTATGTATGTATGTATGTACTTAACCCTGCTACTCTGTATGTTTGTATGTATGTATGTATGTATGTATGTACTTAACCCTGCTACTCTGTATGTTTGTTTGTATGTATGTATGTATGTATGTATGTACTTAACCCTGCTGCTCTATATGTATGTAGGTCCAATACCCGAGGTGCAGTGTTGTTGCCAGGTGCCAGAATCTTACTTGGTAACCGGCATCTAACCACAACACTGCCACCACAACACTGCACTCTACAACAACATCATTATGAACAATTTTTTATAGTACATATACTGCAAGTCGAAAGTAGTGATAATTGGCTATATACACGGGTGTTCCTTGTTAGGCAGTTCCCTCCTTAATTAAAATAATATATTTCGATAATTTGGACCATTCAGGGTCATTTCATAAGGAAGCATAAAACACACTACTACTGATGTGTGAACTACGTACTCTGTTATTATTAAGGAAGATATATGTCCATTCATATCAATACATATATACCAGTGGTAAATATATATACCACATATATACATAAATGCAATGGCAAACCCTTCGCATAATTAAGCAAAACCAAAATGGCATTACAAGTATTATTCTGTACAAGCTGAAGTTAGTATGTAGCACAGAGAGAATAGGTATGTGTGTCACTGCAAAATTATTATGTGTTTTACTTAATTAATACCTGTGAAATGATATGGACTTTTGTTAGTTTTACTGTTCATCAGGCTGTTTATAGTTTCTCTACAGGTGTTCTTAATTCACAACAGGTGTTAATAGCATTACATGTGTCAGGGCCGTCAGAGAGAGAGAGAGAGAGAGAGAGAGAGAGAGAGAGAGAGAGAGAGAGAGAGAGAGAGAGAAAGTTACAGTTTCAGTTTCGTCTGGCAAAGAAAGGCAAAAGATGTTATGTCATTTTCGTATTTTCTGGAACTTCTTTTGCTTCAGTATATTTTTCCCGTATACAAATGTAGTGTAAATATACTCGTAACATTCATCGCGTTCAGTTCCAATACAGTGGAAAGACTTGGCAGTATGACTTGGCTAGTACAAACATCCACTTCCCCACAAGTAGGCTATCATCTGCTCAATATTGTTCTTGTGCTGAGTTGGCTATATTGTCGGTGTGACCAGTGTAGTGTTGTGCTCTGCCACGTCATCAATGGGGAAAACCTTATCTCTTTGCTCTTTCGTATACCGGTGGCTGTTATTTTTTTTTATCGCCCCCTTAACCCTAACCTAGGTGCTATCTAGGTTGCTGTATACAAGAGAAGTCACATGAACTTTGTTGGTCTTGCCATGAAACTGATTTTTCAAACCCTGAGGCTTGTAAACCTTTCTTAGTGGAACATCTCAGATACTAAGTTACTTTGTTATTATTCTGTCTAGTTTGGCCATAATTATTTGTGTACAACATGAATCTGCTGCTTTGCCATGAAAAAGATAGGCTCTACACAGGATGAGAGCTCATTTGACTATATTGTTTTGATAGTAACCCTTGGTCTGCCAGGCGTACGATGCTTCCTTCTTTCCTCCCCCTCCTCCCATGTCCCTGTGGGTGTTTGGGTACCAGTCCGCTTAACTCCAAACTGTGTATATTTTTAGCAGATATAGGTTGATCTTCTCCAACATTTTATTTGTGTACTGTAGGAGAAAACTTCATCCGTATTCCATAAAATAAACATTTGTCCATCCAATAATTACCCACCAGTCTTCCAATGACGTTAGCTGTATACCAACACACACACACACGTCCATTACGCGATATACCACACCTTCACATATGTTTTCTTAAAATACCAGGGGTCTCATTCCCCTAGAACAGAAACAGTACCAGACCACCAAAACCCAAGGCACAAATCACACGCAATTTGTATTTCAAGTTAATTTAACTGTAATATCGCTGCCACACAGTCTTATAAACATACAGGCACAACTCTAAAATTCAGCCACTCACAACCAAACATGTTATCCTAATCTGCCAGGAAAATTATGGTAGCTCTCAACCATATATATATATATATTGAGAGAGAACAAAGAGTCCAATATATAAAATTGTGGATTCACCAAAATTAGTGGATATTGCCTCTCGCCTATTGTCTATAAACTCTATATGTCGGTTGAGACAACGGAAAACGCATCGTTCAGTTTCATCGTGAAAATATTACACGTAGCAGGCAGGTAGACAGGTATTGTATATTTTATAGTTTAAAACTTTTGAGGTATTCTAGTGGTGTATTAGAGGAGATTGGTGATAGCTGCCTCATCACACAAACACACACACACAGGCCTACACATGTATTGGTAGCTCTGTACAATAGCAGGCCAAGGTTATAGCCTAGTTTGGAGATCGTACACACACACACAAGTGGTCAACTTAAACAATGGATGTATTTGTCCCTATCATTTACAGCTGCCAATCGTCACAGGTGTCAGTATGGTGGATGACGTGAGGAATGCACCGACATAAATATTATACCGGTATCGTTAGTACAGACCCTAGATTATTATTCGCCATGCTGTGATCCTATTCGTAGCCATCACTGTTACAGACATTTATGGTGCATACGATAATGTGGAACCGCGGTACGATGCCTCCATAGACACACCACCGAGCCATCGTACCACACCGTCGTCAACACTATGGATGATGTTCTTGCATACGGCCCAGTGTATCGTGTTGTTGTTTGTGACTAATAAGGGTGCATGCATGATAATATTGTTATGTCCTGTACATTATAATTTTATAAGGTGTACCGTACTTGAGGGGAATGGAAATATAAACATGTGCTCAAAGTTATTTCTTGTACACCCCATTGTAGCTCACGAAACCTTCCTCGCTCACAACTGTTACTGTGTGTGTATGTGTGTGTGTGTAGACTGAGGTGCTGGTAACTTGCCAGGTCGTATATAGGTATTTTTAACACGGCTGCATATCTTTGTGTGTGTGTGTGTGTGTGTGTGTGTAAAACCTTTCACTATAATGTAATAATATGAATACAAGTACATATAAAATATTGTATATAATATTATGCATATGTATGTACCGTATAACTTGTGTATCTTATTAGCGAATGAGCATTGAGGCCTATATGTTTGTGAGTAGGTTTATGCATGTGTGAGTGAATATACAGGACAAAACCTCTGCTAACCTGAACAACAAAAGAGCTCACTGTCTATGTAGTACTTCTAGTAAGCCTTATCTTGTGTGTGTGTGTGTGTGTGTAGTGAAAGACGAGTTGAACCAATTGCAGATGTTGCTTCACCTCTATATCTATAGTTTATATATAACGTAGAATTTCACTGTCTATCTCTGTCTTAAAGCGGGTAGTACAGTGTTGGTAAACGTGGAGCAAATGATTCCCATATAAACTATCCCAGGCAACAGGCCACTATTATTTTAGTTATCTGGTCTTGTTTCCTGATGTACTTTAGAAGAATCGAGGCGCTCTACTCTACCAAAGGTATACTACCTAACCCCTTAACCTTAAATGGAGGAATCTTTTGGTGGTAAATTGGAGGGCTGCTAATTCCTCCAAACTATGCCAGGAACACGTGTTTCTAATAGGGGATCTGTTTCGTGGCATAAATTAGAGGGATCACAAGCCCATCATTTTACCAACAATAGAGACCTTCCTCCCTTAATAGCCCTTTTAGTGTTTCCTATATGGCTCTACTCAGCCAACGCTTTCCTGGGACCATCTTTTATTTTTTCCTACATCAGGCCAACCAGCTCACCATCTGAAACAACCTCAGGAATATCACACATTAGTTCACACAGTTACATATGAAGGAGTCTTATTAACTTTATAGAAATCAGTCATGCTTTGCTGTTTGTGTCTCCTATTCCTTAGAAAGAGAGAGAGAGAGAGAGAGAGAGAGAGAGAGAGAGAGAGAGAGAGAGAGAGAGAGAGAGAGAGAGAGAGAGAAAGAAAGATTTCATGGCTGTAGTTTCCTTTTCATTACACATACACACACAGATAGGGAGAGAGAGAGAGCGAGAGAGAGAGATTTCATAGCTATAGTCTCCTATTCTTTAGAGAGATAGAGAGAAAGAGAGAGAAATTATGAAGCGGTATAGTGAGGATGCGGAAGTGTATTGTTGTGTGAAATAAACACGACACCTGGAGGTCTGTGTGAATATCCTGCCATTCTGACTATACCGGTAGTTATGTTATAAATTCTGTAGGTATTGTAGCTATGTTGTGTGGGGTCGCCTGCACTGGGTAGGCTTAAGGGGGAAGTAATGTGTTGGTAAATCTGGAACAACTGAATCCTCCAAGCTATTCCAAGCAACAGAACATGCACCATTATTTTCACTCTTCTGGTTTTGTTTCGTAGGTATACTTTGGAGGAATCAAGGCACTCCAATGTACCAAAAAAGAATTACCACTTTAAAATGGAAGAGGATTTAAGGGTGGGGAATGATGGAGAAAAGTATAGTGTGTATTTACGATATGATACATTACATGCGCTCGGTGGTTAAACATGAGTTTACAAGGATATAAGAGGAAATTACAAATAGGCAAAAGGAAAGGTTGATTATAATGGAAATGATATAATAGTGTAAAAAAGGGAATGATGTATGAGGAAGAATAGAGGAAAGGAACAGCCTAATAAATGATTTATATATAGTGAGAAGATGAAGAACAGAGGAAAAGAACTACTGAATGAATGATGCAATTACAGAACGTATCAACGTGACAAGTATAAGAATAGTAAGGGCCAAGATGGCATGGGAAGGTAGGGGACGGAAGGGAAGAGTTGCATGCTTGAGGCAGGTAAAGAGAAGAGGGTTAGGAGGGGAGAGGGAGAGAGGGAGGAAGGGACAGGGGTGGGGGAGTCAGTCAGCGTGCTTGTGCCTGTGTCTGCGCGCCAGTCTGTCTGCTTGCATGAATGGAACGTGTAGGGAGAGAGGGAGTAAAGGATAGGGGGGACAGGAGTAGCGGACCAGGCTATGGACGGGAGAGGGAGGAAGGGGGGACAAGAGTAGCGAGCCAGACGTGGGGAGAGGCAGGCCTTGGAATGGTTGAGGGAGGGAGGAGGGAAGAGGGAGGGGGACTGCACCAGGGAGTCAGTCAGTGGGCGGAGGAGGAAGCGATCCAGGGAGGGGAAGGTGAGGGCCAGTCTGGGAGGAAGAGTGCCAGCGACGGAGGGAGGGAGGGAGGGAGAGTACCAGGCGAGGGAGAGAGGAAGGGAGGGTCGGTGTGCTTGTTGCTAACATAGAGTATTGCCTGCCTGCTGCCTGCCTGCGTGCTTGTTCCTCACACATGCTCTGCGCAGCTCCTCCCAGTTTGCTTCACTCACTGTGGCGTTTTCATTCGGAATTTCGCCCTGCATGAGAGGAGGAGGAGATGGCGGAGGGGTTGGAGACGACGGCATGTGTTCCACTTTATTTGTAATCAAACTTGTCACATACGATGTACAGTATATAACACTAATTTTTATGAGTAGACATTCCCATTACCTTTATACAAATAGGACAGTATGTATAGCATACTGCTGTATAATTTTAGGACCACTGTAATTCACGATGTGTGTATAGTCTTCAAAAAACAAAAGAAATACAAATAACCGTACCACATTTCCTTGTAACTACCTTGGAAACAGTACAAAGGACGCTAATGGTAAAAACAAATCTTTTCCTGTATCAAGGGCAACTTGATTTATAACCTTTGTTTTTGTAAAGGTCTGGGTGTTAGTTACAAGTTTATATATCGATAATGAGATATATAGGAACACTATATCTATCGTCACGAGAATTTTAAAACAAAATATCCTTAAAGACCCTGTGATCGTGTATGAGAATTGGAGGTTTCTGATTCCTCCTGACATATCATGAAACAAGCTCCTTCCATATACATGTGTGTGTTTCGTGGCAGTATTTGAAGGATTTGTTTACCTCCAATTTTCTGACTACATCACAGGGTCCCTTAATATTGTTGTTGGTCCGTTGTAGGAGTGTCCTTTGTTTATATCGCCTTTAGGATGGGAGGAATTTGGGGAATTTGATGTCGGTCGCCGCCTTGACTGGTCCCGGTAGTTGTCGGATACCACCAACCTACTTATTAAGGAACTCTGTGATGTAGACGTAGGAAAATTGGAGTTACAGGAGTCCTTCACATTTCGCCACGAAACAACACCTATTTGGAAGGAGCTTGTTTCGTGGCATGGTCAGGAGGAATCAAAAGCTACCAGTTTTTATACACGATCAAAGGGTGTTAATTAAAGGGGAGACTCGATCTCTTTTTGGTGAATTAAAAGGGCTTTGATTCATCCAAACTATGCCACAAAACATATCCCCCGTTAGTACCATTGAAGGCGTCTGTTTTTTGGCATAGAAAGGAGGAATCAGTCGCCTTCCAAGTTACCAACCATAAAATATCTTCTTATAACCATTCAACTCATTGGATTCATTTTCGTGCTTGATTATAAATAGAAGTGTGTCGGGCAAATAATATTGAATTTTTTGTTCTGTATAATGACAAAACCCTATATATCATTACTAACATATTACTACAACTGATTTGTGGTTGCTGTACTGAAGAGAATGGCACTCCTGACGTCATAGCAATCGTCTGCTGAGTAGAATGTGTATTGTGCATTGCCATTTAGAAAGTTGACTAATATGAAGAAGCTTATGGATAAATTGGAAAGATCGCGTGAGAAAAAAAAAAAGAATAAATGACTTTTAGGAAAGATGACATGGTTTTGATAGGTATTGGTGAGCCGTACAGTAACCAACGCGGAGAAAAGACAAAGAATAACAATGGCAAATAAGGACAACAGCGCAGGAAACTGAATTACTTTGGGAATGAGAGAAAGAGAAGGGATAAAATAGAGGCAAGGCAGTAGTAGTGAGCCACCAAGTTCTCCTACCCTTCCTCCCTCTCTCCCTCGTCCTCTCCCTCCCTCCCTCATCCTCTCCCAGGACGCACATGTTTCTATTACGTAAGGCGGTTTGGGGGCCAGTTGCCAGAGGTTGTCGGCGGGCTCAGTGTTGCCGGGTTGCTTGAGGGCAGGCACACCTCCAGTCACAGGGCCACCAGGCCAGCGTAATCAGTCCGTCCTCTCTGTCTCAATGGAAATCATGTTTGCATGGGGAGGGAGGGAGATGGGCTGGGAAAATCAAGGGTAAGACATTCGTATCTGTTCATGCAGCATTTTTTTTCTTTTCAGGAAACTTCCCATCGAGTACTGTTTTTGTAATGCTTACCCTGATATATTTACAAATAAGGGATTCATTATTATGTTTATCTCTGATGTTATTTTGTTTTCTGTCAGGTTCTACAAATATGAATCTAAGTTTATAGGCTTGATTTACTCTTCAAAATTGAGTTGGTCATATTAGATGAAAATTACGGTTATTTTTACATTTCCACGACTTTTACCTCAATCCAGGACAACACTACTCTCCACCGATTTTAGAATGTTTGCGTTGTGTGTGCTTAGCATCAACCTGGTAAGAGATCACCAATATATGCCACAATATATGAGAATTCTATGAGGGTAAGTTTGATGTCAGTTGTTGATACAGGTTCATAGAAAAAGGAGTAAGGCAGAAATGCTGTAACACCGTGAAATGAACGATAACATATTGAGGGAGGCCAGGTATAGGAAGCAGCATTAGTCTTCTCCGAAACCCTGTAAAAATTAATATACTTGGTTTACAGTTTAGTACTTTAATGCCTCTAGCCATACTGTACTTATTGACGAGGAATGTGTTGAATTGATGAAATGGTAGGCCAGGGGTGATTAGTAGCAGCTATAGCTATCATGCTATGGTACAGAGACAAGCTGTGAGGTAGGTGGTATGGACGAGTTGAAGAGGAGGGAGAGAGAGGGGGGGAGGGAGGTGACTGGACTGGATGGGAGGAGGTAGGTAGGGAGGGAGGGAGGAGCAAGGGAGGAGAGACTCAGTGTCCCAGGCAACGCCACAGAACACACACAGGACCAGTCGCCGTCTCTCCCTCGCACCCCTTTTTGGGGGGATCTCGCCCTTAGACTTGCTCGAATTTTAAGCTCAGGACACCCTACATCCAAGAAGCCATACACCTGTGAGTGACAACCACTACATCGAAGTTAAAGTCGCCTGTACATGCAATTTTGTCTACCCGGTACACCTCACGCCCAAACTGCTGCCTTTCCAACTATCGTGGCCGCCCGCAAACCGCCCAGTGCCTCACATCTCAAAGCCACTCTAGGCTGAGGTGCCTAGAATGGAAATCATGCAACAGGGAAGCAGCCACTTAGACGGCCGCTGGAGGAACCACCTGCTGCCCTACACCCCTTCACAACTGCCTTCATTGACTACGCACAGACAGCAGCCATCCTCACAGCACCAACAGCAGCAACAACAACAACAGCAGCAACAACAACAACAACAACAACAGCAACAGCATAGACAGCCAGACCACCAAATACTACAGCAACAGCAACAGCTGCAGCTACAACAGCAACATTTACTACAACAGCAACAACATAGACATTTGCAACGGCAAAGTAGACAAAATGATCAGCATGACCAACAGCAGGCGCACCACTCTCAGGCTACACCTCCCTCGCCCTCACCGCTCACACCAGCGCCCTCCACACCCTCACCAGGTGAGACGCCCTCACCTCACACTCTCATTTCCCAGTTCGTTCACTCATGCCCAGCCAACATCTCACCTCGCAGAGAAATTCGATGTCTGTCAATAAGTTTGACAATTTTTCACTTTTACTACACAATTTAATGCATGTCTTCCTTGACCTAACTGTCACACCCTCATTCACACTTAATATTTCATTTATAGCATCCTCATCCAGCCTCACATACATATACTTGGTCCTTCGTCACCCATTAGAGTGAACATAGAAATCACCTTCACATCAACCTCACTTTTCTCTTCATATTCCATCCGAGTTTGTATATCTTGGCATCCTTGCATCACACTTTTACCCACATATTATACATATCCACCATGGCCTACCTTGCCCCCCAGCAAATGCAGAAGTCTCAAGGAAGACAAAGAAAGCCCTCCAGGAATTAAAACATGTGACCTGCAGCAGCGTCAGTGAACCCTGTCTTGATGGTGATTAAAAATAATGTTTGGAATTCTGCCATTCTTGCCAAAAGAAAAGAACGTCGCAGATTGGCATCATTGAATAATAACTGATAAAGCGTTTACTACTGTTCACTTGGAAAAAAAGGGATTGAAAGTTTGCATATTCCCAGTGCTAGTGTACGTTAAGTAAAATATAAGGGACGTTTCCGAAAATTCTGTGGTTTCTGACGTTCATCAGTTAACTGAAAAATCTAGTGTCATACATAGTGTAACAGCGTGACTTATAATATGCTTGCAAAAGAATTCTATATAGGTTCCCAGGACGGCTGTCGTAGGGAGGTTGTGAATACGCATGCGTGGTTTGGTTCTTTTCTTTGGTATTTTACTTTGTTTTTATAGGTGTACTTTCGACAGTAGGTGCAGTCGACCGGAATTATCAAGTTTTCTGTATGTGGTGAATGCTTGATAAAAAGTGCATTTTTCCCCAAGTCTGCGTTGTGATCGCACCACACTTCAGTTGAGGTATGAATGCAGAATACGTTCTTGGAGGCAGTCTAGAGAAATTGAATGTTATTTTGGTTGATATTGCGACTTTGGGTAGCAGTGCGAGGCTTGGCAGGGCCTGTTGGCAGGGTGGCAGGGGCTGGCCTTGGGGAAAAGTATGGCTGGGGCCTTGGATATGGGAAGTATAGGGTTGGGGGTTAGCATGATATGGGGTGGTGGGAGAGGGGGCCCTGGGTAGTAGCCGTGTCCCAACCAACAGTACTCAGAGTCAGAGCTGAACCACAGCCCACCGTCTTTACTCTACCCAGTATTTCCCTCTAGAATTGCAAACTGAGCGTATGTTTGCCGTCAAAAGAGACGTCCTACTCAACCACTCAGGTGGGTCAGTGTTGAGTGGGTTATATACGGTGAAATGAGCATCATTAGTCGTGCCAGCTTTGTTTCTTTATAAAGGTGCCTCAATAGGTAGGTCGGGAACTCGGGGGAGCAACATGGCCGCCGATGGACCTATTCTCTCTCAACCTACATATTTCCCATCTATTTTGTCCGGTGCAAGTGTCGCCAAACAAATCCCCGGTGACTGGAGTTCATTCACTGCTTGACGAATGAAGAGTGTTTATTTTCCTTCCTGAATTACATAGATGGGAGTGTAAAAATATGCCTTACACGTGATTTTGTTTACTGTGAGCTCTGATTGGTTGGTTCTGTTTAGGGTGCCAGCCGAACGATGAGTGATAAAGTGTAGTGCCTCATTTAACGTAACAGTCACATAATTATAAACATTCCTACATAAAGATTAGTAAACCGTAAATGTGGTTAATTGATTACAAGTTGTAGAAATGGTGTATGATTATTTTTACTTGGGGTTGATAGGGAAGAATTAAATTTCGGGTGTTGATATCCCCGTGGCTGGCTTCTCCCCCTATTATGTAACTGCGCAGTACCGGTGTTGCCACGTCTCCATTGCCTTCACCCCTTTCTATTTTACTACCTCAACGGCGGTCCATTGCTGAAGGGAGACATATTTTTCTAAACATACATTACATACATAGGAAGAATTATATCCAATCTCTCTCCAAATGGTGTTATTTCAGTATATGTGTTTAGAGAAAATCGATCCGTTTGACGACTGACCTTGGGGCCTCCCATAGAATATCCCACAAGGAAGTAGAAGAGGGAGAGATAGGGAGGGAAGGAGGGAGTGAGTGGTATGGTAGGATAGGGGAGGGGGAGGAGGAGTAAAGGTTGTTCTTGTATAGTCAGTTTTATACTTGTTTACACTTTTATACAGGTCTGTGTTTGACATACTAATATTGTTTTCTTCTAATATCGATTTCTTAAATATTTAAGTTAGTTATATTCCTGTATACTAGTGTTCACTATTTCGCATTTAAAGACATAGATGGGGTAAGAGCAACACAACTGTGCAGTTAGGAATATCCACAAATAGTTAACATTTATTTAATGCAATGACCAGTACTTACATACAAACAGAAGGACCACCACATACATACTGGTGTTTTGTTTTTAATTAGAACTGTTCTTCCAATTACAGTTAATATGGGGAGTGAAATCATGATAAACATGTCATGGCCGCTCTGTAACACTTCCCTCAGTACAGCTTTAAGCTCACACATTCGCTTTAACTCATAACTGGTTTAGGCCTAACACTCTCTGTTCGACCTTGGCTGGCGTCGTCATAAACAGACTGGCTGGCTGGCGGGCTATTCACGGCAATTACTGTTGCTCTATATTCACTGTTTGTTTGTTGCTGAAACAGAAACGTGAAGGGAGAAGCAAGGTAGCCTAGCTTAATTCCTGAAAAGTCCTGAACACACTGTTATAGCATTTGTAGAGAAAATATAGTGGACATGAAAAGAATATAATGTAAACAAACACTGACCAGATCTGGATATTTGGAAGGGTCAAAATAGTGGCTGGTATGGTGTTAAGTTGATAGGAAGGAAAAATATTGTCAGTAATAATGTGTGTGTTTACATTATATTAGGGAAGAGAAAAAACTTGAGGAAGGAATAGAAGGGGCTAAATGACATGGATGAGAGAATAAGTATGAAAAGAAATAAGGACCCTGTTATCGTGTATGAAAACTGGAGGCTTCTGATTCCACTTGAACATGCCACGAAACAAGCTCCTTCCATATAGGTATAGTGTATCATGGCAATATTTGAAGGCTCATTTACCTCCTATTTTCTGACTACATCACAGGGTCCCTTAAAAAAATATACAAGTAAGGAACTGGCTTGATATATAAGACTAAGAAAATGAAGTTGCTGGAATAAATTGTATGGAGGGTTATTAATAGTGTGGGTAAAATGAAGAATAATATGTAAATGTGACAATATATATATCGAAAATAGTCGCTATTAAGTACCAAAAGTATTATAGATAAATAAAGGGAAGTTAAAATAGGTTCTTGGTTTCCTTGTGACGAGTAAAGACGTCTGCTCATGGCTCTATCCATAGTGTTTGTTTTGGTAACGGGAAGATGTTGGTATTGATCAAGGAACATAAATAGACTTTGTATAGTAATGTACTAGGACTTGGGTATGTATAGGTACGAACCCAAAACTACCGTGTGACAATATTTACTATAAGCAAGGGGGCTGAATGGAAAACGTATTTAATTATTGTGATAATTTACAGTATTGCGGTGCACTATTACTGGGGGCTTTTGAAGTGTTGCAAAAGTCGCTTATAAATTCTTGGCTGTTTATGACGTTAGCAAACATTTATCAGCTTCCAAAACAAAATTAGATTTTACTCGTTAAGGAGCTGTGTTGCTATTTTTGAGTATGACGCTGGTGGTGAGTGAATATACTGTCCTATTGACGTCACATATAAATAAACACTTGCGAAACAATTTAGAACAGAAACTGTGACTGTTCTTTATAATCATGATGATCAATCAGATGTGATATTGAAGCCGGCCTATTTATACAGTGTTCTTTATCATGAATAGCGAACAACATCACTGTGAGTGAGATACATACTACTCAGGAGGTGCAACATTACCAGCTGAAAAAAAAAGTATAATGATATTTTGATTATTGTTAACTTAAAGACCTCACTGGGTGGAATGACGAGGCGTTCATTTGGAGACTGAAATACGGTGTTCATCAGAGAGAGAGAGAGAGAGAGGATAGTAAATTAGAGGTAATTCTTAGCTATGTCACACTTCCTCCTCTCCACTTAGGCTACCGTCTCCATCAGTCCCTCTCATTGTAACGCATTTTTGTGTAGAGGAATTGTAATAGAATATGCTTTTGAGAGAGAGAGAGTGTGTGTGTGTGTGTGTGTGCGTGTGTGTGTGCTCAGGTGTAGGCCCAGACAATCATCTCACTCGCCCTTGTCTGTCTGTGTGTATGTACGGCTGTCAGAAGAATAGCACATTGTATGCTGATTCTCTCTCTCTCTCTCTCTCATCCATTTCCTCATCTCTTCCTCTTTCCTTTTCGTTCTGTCTACCTGTGTATATGTTACTTTATATTTCATATCAAGAAACATCATAATACAGGCAAAATGAGAGAGAGAGAGAGAGAGAGGAGGAGGGGCGGGCTTCCTTGCTTGCGTGTGTGTGTGTGTGTGTGCTTGAATGTGTGTAAAGATGTACATGTCAGCCAGGTGTGGGCAATAGGCTTATACCATGTTTCCACCACCCAGACTTATTTTGCAACCCACAGGCCAAATCAGTGTAGGCTATCAGCAGAGGTTGGGTGGACTGGCCTGTGTTGTCCTGACTGCATGTGTGGATGGAGGAGATCAGGAAGGGGAAGGAGGAAGTCAAAGGCACACTGGCTGTAAATATAGACATGTATAAGAGGAAATTAAAGGCCTATTGACTGTAAATGTATCCGTGTAGGAGGAAATTAAAGGCACATTAGCTAAACATAAACAGAAGAAGGTGATTTATTAAGGTGTTCCGTCATATCTAACCAGTCAGGAACAATGGTAATTACTGTAGACATTTGCCATCACCTACAAATGATTAACTAGGGGTAAGATGGTCAGTCAGTGGTGAGAATCAAGCAGTGATGTAGGCCTAGTTAGGGTGGTTTGGTGAAAGAGTATGGCCGGTATATCAGACAATCAGACAACTGGAAGAAGGTAGGCAGGCAGGCAGGCACCCACCCAGGAGGAAGATAAGTTTGTTTATATGTAAATGCTTGGAATATAGAACAGTGGGAAGGATTTGATGGTAGATTGTGGGAAGAATGGAGCCTTTATTTGTGTGGTAAGGTACGTACCTGCCACACAACATCCAAGGCACAGAACAAGGCATAGGTTTGAGGTATAGGTTTGTTTTTTAAGTGACTAAGACAACGCATCCTTACAGGTGGTGCTTGCATTATGTTTGTACCCAGTCTGATCATTTAGACGTCACACACTCATGACAGCCCAAAACACGTGTTCTCGATGTCTTGTACAACCTTTCATATATCAACTTTATTTTTAATGTTTGGAAAGGATTTCATCACCAACAGACTCCCTAGTATAGAATGCAAATTTAGTAAATTACTGCAAAATATATTTAATTTCAGTTGTATTTTTTTCCAATGTAAAATAGTGAAGAAGGTAGAAAGTAGAAAGGGAGGAGGTGATACAGTGTCAGATCTACCAGTATTTCTTGTCTGCTTGATTCTGCTTGTGAACGTAATTATTCTATGGGCTTCTATACCCTAGTTTAAATTTACATCCATAAAAATGATCTGAGCGCCCACAACAACAATAATAATTTCTTTGATATAAACTAGTGACTCTTTCAATAATTGTGTGTGTATATTAAAGATATTAAGTTTAATTTATACCGTATATGTTATAAACAAATATATTATTGGTATGTAATTTTCAGCTATTGATTTTTCTTTAGATTCTGGTTTGGCCTTCCAAAGCACTTTACTCTAGGATATATATACTATCATAAACATCAATAACACTGACAACAGAAAAGGATCACCTAGTAGGAAAGAATATTACCATTACACACTAACTAAAGATGCAACTGTTGGTGTCAAAAGAAACCTTACCAGACTCTTATATAGTAACTGAGACCAGGAATAAGATGAGGCACCTCCTGTCTTATTATGCTATTAACTATTACCCTGGGGAAGGTGAGTCGTCGGTTAGTTGTCTTGTCATTATTATGTTGACCGGTTTGTCTCATCGACGCCTTGGTAAAAAGTGGGTTTGTTGTTGTATTGGTGTGTATGCATTTCTTTTGGAACGTGATTATTATCATTGTTATTTGTAGTAGTAGTAGTAGCCTAGTAGTAATAGTAGTAGTTATTATTCGTAGTAGTACCGGTAGTAGTTGTTGTAGTAGAACTACCGGTATTATTTTTTGTATTATTATTATTATTATTATAAACACAACAACATATGTAGTAGAAAAATCACAAAGACCCCTAGCTGTAACCCCTACAAGTGAAATTTCTAAACAGAATGCACAAGAGAAAAAATATGGATAGCTCGCAAGGGACGGAAGGAAACAATTATGAAAATGATTGGTATAACATCTCATTGACTGACTGCAAACACAAGGAATGATCTGATGGTTCATGATAGCCGTGTGTGTGTACTTCTAAGAGGTGCTGTACAGACATACATACACACCACTCAGAAAGAAGACGAAGAGAGTACAGCGGATGGACCGAGTTGTACCGGATTTTGTACAACATACAGTATTATACACTTCAGATGTCACCACCACCATGAGCCAAATTTCACCAAGCCTCACCACAACCAACACCACCTTTACTAGCACCACATAGACAACAAGTAGTGTGGAAAGCCTGCTGGTCAATTAGATGAAGACAGAGGCAGTGAGTGGCTAGTGAGTGATCATGCAGACAGGTACACAGTAAATATGATTGACAGACGAAAACAACTGGCTGAAATCTGAATATCGTGAACATTTTTTTAATAAGTTTTTCTTCCTTGGTTTCCTTAGTAGCCTAATCGAGAAGTAGAGGAAACCAGAGAAGTTGAGAGAACACACTTGCTTTTCAATACTTAGTTTGTACTCGGACCTGACGCCAAACATAGGCCTATCACACTCAGCAAAACACTAGAAAAAGAATAATAGGCCAAATAATTAAAGGGAAATTTGATTCAGTGAGTCAATTTATTAAAATATTAATTATTCATTTATTATTTTAGCATTATCTTCATCATTATCATCGCTATTATATTTATTATTATTATTATTATTATTATTATTGTTTTCGGTATATGTCAAAGGCGTGTGAAAATATATGAGTGTTTGGATCCTTCTCCCTCCCATAGACTTGTTTACTCTTGTGTGTGTGTGTGTGTGTGTGTGTTGGTGAGGAATCAGAGAATGAGTGTTTTTTTTTTCATTGTCCTGTCTATCTGTGTGTTGGTGTCCAAATGTCAGATGCCTTACTCGATACCCACCAGCGTTGTGTTGTATTCCCTCTCGTTTGTTTGTCGAGTTTAATTGTTTGTTTGTCGTGTTGTCTGTTTATTTGTCTTATTGTTTGTCGTGTTGTCTAATAGTTTGTGTGTTTGTCTTATTGTTTGTAGTGTTGTCTGTTTATTTATTTATTTGTCGTGTTTGTTTGTCGTGTTGCTATGTCTGTCAGTGTGTTTGTCTTTGTCGTGTCTTGTTTGTTTGTCTATGTCGTGTCTCTTGTTTGTGTGTTTGTCTGTCTTTGTCGTGTGTACTGTTTAGTTGGCAGTTTGTTTATCTTGTTTTCGGAGATAATAAACTTTTGGTACATGGAAAGCCTTGATTTCCTCTAAAGTATGCCAGGAAACAGGACCAGATTAACAAAAATAATGGTGTGCCGTTGCTTGGAATAGTTTGGAGGAATCAGTTGCTCCACATTTACCAACTCTGTATTTACTATTCACTTGGGGGTAATTCACTTTTGTTACATTGGAGTGTCTTAATTCCTCCAACGTATGCCAGGAAACAGGACCAGATGAACTCAAATAATAATGGTGTGCTGTTGCTTGGAATAGTTTGCAGGAATCATTTGTTCCAGATTTACCAACATTGTACTTCCGCCTTTTACTTGTTGATCTGTAGTAAAGGGATCGAGTCCTCCCATGGAAAATAATAGATTACAAGTTCTTTTTTTACCTCCTTTATCCTTGGTCTTCTTATCTGACCTAAGTAGGTATCGTTGTTTATATTCGAGGTCATAAAACTGTGACCTCGATTGACCTCGGAGGTGAACGCCATCTGACCTTGTGCAGTAGGTTCACACACACACACACACACACACACACACACACACAGGTGGGGGAAACGTCAACCAAGAGACAACTGAGTGGTTTACACACACACGCACACACATTCGAGATATGTATACAGAGGAAATGTAGATAAGCATAGGCCTCACTATTAAGCCTAGGCTTCAAATTTCCGGTCATCATTACAAAATTATCTCGAAAGTTTTTTGAAGAGAAATTTCATGACATTAATCCGAAAAATGTGTATAATGATATATATATATATATTCTGTGTGTGTGAGAGAAAAAGGCTTGATATCTGTATTTGTGTGTTTGTTTGTGAGAAAAACTATTTGTGTGTGTGTGAGAAAAAAATTGATATATTGTGTGTGTGTGTGTGTGAGTGTGTTTGAAAGCGTAGGTATGTATGTGTAGGTGTGATAAATAAGATTAATTGGACGAGTGTGTGTGCGTAGGTGTGCGTGTGTAGCCTATTTGTGTGCGTGTGACGTGTGTGTGGCTTAGGGTTGAGATGACCTAGAAGTGACAGATCCTTGTTGACCTTTCCTGCCTCTCTCTCTCTCTCTCTCTCTCTCTCTCTCTCTCTCTCTCTTTCTTTTTTTTTTATTAGTATACTTCCCTACATACCTCATTTCAATTCCCTTTATAGTCTCTCATAATCTCCCTTACTCCTCCCCTTCTTTTTTCCTCTCACCCTCCTTCCTACTCCTCCCATCCTCCCCTCTTACCCTTCTTCCTACTCCTCCCATCCTCCCCTCTTACCCTCCTTCCTACTCCTCCCACCCTCCTCTTTCACCCTCCTTTCCTCCCTCCCATCCCCTCTCCTTTCCTCCCTCACACTCTCAGCTGTCAACATGGAGGCTCAACTGACCTACTTTTGTTCTCTCTCTCTCTCTCTCTCTCTCTCTCTCTCTCTCTCTCTCTCTCTCTCTCTCTCTCTCTCTCTCACACACACACACACACACACACACACACACACACACCAGGGAAATATGAAATTGAAAAATGCTGAACTACAGGGAACTTATGACAAAGGCGAGTGAGTAAGAAGTGAGTAGGCTGAGTAAGGAGTGAGTAGAATGAGATAAAAGCGAGTAGGGTGAATTAGGAATGCGTAGGAGAGAGAGAAAGAGAGAGAGGGAGGGAGGGTGTAGAAGCAAAAAGAAAGTGCGTGTACAGAGAGAGCGACAAAAATCAATATACAACTTATGGTGAAGCTATGGCAACTGAGGCCAGGGAAAGGAGGCAGAGAAAACGATGGAGTGCAGAGGGAAGAGAGAGAGAGAGAACAGAGATGAGAGGGAGGGGCATGATGTGGGTAGGAAGGCAGAGAGGAGAGGAGAGAAGGGGTGGAAAGTGGAGAGACTATAGATGGGAGAGGGAAGAGAGAGAATAGATGATAAGGAAGAGGAAAAGGAGGAGACAGGGGGACAATGATGTGGAGAGGAGAAAGAAGGTGAAGGGAGGGGGGGAGGGAAGAGAGATGGCAGCAAAGATGAAGGAAAAATATCTGAGAAAATATAAGGCAGGGAGAAAAAAGAGGTAATGGTAGAGGGGACGATGAAGGTGTTTGGAAATGGAAGAGAGAGAGAGAGAGAGAGAGAGAGAGAGAGAGAGAGAGAGAGAGAGAGAGAGAGAGAGAGAGAGAGAGAGAGAGAGAGGAAAAAACTGCGAGAAACCCTTGAAAGGAAAGGAGATGGGGAAGGTATGAACGTATATATATGGTAAGTGGTAAAGGCAGGAGAAAAATACGAGTGTAGAGCACGGATCGATAGTGGAGTGGGATAAGAAGAAGCTTAGTACAGTAGGCTACCTGGAATTATTGTTGTCTTTTCGAGAGGGATGGGTATATCACAGACAAAATATATAAGATAGAAAAACAGTATAAGGAAATTTCGCTTATGTAGCAAGGAAAAGTGTTCAAAATTAAAAGGAAGGTGAAGAGAATTTAAACGATATGGAAATACATTTTTAGATATAGTCACAGGAGATGGGAAGATTAGTGAGTGACGAAAGAAACTTTAGGACAATATGAATACGAAAAAAATATGGGGACAAGAGACTGGCAAGAGATGCAGGTCAAGTTCAAGAATTGGGATACACTAGGCCATATTGACGGATTCTCTCTCTCTCTCTCTCTCTCTCTCTCTCTCTCATCAGTTGTATTCTGTATATTGGATGCACTCTTTCGTTGTAGGTGAATGGGACTGGTCTGTAGGAAGCCGTTCTGATTTGATTCTGACAAGCTTTCTGGGAAATCTAGGTCAGTCGATCATGGCAGAATGTTAACTTACCAGTCATAGTTTGTTGTTACTTAGCGAGAGTTTAGACTTTTTTTATCGTAATAATTTCCAAGCTTGGTTCAGATTTGATAATTTACCAGCTGGCTAAATTCTAAGCAATTTTTTCACGCAGAAATAGGTATCAACTTGTACTGACGGTTTGTATGCTTCTTCGTTGTAACATACATAGGCTTTCACAACCATTAGTAGATTTCTTATTTCCGAAGTTCTTTTGTGAAGGAAAAATTTGTTTGTGACAAGTATAGTTCAGCAGTTCCATGTGCAACTGGTACCACGTTTTTGTGAAGCTAGATTTATATATACTCTTTAGAATACCTTATTCTCACCATGTTCTCATCTTCTTGTCTCGTTTTACGTCAGTCTTAACTCTCCTTCCATCTTTCTCGCGCTTTGATTATGCAGTTCATATTTTATTAACAATATAATAATGTATTTTTTTCTCACTCATAGTATATACATTCTCTAGAGTTGTTTCTTCACTCCTGCACATGTTTCTCCGCTGCCTCCATTCCTTACATTCATCTCCCTACCTTTCTGCCAACTTTCATCAGTCCCTCCTTCCCAGTTCTGTTTTTATTATGAGTAAACCTGTGTTAAAGTCTTCGTAAAGTTGGGTAGGGTTGGGTAATGTTTGTTGAATGTGGGGGTTACGTTGGCCTCTGGGTAATGTGAGTGAAAGCGGAAGTGGACTAAAGGTTGCAAGTCTGTACTAACATTCAGAGTCAGATCGAGTCCCGTGTCTAGTAGTCTAATATTTTATAAGGTAATACCGTGTCTGTATATATTGTAAGTTATCCTCTTCTTGCTTCCTTTTGCTTATACAGTACCGGTAATAATTTTATGTATAGTATCTTTTGTTTGTTTTGAATGTCAGTAATAAGTAAACCCAAATATGTGAGATGGACACAGGCTTTGCAAAGGAGTGCTTTAATTCCTCCAAAGTATGCTAGGAAACAGAATCAGACGAGCAAAAATAATAGTGTTCTCTTGCATGGAATTGTTTGGAGAATTCAGTTTCTCCACATTTACCAACACGAAACTTCCACCATAATTAAACCAGTGTGCAGTGAGTGCGTCCTGGAAATAAAAGTGGGATTCAAAATGGCGGCTGGTCAGGTGTGCCATCGTATGCTCTTTGCTACCATCGGCTGCGTCCGTCTTCTCGGAGGTAACAACAGTAGAAGCCGACATAATATATATTTGAAGCATCGCTGATATACACTGGAATCATAGGCGTTCAACTTTAGGGCGGTGACCGAGGCGAGGCGAGGCTACCAGCAACAGTGGCTTTAGTTCAAGGTCAGAAACTGGCGATGGGTGGGTGTGGTGGTGGGGGGAGAGTAGCCTAGGCACGTCTGGCTGCTACAGTACTGCCACCACACCGGCCTACAAATGTCACTGTAGTAACACATAGGGTGAAGGTATATACTATCGATTTGTAGGTGATGGGGAAGGGAGAGTAGCCTAGGCTTGTCTGGCTGCTACAGTAACACACCACACCGACCTACAAATGTCACTGAAATAAGACATAGACCGAAAATGTAGGTATATACTATCAATATGTACCTTTAAAATACCTTGCTAGATGTTAGATTCATTATGTAAGATAATGTTACCATAGTTTATCCTCCCAGCCAAGGTTGTAGTACCACACATGCAGCGGAAGTTTGATGTAAATTGTCTTCCACCCACCCATCTAAACCAAGGCAGTTTAATTGTTAATAGTTTATTATCTGTATTTTTTCTTCGTAGGTTTTCCTTATCTAAAGCCATCTGATATGAAGCCAATATTTTCCATCCTTGTGCGAGATTAGTCGTATAGTCAAATTGGGTCTCGTGTTGTAAAAAGAGAAAAGGTATGTGAGAGCGGCGATATTATTAAGGACCCTGTAATCGTGTATGGGAAATGGAGACTTCCGATTCCTCCTGACTGTGCCACGAAACAAGCTCCTTCCATATAAATGGCGATTCGTGGTATTTGAAGGACTCATTTACCTCCTATTTTCTAACTACATCACAGGGTCCCATTAGGGGACATCGATTCTTTTGTTGGTGAATAGGAAGGTCTGTGATTCTAAATAACTGCCTGCCTGGTGTAGGGATGAAAATGGTAATGATTAAGAGGAGATTCTTTTGTTGTTGGTGAATAGGAAGGTCTGTGATTCCTCCAAACTATACCACGAAAACAGATGCCCTATTAGTACCATTGAGGGCGTCTGTTTTCTGGTATAGTTTGGAGGAATCAGCAGTAGCCTTCCATTTTACCAACAAGAGAATCTCCCCTTAAAATGAAGTTTGGTTCTCTTGGGAAAGGTGTCGTCTATAGATTTTAAAAGATGTGGTGGGGAAAACCTTGGGCCGATGGATGGGAATGAGCGGTTAGATTTCAATGGTGTGGGAAAGTGGCATAATAATAATTGATTGTATGGGTGAGTGTCATTGCTACCTGCTGGAGTGATCCGCGAGTGGCAGCGAGTGTTAAATGGATAAAGGGTAAGTGGCGTGAGTGATTTGTACGCGGGAAGGAATGGGATTATTATGAGTGGGCTGTATGTGTGTGTGTGTGTGGCAGCGAGTATAAGGGTAAGTGGCGTGAGTGATTTGTACTTGGGAAGGAACGGGATTAAAATGAGTAGGTTATGTGTGTGTGTGGCAGCGAGGGTAAGGGTAAGCAAGAGGGTAAGTGGCGTGAGTGATTTGTACGTGGGAAGGAATGGGATTAAAATGAGTGGATAGTATGTGTGTGAGAGTGAGTGAGTGGGAGTAGGGGACATTGATCGGAGTGGGGTCACAGTCCTAGGGTCACTCACCTCGCCTCTTGTCACCCACTCCCCATCCCTCCCTCCTCTCTTGTTTCTCCGTCTCTTTTTTCCCTCTCTTCTCTCATCTTTCCCTCCCTCTTTCACTTTCCTTTTTCCATGTTCTCTATTCCTCTCTTGTCCTTCCTTCCTTTCCTGTACCTCACTCCTTTTTATCTCCTCTACTCTCGTCTTTTCTTATTGTTTCTCCCTGCTTCTCCTTTGTACAGTACCTCTCTCTCTTTCTCTCTCTCTCTCTCTGTTTTTTTTTTCTTCTATGCATATTATCCTCCTCAAATCCCTTATTATCTGCCTTCTTTTTCCTCTTTCTGTTCTCATTATATCAAAGTTCCATTTTCTCAGTCCTTGTCATTTTCCCACTCTCTTCTTACCCTTTATCTCCACATTACTGTCAATATTATTCCTTCACATCCTCAGCTTCTACCTGCTCCATTTTCCGACCATTGCTGCTACACTTCAGAAAACTTGGGCTGCCGTTTTATTAGATGTTATCAAGCCTGCCAAACACTGAACTAGGTTTTGCTTGATTAATCCTTTAATTTTCTAGCCAATGTTTACACTTGGATGGTGGAAATGGTTCTGTATCATACAATATTAAACATTCTGTTAGTTTAAGTACAGCCGTGACTGTACTTAACACTATGAGCCATGACTGTACAATATTTGAAAGATGAGCTGTAGTGTATGTTTTGGGATCATTATTAACTGGTATCAATAGTACATCTATCTGTTAAGAAAGAACATTTATGTTAGTAAGGAGAACATTAAAAGTATGTCAGCCATATTTCTTGTCTTTTGTACTGAAATACTTTGGGGGTTTCTAATAAATTTTCCAAGCACTTTGAAATAGAATGGTCTTTTTAAAGGTAATTAGTTGCAGAAATGCCATCAATTTCTCCAACCCCTTACTCTAACTTATAGCTCTCCATAAGTGAGGGGTTTTCTCAACTGTTGAATGATCTGGATAAAGTTTAAAAAGGTTGGACAGGTGTTGGAGTTGTACCTTATGTTCTAGTCAAAGTACTGTATATGGTTCAGATTATTTTAGTAGTTATTATAGCACTAAGGGCCATATGCAAGAATATTCATGGTGCATACGATGGCGTTGTACCGGTATGATGGCTCTATTATTTTTCTATGGAGCCATAGTATTAGTACTACACCACCATATGCACCATGAATGTTCTTGAATATGGTCCAAGGTTACTACTGCTGCTGCTGTTTGTACGGCCAGAAACTTGTATTGTACCACTGCACTATGTCTGTTATTAATTTTATCATATACAATTAGTGGCAACATTGACTAACATGTGTGTTTTGTTTACAGGGAAGAGTGGTGGGAGCAAGGAGGGGGAGGAGAAAAAGGATGGAGCAGAATGGGAGCAATATAATGCAGGGGCAGCCTTCCTTGGACCTACTCTATGGGACAAGACACTCACCTATGATTCCGATCTCAAGGTATGTATCTTTTCCACTAACTGACAAAGATATTAGTTATTACATACTGTACTTAAGAGCTGAGATGCTGCACAGTACCTACACTAAGAACACTCCAGTAATGCTTTGAAGTGTCAGGAGATGGAAATTTACTGTGATCTCTAAAAGCCAAACCCACAATGGTGGGTTCTTTGTTATGGTCATATAGCTAATTGTGCCTATCATCGATGGCACAGAACAAAAAGTCTCATGCAAGTGCTGAGCAGACATCTCAACTTCTCTTACAAAACATAAGAAGCTCTCACACACATTGTATGACATATTTTATATACTCTCATCACTAGCCAAAAATATACATACAGTACTATACTGTATTGTCTAGAAAAAGTTGATCTACTGTATTTCCCTCCCCCCTTCATTTTTTATATTGCTTCCCAATTATCTCAACTCCACCTGTCTCATACTACTTAAGGATATATTATGCCACTGATATTATTATTCTGTTCTCTGTCCATTTTTCTTGCTACTACCTGATGTTGGCATTTCTGTCATAATTGGTGTCCATTTTGTTCAGTGAAACTAATTTGTGTGTTTTTCTCTCCACAGCTGGAATACATGGATCTTGATGAATTCCTTAATGAGAATGGAATCCCCATAGAGGAAGGTGGGAAGGGTGGCCCCAATGCCCGCACCTCCGCCACTGCACCCTCGAGTGGTAGTAGTGGAGGAGGTGGCCGAGGCGGAGGTACCAGTGGGCCGGGACAAGGGCCTGCACCAGTGGTAGGTGGGTCGAGTACAGCAGGGGACTTGGGCAGCATTGGCATGTCCCCAGCTGACCCGACCACCCCACAGTCCCCGCCTCCCACGGCTGAGGTGTTGGTTGGCACAGGTATGGGTGCTGCACCTCATATGCCATCAGTACCGGTACCTCAGAGCCAAGCCCAGCCTCCCATGACTGTCTGTCCTCCAACACTATCTCCACTTGATTACAATAGTGATGACTATTGCTCCTCCTCCCCTGATGATTCAGACCCTAACTCTCCCTCCCTTCAGGTCCATGAGCCAGGTAAATCAGGGGAGTTTATGCTCCCCTTACACTTTCTTTTGTTGTTCTTGTATGGCTTCTCTTCTTTCTATGCATATCTGTATGGTTATTGAATAGGTGCAACTGTAGTCTTTTGGTTCTTAGTTTGGTGTTTTCTGGTTTCTTTCACTCTAACTATGCTATTTGTGTTTGCTCTTTGAGTTTGTGCTTGCCAAGAGTCTGCATAATTTAGTTTCCAGTTCACTATATTCTGGCTTTTGCAATTTTCTGGATAGATGCATTACTTCTTTTCTCTGATAATTTGTGAGTTTTCCATTTCCTGCATTTTTGTAGTCTGTATGAATTCAAGATACTGGAATATTCGCATTTCTATTCCAGCCATATGTTAATTCTTTAGCAGCTAATATCTTCCTAAATCATTCTTTATATTATAGTATGTCCAGCAAGTGGCATTTCTACAATACCATATGTCCTATTCATGTCTGCATTCTGTAGATAATTGTGTGCTTTTTCTTATCCCTGGATTCAAATGTATGGTAACCATCTACGTAATTGTGTGTGCGTGTGCATCTTCTCTGATTTGCATTGGTCTTCCTCAGGCTAGAACTTTATAATGGATTTTGCTGCAGCCTTACTAAAATCTAGCTATAATTTCTCTCAACAATTTAATCATATTTGCTTGTGTATTTACTTCTGAATGAAATATGCCCTGTAGTTTTTTTTTTTACACTCCTAACATTACGATGAGCTGCTACCAACATAGTGCATGAATCAGTGTTTTATTTTTCATTGATAGTTGTCTCATGCCATCAGTTAGTTAATGTAAAACTCAGACTTGTTTATCATTTAATTTGTGTTGATTATTGACTGGCAGAAGTACTGTACAGGTACTTTATAAATTTCTATTTCTCAATCTGTACCAGCAGAATTTTAACATTATTTACTGATTACAAAATTATATTCCTGTGAGTTTGTAGAGGAAGATTATTTCCTCTTGTATAGCAGCTTGGCCCTTCAGTAATTCAAGTAAAATTAATATATATTTGAAATTCCTTCCAATATTTTGTACAGGTGAATCACAGCATAAAGTTAATTCACATGAAATGGTGTTAGATATTAATAACATGGTGTTATTGGCAGTCTTTGCTTGTACAGTACTGTATTAGAGGCTTACATATTCTACTCTGCTTGTTTTTATAGTGCAATGTTTTTCTGCTACCGGGTATTTGTTCTTTTCTGTTGGCATGTCATACAGTTATGTTTTGTCTTTGAGCTTGTGTTATTGTTGTTGAAGTTCCTCAAGCTGTCTGGCCGAGCAGCCCCGTTGAGCTTGTGTATTTCAACCCGCCTTCATTATCTGGGCTGGGCTTCTCTGCTACATATATGATTTCTCTTTATTCTATGAAATATAACATGTGTGGCCCAGGAGGTCGGTTTGATGTTTACATTTGTATTCACCATTGTGCCATTATTTTTATGTCATTCCCCAATCATCACCAAATAGATACTGTTATGCTTTGGAGCCCTGTAGTAGGGTTATGAATTTCAGGTGTAAGAGATATATATTTCTATTTTTTTTACGTATCGGTACATAGTTAATGCTGGATATACTTACTCTATTTTCCTACCCAGTGATTGACCCAACCACTCAGGGAAATAAAATAATTGTGGACTGAGCAAGAGTATATTAGAGAAGAACCTGGGTGAATCTAATTGCAGTAGAGTTTATGTTAACCATGTAGAGTGTAGATGAATGTATAATGTTAAAAATGTAAGAGTACCATTAGCATTTATGGTAGTGGTGATTTCAGTTCAGTTATTATCCAATTGGGAGAAAATTGTTAGGGATAGCTCAGATGAATTATATAAACAGCTAGCGTCTGTTATTTAAGACTTAATTGAAGTTTATTTTAATTCTTGCATGTCAGGATCTCATTATTATGACTAGCCATTTAATGTATTACTGTATATTGGTAATATTGGAGTCAAGATGTTGTACTGTCAACAGAGCAATTATAGGACCGTATTTCAACCCAATTTGTGCTCTCTTCTGGTAGGCATAAATACTGAAGTGATAATCTGCTTGTCTTGTTGATCATTCAGGCAATAATTATATAGGTTGGTATTTATTAAGACTTGTATTTTATGAATGTGGTAGTGAGAATATAGGTAAGTACCTTTTGATAAGTTTTCCTAAGTGCATTAATGTTAAGATTCATTTTAAAAGCAGGGCTCCAAATCTTTGCATTACAGTATCCAAATTATGCCAATTATTATATCATCTGTATGGATATAAGTGTTCACTGTATGAATCTGTATGTATGATTTGGATGATTGTATTTGGGTGTTGTATGTATGCTAGCTCCTTTGGTCTTGTTAGCACAGTACTGTATTATGCTGTATTAAATAGAGCAGACCTTCAGATCTTTGAGTGCTAGTATGAAAAAGTTCAAACAATAGGTAAACAATTTGGTTGGTCATGACTAATACTCAATTTATAAGTATAACTTCCAGTATCATTGAATCCATAATGCTGTATAGTTTTGCATATCACTATTATAGTTTCTAATAGTAAAATTAAAATGTTTCTTAGTTGTTTCCAGTGTAATTCTTGTACAGATTATTGATCATGATGTGTGAGGAAGTACAGGATATTACTGTACAGGGTGGGCCGAAAATCTTGTCACCTCCTACCAAATGTTTGAATATCATAGCTGTGAATAATAAACTTTATGGAGGTAATAGCTAATCAGATCTTCCTTCTGAAGTTACAAAATTTAAGACTTACACTAATAATAATATGGCTCAATTACGTTACTTACTTAAAGTGAAGCTACACTGGAATAATTAAGAAAGTGTCTTCCAAATTAGAAATATCGTACAAAAGTATTATTGTGTGTGACTTGTGGTGAGAGAGAGAGAGAGAGAGAGAGAGAGAGAGAGAGAGAGAGAGAGAGATAGAGAGTTTTGAGTGAAGACATCTCGCGCCAGACTTGCTGTAACCCTCAGTTCTCGCGACAAACTATTTTATACGCTTCTCGCCAACCTCCCCTTCCTTCCATTCCCTTGTCCCTCCCTTCTCATTTCCTTTCATCCTTCCTTCTTCTTTCCTGCCATTCCCTTATCCTCTCCCCTGTCCTTCCCACCCATCCTTCCATTCCTCTCGTCCTCCCCTCTCCTTCCTCTCACCCTCCCCTCTCTCCTTCCTCTCACCCTCCCCTCTCCTCTCCTCTCCTTCCCCTCCCCTTCTCACCCTCCCCTCTCCTCTCCTCACCCTCCCCTCTCCTTCCCCTCACCCTCCCCTTCTCACCCTCCCCTCTCCTCTCCTCACCCTCCCCTTTCCTTCCCCTCACCCTCCTCTCACCCTTCCTTCTCCCCTCTCCTTCCTCTCACCCTCCCTTCTCTCCTTCCTTTCACCCTCCCCTCTCCTTCCTTTCACCTTCCCCCTACTTTCTTTCACCTTCCCCTCTCCTTCCCTTGCATTCCCTTCCCTTATACCCTCTCCTTCCTTTCACCTTCTCCTCTCCTTCCTTTCACCTTCTTCTCTCCTTCCTTTCACCCTCTTCTCGCTTTTCTTCTCACCTTTTCCTCTTCCTTTTTGTCTCTCCATTACCTTCTAATTCTCTCCGACATTCTCTACTCCTTCCTCACTTGTGTTCCTCTCATTCCTCCTTTCCTTCATGCCCTTTCTCATGGTCATTATCCATCTTTCGTTCTCTCCTTTTTTCTATCATTCTCCCTCCCTCCATCTTTTCCTTTACCTCCTCCCTCCCTCCCTTCCCGCCTTTTTCAATATCAATCCTTTTCACCTCCCTTCTATTCCCATTCTACCCTTCATACCCCCATCTTCTTTCCTTTCTTTCCACTTCATTCATTTTCCTTCATTTCTCTTCTTACTTTCTATCCTTTCCTACTATTCCTTTTTCCTTCCATAATTTTCTTTTAATTCCAGTAATCTTTTTTCACCTTCCTTCCAAATTCTATCATCCGTTCATTCTTTTATTCATCTATCTATCTATATGTCTATCTTTATTTCTATCTATCCATCCATCCATCCATCATATATTTCTTGCTTACTTTTCCTGCCTTGGCCTCATCCAGATATATATCTACCCACCCATAATTCTTGAACCCTTCCCATTGCACCAACCCATGTACTGTATGTATGCATGCACCCTCCCTCCTCCTCCACATTGTTGTTTACCCCCACTTCTTTTCTGTTGGCCAGGTCTTCCCTTCCTCACTACCCTTTCCAGTTTTTTTCCCAGACACTGTTCCCACGCACTTACCTCTCCTCTTTCTAGTACTCTCATCTCCTCTTCCTAACATTTTCCACCTACTTGCTCCTTTCGGCTTCATTCCTTTACCCTTTCTTATTATATGCCATGCCTCTCCATCCCTTCATCCATCTTATTCCTCTTCTACCCTTTTCATTTTCGTTCACTATCATTATGTCTTGCATCTTCATTCTCTCTTCGCCCCTCTCATTCATTTACCTTTTTCATTCCTTCTTCACCCTCTCATTCCCTCTTCTACCCTTCTCATTCCTCTACTCCCCTATTTTGCTGATTGTACTTCCCACTTCTCCCTTCCCAATCCCTCTTCCTCCCTTTATCTTCCTACTCTTCTCCTACGTCACCAATTCTCTACTACTACTCATATGGCATTATTTTCTCCTCGCCTCATTTTCTCTGCCTTTCCCACTTCCTCCCTCCCTCCTTTCCTTTATCTTCCTACTCCTTGACATCCGTCATTATTTCCTTCGCCTCATTTTCTTTGCCTTTCCCACTTCCATCTCTCCTCGACCCTCTCCTACTTGTCTTCATTCATTCTGTTTGTCTTTCCTCACCCCTTTTCTACGATGTATCAGCTAGGCCTTTTTTAGTACATTGTTCTTTTATCCATTTTATTATTACTCTTATATTTTTTTACTTGAGAAAATGTACCGGCTCTTTTCCAACTTGTGTCTAAAGTTCAGTATGTGTACATTGTAGATATTTGTATAGTTTTATATTAATGATTCAGTTTGTCATGGTTTGAAGTAAATTTGCCCAAAATGTTATCCGGAAGATGAGGGAGCCGGTACGTTTTCACAAAATACTATAAAAGGCACAGCTGTAGTTGATAACTTGATACTGTATAGCCTAACCTACTATTTTCCCTCCACTGCTCACTCTCCATGTCTCCTGTTCTCTCCACTCCATCCTCTCCATGTCTCCTGCTCTCCACACTCACTCTTTCCTCTCCCTAGCTCTCTACACTCTTTCCTCTCCATCCAACCATACACTTTCTTCCCATCCCCCAATCCTCCCCACTATACACTCCCTTACCCTCCCCATTATGCTCCCTTACCCTCCCATGCTTTCTACCCCGCTCTACCCTCCCTACCCATCCCCCCGTCCGTACACTCCCTATCCATCCCCCTATCTTACGCTCCCTTCCCAACCCCCATCCTCCCTTCTCCACAGTCTGCGACAAAAGCGGTTTATGTTAATACGACAGTTCGTTAATATTTATAAATGCTCATTGGATTGACAATTGATAATCAAGTTATAATTATAACGCATGCGACGTCAGTGAAAGAAATAGTTATACAGTACTCGATTGATATACGGTAATTCTTACTTTTTATTTTGTTATCGTAGTCATATCGCGGTTTTCAAATTGATTTTCTCTGTGTCATTGGATTACGTTCGACTTTTCAATAAATAAAAGAAACTATAGTGCCAGAATATTAAAGTTGATATAAACGCCTCCTGGGCCCACACTCCGCTATACTGATGCTTAGAAGTTTTAAGTGTATAAATGAAGTAATTTCCTAGTGAGGCCCAAATGACTAGTAATTCCTGGTTACTCGTGTATCGCAATTATATAAGTGTGAGGCTGAGGTCCGACTCGGCTGGAGCTGTAATATACTTGCTGTTATATAAGTGCGGGAGGCTTGACTGACTAAACTTCAGTACAGTAGGGGGGAGATAGATATAACGCGCGTTTTCTGTGAACTGCCATCATGACCGAGAACTGAGGGGGAACTTTTCTGTCGGTTCGCAGAAATTCGAGCAAGTCTGGGGCGAGATCTAGTGCGACTGAACCACCCCAACAAACATTTAGTGAGGTCTTCCTCCACTGCGTCCATCAACTCCGACGTGCGTGATGATGATGATGATGATGATGATGATGATGTGTTACTGGGGGAGACGTATTCCACGGTTATTGACTTCCAAGTATCACCTAACGATTTAGCCCTTGCCACAGTACCTGGCAAGAATTTTGACCCCCGAACGAGATGCTTCACCGAGGATGAACTCAAACCTCAGCCCATGATCAAGAAGAGCCGTAAGCAGGTGGGTTGAAGAAACGAATCAATCCGAGACTTCCGGGTTTGTATTTAGGGTCCGTATGCAGGAACCTCTGTGGTGCATACGACGGCGTGGTAGTGGTACGATGGCCCTGTTGTTTTTTTTGTCTATTTATGGAGTCATCGTATCGGTACCACGTCATCGTGTACACCATGAATGTTGTTGATTACGGCCCTTCCAGTCACCACACATTAGCATTTGCCACTACACTTGTATCATACCAGCCCATAGAGCTGCACCATACTACCTCACTATACTATATCATACCATACTGTACCATACTACACCACACCAAATACTATACCATACCATACAGCTGCACCATAGTACACCACATTACATCACATACTGGCCCATACAGCTGCACCATACTATCCTACACCATACCACACCACACCATACCATACCACTCCATACCATACCATACCATACCACACCACACCGTGACCATACCACACCATACCATACCATACCACACCACACCATACCACACTATACCATACCACACTATACCATACCACACCATACCATACCACTCCATACCATACCATACCATACCACACCACACCGTGACCATACCACACCATACCATACCACACCACACCCTTAATATAGATGGCATAAACACCAAAAAACAAGAACTCACACACTTCATCACACAACATAATCACAGTATACAAACAATACATCCGATCAGCGATAGACTATGCAAGCCCTGCCTGGGCTTCAAACCTCGCTGACACTCATTACAACACCCTACAGACCATACAGAACAGAGCCCTAAAGACAATCACAGGCTGCACTGCTACCACACTTACAGACCACCTACACCATGAAACCAAAATCCTCAAAATCAAGGATCATCTTGACATGAGAGGCACACAAACACTTGCTGCAGCCTCCACAAACCCACAACATCCACTACACTACATGGCACAACACCCACACATGCCAAGAAACATTAAAATAACACCTAGCACACGATACCACACACAAATACTATCATCTCTTACACCATGCCCACCCCAACCAACCTCCAGAAACATATCCACACCCAAATCACCGATCAATCCATCAAAACACTCAAAAACAACACACAGCTACACACACGACCTCCTGACATCCATCCATCTGAAACCTCCCTTCCCCGTGAGGACAGAGTCCACCTGGCCAGGCTACGATGTGGCCACCACTCAGCACTTATGACATATCAGAAGAGGCTAGATGAAACCACTGCGGATGCCTGTCCAGGATGCAACACAGCACCCCATACCATTAAACACATTATTGAAGACTGCAATACACACAACCACACTCACCAACAACACAACATACACTCTGTGAGGGCACTGTGGGAAAGCCCGATTCGTGCCATAGCCTTCCTCAGGAGCTCGGGGCTGCTCGGCCAGACAGCTTGAGGAACTTCAACAACAACAACAACACCATACCTTACCACACCATACCACACAATTTAGTCTACTATAATTCAGCATTTTACACAACCACATAATTATTATTAGCATACAACACTGCTGCTTGTTACAATGCTATACTATGCAGCAATACACTGTACACAACACTATCATGACATTCTTACCATCATTCCACCATTATTCATTATCATTATCATTATTAAGGAATCTCTAGGATGAAGATTGGTTTATTAAAAAAATTCTCCAAATTGAGTACCGTAGGCTTATTATTCAGTAGCTGGTATAGGGAAGATATAAATTTAAGTTACAGTATACTATATAAGCCTTCTTTCAAGGTACATTCGCAATCCAAAATAAATATCCAGGCTTACTTAGAATAGCCTGATCGAGTATTAAGTGAGCTCAAGCAAACATGAGACAGGATAAGTGTTATAATTGATTCAAAACTTCAACACGACCTGGATACAAATTTTGGATTGCTAGTGGAAAGTACTGTACTAAAGTGTACTTGCCATATTGATTTAAACAATATACTACTGTACAAGGAACACAGACAGTTTTTCATAAAAGGCAGAGAGGTTACTTTTCCTGCCATGTAGAGTTGTATGGTCCAGTTATGTAGCACATTGAAGGTTTAAATATACAGTACAGTATGTGGAAGCAAACACCAGAGTCAGATTGTTTCATCCTCTTGGACACGAATGACTACACATTTAAGTTATAGAAAATATATTGTACAATGTAATAATACACTACAGTACAGTGCATTTGATATGCATCAGTGTGATTAAAGAATTTCTTTAGTCTTACGGCCCCTAGTACAGTATTGTACCAAAATTATTTGATGTTTTCTTGTACAGTATATACATTTCACCTCGAAAAAAAAGGTAAAAAATAGTAATTTATTTTTAAAGTAAAATACCTGTACTGTACTGCACTATATACAAATAAGTAGCATATGTGGCAGATGGTTTTATCATAGACCAAGCCTGCTATGTTACAGAAAAAGCTCATTGTGGAGAATATCCTGATAGTTAACATATTTTTAATGTACAGTGTATTGAATACCAACAACAAGAGTGTCTTGAGGTGATGAAATGTTGCAGCATCATGGGTCAAGCAATAATCAAGAAACTAAGTTGAAAGTTGTCTGAAGAATAAAATTTAGAATAAAGGGAATACTGTAGTATGATTGTTGATAAAGGATAGATGGAATGGAGAGAGGCAGAGAAGAGTGAAAGACTAGAATAGAATGAAGAAAAGAATATGAGGAGATATGGAAGATGGAAGGGAGGTGATGAAGAGATAAAGACATGCTTGTTCTTAATTATAATCATGGCTAGTGATAAAAGAGAGGAAGATGTAGATGGTATAGAGAAATTCAAAGATATAAATGAGGAAATGCTAACAGCCCAACAATCATTATCTACCTTCATTATCCAGAAATACCTGACATCCAAATCTTTTAATAGTATTGTCAGTGATATATACATGATAAAGGCTCTATAAAGACATTGAGTTCAAGAGTTGCCTTTTACAGAAAATGGTTTTCACAAAAGTTCCCAGGAATTTTAAGCTTTCCTTGGTATAATAAATAATATATACCTGTTTACATTACTTTGTCATGATGTTCACAGTGATACAGAAAAATAAGTAACACAGCAAAAAATAGTTACCGGAACGTATAACTTTGAATTCCACAAAAACTGTACAGTATATTCAGTACAACCACACATGATAGTCTTGTTCCTGCTTCTGAGGCAAAAATTATAGTGTGTAACATATGGGACACAGATTGAACTGTCATAGCCAAACATGATATTGCGTAACAGCCTGACAACGGTATGATTGATGTATTCTAACCATACAATTATTGATGGCAATTTTCTGATGTATTGTTTGACCAGTACACTATGATACAGTACTATATGCTATTGTGAGAAATCTGCATTTTATATTTATTCCACAGTGTTAATGAAAACTGAATTTGCATTAAAACAAAATATTGTATATAGGTCTCCAGGTTCTACAAAACTTTTAAGTGCCCCTTGCTCTGTATGGGTGCAGAATACTTTTTGAGGGACATAATATTGTGATGGTCTCAGTTGCTAAAATGATTATTTTTTAGATGAGATAGCAGTCACTAATATTTGGCAAGTAAATGATGTGGGGTTATGCACACACTATAATGGTAAGGTCTTTAAGAACCCTTCTCAAACAAGGAACTGCTGAGGGAAGGAAGAACACATCATACAGCTTACAGCATAAAGCATAGACATATTATAGCCAACCCAATATAAGGGTATTGAATTATATGGATAGACAGCCCACACTTTAGAAAGTAAGCAAGTACATTAAGGTTCTGTACAATTACTTCAACTTTAGTTATTTTCATTATAAAACAACCCTTAGCCAACTGTACTATAAATGTAAATACTCTTCCTTCCCTCTCCCCTCTTGGCCCTAGTACATTTATGTGTGAACTTAACCTCTAGCACCACCCTTCAGAGCCATGATGTGACTGACGACCCCCTGCTCCTTCGGCAGTTCGTGCCCATGGAGATGAAGGATGATAAGTACTGGGCCCGTCGCCGCAAGAACAACCTTGCTGCCAAACGATCCAGAGATGCACGCAGACTCAAGGAAAACCAGATAGCCATGCGTGCCAACTTCCTGGAAAAGGAGGTAAGTCTAGATTCTGAATGGAAGGAAGAAAAAAGGTTTAGTTTGTACAATTAATCTTTAAAGTCTACCAGAAATGCAATATGTCTTGTATCTCTTACATTGGAGTAATACAGTATATTATCAGTTTGGCATTAGAATGATGTCATCATTTTTCTCAGGGTTGGTGCATGATTTGCTTTACCTATTTACAGTAATATGTTGTTTATGTATTGAGCTCCCATTAATTTTGAGCTGTTGAACACGCTTTATTTTAAATATTTGTTTAGGGATGTTCATAGACTCACTGAGAATTATACAACCATTCATATAAACTTTTGAAGGAGGAGAAGGATATTGATGTCTTGCTTGCATTTTTATATTTCTGTGTCATTTATACCTCAATATTGACCTGTGTGTATTCATTTACATATATATATGTAGTATGTGTGGTTACATCTGTGTGTGCATACACAAAAAACTGATTATCGGCAATAGCATTAGGTAAACTACAATTGGTCTGTGGGTTTGTTGGTGTACTGATGGCGTGTAAATATTTTACTGCTAGAGAGCCAGGAGCTGTGAAAAGGAATTTTTCTTACTCTGCTCGTCTCACAAGGAGAATGCCCAATTTCATTTAATTAAGTTTTTGGTTCTGAGAAAAGCATTTATTTATATATGTAACAGAGGATGCTAAATTTACTATACAGTATATGAATATGGAATAGACCTAGCTAGGATAGAGTTTCTTGATAAGTGAGCAGATGAACACTAGAGACAGAAAGTAAAGGAAAGGTTGGTTAACTTGATGACGACACCTTATATTGAAACAAGATTTAGAACGAGTGTTGCTGATTCAGTGTCTGAAGATTTTGAGATCGGTGTTGATGTACATTACGGGTCTGCTCTAAGTCCCATGTTGATTATTGGGGTAATGGAGGAGGTTTCAATTGAGTGCAGAAAAATATTCATAGAAGCTGCCATATGCAAACAATTTGGTGTTATACTCGTTTTACGCTAACCTGGCCTAGTAGCCACGCCCCCTTAATAGACCTTCATAGCTGTATTTTTAATGCTCGTCTCTGATTGGTCAATATCTCCAGGCAACCTCCGTTCACGCTTACCTTTCCCATACCAAAACATTGCATTTCTCCGAGGTACATTTTTTTTTGTTTTTTCTTGGTGCCTCACTTATTTCGCTTAATATCTACTTTGTACTTTGGTAACCCGACATAATAATGATAGAGGATTACTTTTATCGTGAAAAAAATATCCATATCATTAAATATATACGAATAAATATGAGTTGAAGTGAAATGAGTAGCTAAAAATATTTATACAGTACAACTTTTTTTATATGCCGATATTTATTTATAAATATTAAGCTACCATGATTAAAAATGGGTGGATGATGTAGATAAAATCCTCCTGCATGTCATGGTGGTATAAGATTGTAGATAAGACAGAAATTATTACTGCAAACCTAATTTTAATGCCAAGATGTCAATGACGCTCTAATGTGCATGACCGTGCACCCTGTTTTCTCGCGCTTGTGTGTCAGTGTTGCCATGTTTGCATGATGAAATTTCCCTCAATTTAATATCAGAATTTCGCTGTTTACCTCAATTATTCCCTGTTTACTCCTGAACATTGATGGTCCTTTAGGTATTTCATCTGGTAGAAATTTCCCTGTTTACTCTTGAACGAACTGTATATTATTTCCCTGTGTGGACTTCTTAATTCCCTAAAACAGATAAATTTCCCTGCACCTGGCAACCGTGGGTGCACATTAGAGCGTCATTGACATCTTGGCATTCAAATTAGGTTTGCAGCACATCTTAATCTTGCTCTTCGGATCCTGTCCTTATGCTCTCCACTCCGCATATTCTTCTCACCTCTTCATTTGATACTCTGTCCCTCCACATTACTCCTGCTCTATATCTCATCATCCTGTGATCACAAGTTGACAGAAGCTTCTCCAGCCTTGCTGTCAGTGCCCACGTCTCTGAAGCATATGTCAGTACAGGTCTAATGCAGGCGCAGTAGATCCTTGCACGCAGGACTGGCCAACTTTCAGACTGGCCAACTCTCTCCATTTTATCCAGGCACTTGTAACTCTTGCTCTCACTGCCGCTTCTGCTCCACCCTCACACCTCATGGTGTCTCCCAAATAGCAGAACTGGTCCACCACCTCCAACCCTCCCCCTTCCACTTCCACCTCCCGTGGTCTCTCAAATGGCCCTCTCACACACGCTGGGCACTTAAAATTCTCTCCGGTTCTCCTCACATTTCTAACTCCTGAACATCTTCCATGGCACCACTTTGAGCAGCCTGCACACCACAAAGAATTGGCACCTACTCCCTCTCCACACATTCCACATGGGTACCTTCCTCTCTGCTGTCTTACTTCTGGCTGACTTCCTATTACCATCATCTTTGTCTTTGATTTGTTGACCCTCATTCCTCTTATTTCCAACCTTCTTCTCCTTTCCTCAAGCATACCCACAACTCTCTCTTCTGACTCTGTCGTTAGTACCAGATCATCAGTATACAACATCTGCCATATGCTGTCTCCCCTCCTCTCTCGTCGCCTCCCCCATCACCAACACAAACAAAATGGGGCTCAACGCCGACCCCTTATTCAATACTGATGGAATTTGCACCCAAACCAAATCTCTCATAATTATACTTTCTCATTGCTTTCCCCATCCAACCTCATCATGCCACATGCTCTTCTCAGGGAACTCCCTTTCAACTCAACTATTCTAGACTGTTATGCCCCATTCCTTATACATATCTATGATACATATGGCAATATTGACAGGCTTATACTACTTCTCAGTCCCCATATTGCTTCCCTACTCACACTCCTATCCTTCAAAAACCCTGTGTCCTGTCTACCCTGCTCTGCTCTCTCAGATTTCCTTCATGCTCCTATGCTCCAGGAGAACATGTATTTTGTTCAGTTTGTCTTATTGTGCTCTATTTTTATCAGAATTTTGCATAACATCTTATGTGGATTTTTTTTTCCAGAGGTGGGTTTCACGACTGGTAACAAGTGATTAGATTCATATCTGGATTTCAATCCAGATATTTTTTATATATTTGTTAAGAATGTGGATAAAATGTTAGTGGCACTGCCTGTAAAATTTTACAACCTACAGAGAGATATGCTTTGGCTTAGGATTGTGGTTTCTGAATCCTCTTGTTACTTGTGCGTATATACGTGTACAATATTTGTGAAGGAGTGTGGCTTAGAATGACATCATATATAAGAAACTCAACACAGCCGTGGTGAGTTTAAGATTTAAGTGTGTTGGAGATTTAATATAAATCATGTTAAGGCAGAAGTAACATACCGTAGTGTATCATGGCAAGGCAGTGATGTATAGACAAGCCATAGTGAGGTACAGATGGAAGAGTACAGTACAGTATACCAGAGTGATGTAACCCATCCCCATGAAATCTTCCTGGTGGTGAAATTAGATTGGTGGCGGAAATATATGTGACTGACAAGACATTTTCTTCCCCACCCAGAACAATGCCCTGAGTGCGGAGCTGCAGAAGTCTCAGACACTTGTGGAGTCTCTCAAGAAGCGACTGTCAATGTATGAGGCTGTGTAACTCCCACCTCACCCATCATCACCTCCACCAGGGTTAGGAAAAACTTTGTTTACCCCCCTACACACACACATACATATGGTATATCAGCTAATATATATTCATAGATGTGTATGATGAAATTGAAAAACAAGGTTGCCTCAGACACACAAACACACACATACACACACACTCATATACATTCAAATGCTTGTTCACAAATATCAGCACATACTCATACACACACAACTGCCCAGGTTAGGTCCCGGTAGTCTGCCCTGCTCAAGTTTCGGTTAGGTCAGGTCAGGTAAGGTAATGTTAATTAACAGTTATTTCTACTCAATTTCATAAAATAATATATGTATGAAATGTAATATAAAATTCAAAACATAGAGACCGAGTTCTCGTAATTAAGAGGAAGTACGTATACTGGTACCGTATATAGGATATTAAATTTAACTGGGTGTAAAATACAACAAAACAGGGGTATCTTTTGTTTTGTTACTTTCAAATTAATTTATTCTACATTTTTAATTTATATCCAATTATGTATTTCCTTTACTTATTTCATAATATCAATATACATGACATACATATGATGTAATAGGACTTGGGTGTAAAATAACCAGGTGTAAATACATGGTGTAATGCTATTGGCTGAGCAGGTCGTGACGTCATGGCTGCCTAGGCCGATGACATCATGACATACAACCAATCACAAGCAAGGATACAAGCCATCTTGTTTCTCTATTATGTTTATAATATCTTCATAGCCGTATCTCAACCCCTCTCTTTCCCTGATATATTTCATGCCCTCCCCTACTATCGGGGTTAATATTTTTGGATAAAATCAGGAAACAGCAAACAAAAATATTAGCATAACATAGAACAAATATAAATCATTAGTGTTGAAATAAACAATTACTCCCGGTACTCAGGATCTTACCCCCTGTGTCATTGACCCAACCCTGCTGTTGGTGGCCATCTGAGATGCCATCAAATATGTTTTTAAGATTGCAGAAAAAAAGTACATGTGGGTTGTGGTGTGTATGATACTTAGTGTGAGAGAGAAGATATGTGAACAATGTGTTAAAGATGGATGCATGTGTTGTATAATTAGGGCTTGCCTGATACCCTTAAAATGTGTGAGGAAGGAAGGTGTTACCAGCTACCAAGGCCAAGGATAGAAAATAGAATTCAGGTAAACTATGAGTCTTTTGATGCCTTGGTGGTAGTACTCCCCTGGGGAGACGTTTTTCATCTACCACCACAAGTGACACCCCCCAACATTAGACTGTATACCCCCAAATGATGGTATTGTATATTTAAACACATCCACAAGTCAGGAAGGGGCACTTACTGTATGCTCCTACTGCTGTGCTGATAACATTTGAGGTTATTCATAATTGTGGGGTTAATCCAGTATGAGGAAAACATTATTGTATTGTATCACTTTGCATGTACTAAGAAAGAATTCCATTCCCCAACAGAATGTTGGCCTGAGGGTGCAGCTTGACAAAGTGGCCCGGGAGCTGGACTGCCTCAGGACTCGTCTGGCCAAGTATGAGTAGGTGTGTGTCAAGCCACCTAACACTCAGCACCTCACTCACCTTCTACTTGGTGGTCACTTTTGGTCCTTTTTATTCCCACCTTCACTCATATTCATATCACCACAAGTATAAAAATCCAATCTAGCCACCATTCCCAGCCCAGTGTCCACATCACTTCATTCAGTGGCCTTGGCAGGTGTGAGAACTATAAGGAATAAGCCTTACTCATCCCAGCCCAGTCTGTGCCCAAGTTCTGTGTGGCTGCTGATCAGTCCCTATTCTCTTCCATGTAGGTACACAAAATTGGTACTCAGAATACAAACATACATATAGCCACAAAGTTATAGACAAACACGCCCATTTGTATACATCTGGAATCATAAATACAGTACTACAGTACAGTATACCTTTATTTACTAATGCACAGCAAGTTATTATCATAAACCCACCTGGACAAGTACAATGTGTAAGGGCTCCCACCTACCCACCCTATTCACTCACATCCTTGTCAGTCACCCATCCATCCCTTCACACCATCTCACCTCACACCATCCTATAATATCCACTGCCATTCATTCCTCTCTAATAACAAAAACCCTGATTCACAACCAGCTCCTTATCATTTCCCTTCCCTTCAAATATTTGACACTCCTCTGGTTGAGTCAGTTTCAGCTCTTCCTATGTCCTTCCTTTCCTTATTTTTCCTTTAAAGTTTGTTATCCCCTAACTGTGTGTTCTTCTCTGAAGTATTTGAAATTATGCTACCATTACTGCTTTCTTTCTGTTTACAACATCCACTTCCCAATTCATCTACCTAATGTGTCCCTTTACACCTAACACCCCATCTTCCTGTATTTACCTAAACCCTGACAGAGTTTAGGTGCACTGATCCACACAGCCAACCAGCCCAACCTTTCATGCCCACTACCACACCACTCAGGTTTGGCTCCATTGTGTGTTGTCTACACACACTGATTTGTTTACAATCCTAGGATAGAATATTTGAGGATTAAAATACATATATAAATGACTAGAATGATATGTATATACCTCATTGTTTTATTATATTATTAATATTGAGTTTAAAACCCTCAACATTGTGTAATTTTTTGCAAAAAAAGATACTTTTGGGCACAAGTTTGTGGGTGACATGTGACTTAACCTACTTAGGATAATTATAGTTTTATATTTTATGTGAATCCTACTTCCTGTCTGATGAATGTCAGTGAGTTGGATATAAAGTTGTCTGGAGAGAGAATATATATATTGGAGAATATGAAGAGTTATATTAAGAGGTTTGGATTTACAGAAGCTTGTGTATTGAGTACTTGAGATTTTACATGTAATGTCTACAAAGTCATAATTAATACATATTTGGCAAATAGTGTCTGCACATACCGTGTTGGATTAAACTAAGGCTTTAACTATCTGCATCCGAAAAATGTAAGATGAAATGAGTGACTGGACATTAAATGTCTCGGTAAGACGTATGAGTGTAGTGTTTGAGTACATACTGAATGGTTGGATCCAGGATCTTGCTTAAAGTTGACTGATATTTACGCATATGATGCATAGATTTGATGTGTCAAGTTCGAGTTATGAGTGGAATTATGCTTGTGTTGTCTGGATGGATTATATGTTATTAAAAATATTATGCTTAATGTCAGAACAGATAGCATATTTTAGGCACATTATCCAGTGGAGTAGCATTGACTTGGAAATTGTGATTGTTTTTCCTTGTTAAGTTTCTTACACTTGATGTTAAACTGGAAGTTCCATTCAAGTTGCCCAAATGAATGCAATGGGGTGAACACTGTGTCCCAGAATCCAGTTCACTTCCCTGAAAGAGGTCAGCATGCCAGCCACCACCACACGTTCCCTGGCAAAGATGCACTCATAGGTTAGCATCACATGAAAATGGAGAGAAAGAGAAAGAAGCTTTGACTTGCAAAGACAGGATGATGTAATTTAACCAGCAAGATACTCAGAGAAGTGAAGGAGTGAATGCAGGAGAAAGGGAGGAAGATGATTATGAATCATATCGTTTTAGTCAGGATAGAAGGGCACTTGCAGCCTGTATGTGGAACGCAGCACATAGTCATTTATTGTTTGTGATTTTGATATGATAGGGAAGTCAAAGTCACTATGTGTCCAATATCTGCTAGTCTGACTAGAATTGGATGTTTTTGAGTCAGGTAATGTTGTACAGGAAAGTACTCTAATCACATGTCAGTGAAGAAGTACAGTCTCAATCAAATGTAGACCCCCACTGTAAACAGTTTCTGTTTGTTATGCATAAAGTAATTCTTATACAAAGACCATTACAAGTCTCCTTCCTCCTTACCCTCCTTCACTGTGGGTGGTGGACAGGAACACATATTCATACAGAATTTGGAAGCTTGATAATGGCATTAAATGTTGGTAAAGTTGTGATTGTTGCTGTACAGTTAGTTCTTATCTTCACCAGCTTTAGTACTATACTGTACAGGATTTTATCAGCTTGCCAAAGCTGGAATAATTGAATGACAATTTGAATTGGACTGAAACTGACCACATGATGTTGAATGTGATACCCAGGAAGACTCTACCCAGTCACTGTAATGGTGGTTTAAAAGACATGTGGTTATATCCAAATTTTATATGACTACTGCAATATTGTTTGCAATCTGTAATTTTATCTGTCTTCGCTCTTATTTTTTTTATTCCCATTTGTGACAGATGTACAAAGATGGTCATATTAATTGTGGCCTAATCGGGTAGGGAGTCAGCAACAGTATTCAGAGGCAGTCAGTACAGTACTCCAGTGACTCAATAGAAGTCATGACTTCCTCTGAGTTTTGTTGCTAGACAAAATTGTCAGGAGAAACAGTAAAACATGCTTTCTTTTTATTCTCTGACTGCCAAGAAATTGGCAAGGTGATTGGCTATGGCTGTGTTCTATCCAGGAAAAAATAATGATAAAATTTGCCTTTATGATAACATTAAATTTTGCCTTCTGTGACAATGTTAAATTCTGCTCTGAATGATAATTACTATAAAATTCTACTTTTTAAAGACTGGTCTTCCTGTTTTGCTAACAGGATCCAGTAAAATAATGCTATAACATTGTACAGTACAGTATTTTGTTTAACTGCTTTTTCCAGTGAGATCTCAAGAGCTGTCATATACAGTTAGTTTCCTATAGCTGTCTCTTTCTTTCTAATCAGGCTGTTTTTTGTATGGCCAGAAGGAAAAATAATATTGACTATCTGTTCACTGTCTTGACTTTTTGTGCTGGTTGCTCAATACACTGTTGGTCATATGTACAGTTTAATAAGAGGTATTCGAAATAAGTAAGAAAGTGATAGTTATATTTTTTGCTGAAAATGAAAAATTAAAAAAATATGTACTATACAGTATTTAGAAGAAATAGAAAAATATTGCTTATATTATAACAATGTACAAGGTATATATTATGTTAATTATTGTTTTTAGTATAGATTTTTTTTAGTAAAGTAGATTATATCATAGCCAATACTGACTTATGTTTTGTAAATAGTTAACCCTGAAGAGACTGTTGAATGTATGAATGAGAGAAAGGAAAATTAAGCTTGGGATTACCAACATACATTGTGCTTAGTTTAAAGGGCAATACTGTACACTACAGGAAATCAACCTCAGAATAGGTAATGTTCATTAATTGTATAATTTTCATTATTAGAGGTTTTCTTGGCCATTTGTCTGATAACAATACTGTGGATAAATGATTTACAATAAAATTGCTGCAGTCGAAGTAAGTGTGGAATGTGTGTGAACACAGAGTTCCCCGGATTATAGACGTACCGTCCAAACACAGAAACCTTGTCTGGCTTGTGTGTGTCTTTTAAGATGGAGTCAGGAAATGTAGCTGGGTTGGTATTTAGTATGTACACTTGCACACCAAATGTGGACTCAAAAGTTGATGCAGGAGTTCAGTAATGAGGTTATTATGAGTGCTTCGTCATACATCCTAGCAACTGTTTGATAGCTGAATTTGTCAAGTAATAGTAATCAGGCAAATTTTAGGTTTATAATCTTTAGTTATAAATAAATTATTAAGCATGTTCAATACACATTTACCAACATAGCTATACTTTATATTGGTACTAATTGGGAATAGACTGACTAAAATCATCGCATTTATGTAATAACAAGGACTGTAAGAGAATTATGAGGCTAAGTACACATTATGTATGGTAATCCTGGGTTAGAGTGTTGTGATGTCAGCCTTATAGCACCCATTGCCACTGTGCTACTACACCCGCTCCTTCATTCCGTTGTCATTGGCACTTTGTGTGAATATCCATGTTTGTGTTGCATATTGTTTATGTAAAAGATTGCTTTTATTTTAGCTTGTGAACTACTCTCAGATGTTATAAAATAAAATATATGATGTACCTATGTATTCTCTATCTTTCACTATAAAAGCTCCTGCATTTACTGAAGTTGTAAAGGCTTCGTACACACATTGTATTCACACCACAAACATATTTAATCTTTTGTCCCAGCTTTGATACTAGGTAAATTTACAACATCACTAGATCTACTACATCACTAGTAATGTCCAAAATGTCCGAAACACTAACATTCCCCCAAGTACCATGCCACACGCTCTCCCTATCTGTTCCAGTGTCTACGAAAGTAAATGCACATATGAATCTGAATGCTGCGTTTAAAACCAGTAATATTGGTGCTCTCTATACCATTGAAGCATAGAGAATAATTCACTGGTGATGATTTGTAGCTGTACAGTATGGTGACCTATATAAGACTGTAGTATTGCCCGGGTGACTGAAGCCGTTCCCAGGGACTTGCGCCCCTTGTGGGTGGCGGGGGGTTGTTGTGTTGGTTTGGCCCCCATAGCTTCCTTCCTTGGCAGCTTTGTGGGGTGATCCCATGACGTGATAGACGCCGCCCCTCCAGGGCTGCTCGGCCAGACAGCTTGAGGAACTTCAACAACAACATATAAGACTAGATGAGAGTGTAAATCCACTCTTGTACTGATATGGGAGGTACCTGTAATCCTTGATGTAACTCAGGCTAAATTGGCCAATAGGGATGTCAGGCTAAATTCCTGAAAATGAACAATTCCCCACTTGAAGAATGAACATTTTTGAGTCTGTAATAATACAGTCCAGTAATATGTCCAAAACTCCTCAGAGAATGGTGGTATCAAAGTTAAAACTGTGGATTGTTTCACCCCCTCCTTCCACGGACTGGCAACTACAGTACAGGTATAATCAAGAGTCTTGGTCTTGGAGTGGCGGTATCTATGTTGTGAGACCATTCCCAAGAAGCTGCCGACAATATAACAACCATAGTGGCACAACTACCACAATCATAATTTCCCGGGAATGGCTTCGACTCCCCAGGTATTTTTCAAGGCCCTCGCATAACACATTTTATTCAGCACTAAGAAATGACTCGGGCGGTCATACTTCGGGGGATTCTCTTTGCCCGAGACATTTAGTGCAACCCTAGACCCATTTTCAAATACACATGTCCAACATGCTTCGGCCCCACTGTACATGTACAACACTTGCCTCCATATAACTACACAATCACTTAGACCAGTTCCAGATGCCTGTCACCCCCCCCCCCCTGAAATATGAACTGTTAGGGTATACATATAGCCTATACCTGTACAGTACCAAGATGCATGCAGCAGATCAGAGACGATGCCTTCCCATCTCTATTACCAACTTCAAGGTGAGCATTCTTTTTAAAAAACATCTACGCTGGTTTAATGATCATTGGGGATTTTGGTACCGGTACTAACCAATGGTAGCTCTACGACCTAACCCAAGCGATGCCGTCAATATTTTATGCAATTAGTTGATTTCCACTTTATAACATTACATATGAAAGAAAAGATGAATTAAGTTTCATATAGTTAAACCAAATGTTGATATGAACCCTCTGGATAAGACTACATTTACTGTATAACGAATTTCAGGCTTTAGCGGATTTACCAATTACACAACCCGTGGCTACGAATTTCTCTTCATTTCTCCCTTTCTTCTTTCTATCCTTACGTATTTTTGTTCCTTCATTTTCCTTCCCGAATCTCCTTTTCCTACACTTCTTCCTTCCCCAGACGCTCCTCTCTCCCCTCTCTCTTTCTCCTTCCCATTTCTGTGCATTCGTTCTTCCCAATATCAATCTTCTTTCACTTCTCTTCTCCCTTTTTATTCTCCTTCGATCTGTAAGTCTTTCTCACTTATGCTCATCATCATCCCCCCCCCCCTATCTCTCTCTCTCTTTGCTATCCATATCTACGACTATCACTGGGGAGTAATATATTCTCTAACTGTAATCCTCAAATCAAGTCACCTCGTGTAATCAATAAGGTCTGTTGTGGTCTATGGAACTCTCTCTCTCTCTCTCTCTCTCTCTCTCTCTCTCTCTCTCTCTCTCTCTCTCTCTCTCTCTCTCTCTCTCTCTCTCTCTCTCTCTCTCTCTCTCTCTCTCTCTCTCTCTCCGTGTTACTCTTTCAATCTCTTCCTCCTCCACCTCCTTTCCTCTTAATCTTTTCTGGTCTCTTCTTTACTCCTCACTGTTTCTCTCCTCTTTCTCGTTTTCATTCCCTCCCTGTACCCATCCTCACGTTCCTCTTACAATTCCCTCTACAGCGTCTCTCACCTCTTCCTCCTCCTCTTCTCTCCTCTCCTGCCGTCTCGCCTACGTTAACTACCGGGGCTATAATTAACATCCCGATGCTACCAGACATGTTAAATTGTCTTTCTCTAACCGTTGCCGTGTTGCTGTCTCCTTACTGCCTCGTTACTGAAGAGGTCATTTCATTGCCGTCTTCCTATTATACTCTGTGTCTTTCCTGCAGCAGTTCATTGTCTGTTGTGTTCCTCCATGGGATTAAGGTTACTGTCGCTGGAACAGATGATGTTCCTCTTATATCATAAAAAAAATTCTTCTAAATTGGTCATTGCTACACTTGTGGTACTTCATTATTTAATTTGGTTCGCCAAGCTATGCAATTGAAAGCAACCCATCAAATTTATACCCTTAGATAAAAACAAGCAGCAATATTTTTATACTTATTACAATAAAATGATAAATGACACAAGTAAAACATTACAATAATAAATATGTGTATATAAATATTTCTATAAATAATTTACTATAATCACTATTTCCTCTCTTAATCATTTATTCTACTCCATGTTTCTTTTTCCTTCCTTGCAGCTCTTCCTTCTTCCTGCTATGTCTCTTTCCATGTGGTCATCTTTTTCCTCTCCCTCCAAATCTCCCACAATGTCCATCTAATTTTTATCTGACCTATTTCTTCTCTCTGTCTCCCTTCCTCTCCTCTTGTATCTCTCCAGTCTTCCTCTACCTCCGTCCCCAAACCTACTTTGCCTGGTTCTGTTAGTCGAGGCCTGAAGCCAGACTGTCTGCATAGAGAGTGACGATGTGTGCGAATTGTGTTTGGTCTCGGGTCTGTGTTGATGTGTGGCTGTGTTGTGTTTGCGTTGTAGCCTGCGTGTGACCGTGGGTTTGTGAAGCTCTGTGATGGTCTGTGGCTGTGTTGTAAGGGGTGAGTAGGCTACATGCACGTCATTCTCTGTTTTCAATGTCCTGATATAAAATATGTGACTTTGGTTTGTTGATATTGGTTGATGTTGCAATGTGTTGGTGCATGACTGGAACTGATCTACGTTATGGTTGCACCGATGACCCCGTGGTTGTTGTCAGTAGTAAGGAGGCCAGCAAAATGAATAGCCTACCTCAGAGGACTAAATACGAGTACAGTATATCGGCAGCAAACATGGAGGGAAATGAAGTGGGAGGGGAGAGGCGATGGGAGTGGGAAGGAGGGAACTGTGAGTGGAGAGGTGCATGGAGTATAGTCATATTTATGTGGTTGTATCCCACGACCACGACTACTCTACGTCTCCACTCACAATTCCCTCATATCTACTAACATCGTCTCTCGCCCCTCACCCCTACGCTACAATCTACACCCCTTCCATGTTTACTGTCGCTATATATATGGTTCCATGATGTACCCATTCTGTCACGTACAGTATTCTGGAGATACCTGTTTGCGAAACGTCTATATACACTAATCCAGTTTTGATGTTAATTTTCTCCTTAACTTCAGTTCTTTTTAGTACGATAAGTATTTTTTTATTTCACATTCTATACTTCAGAGTAATTTTTCTTTGCAAATGAAAGCTGATATACTTGCTTTAAAATACTACAATTATCCTCCTTTCTGTTATACCTCATCTTCTAACTGCCTTGGTACCTAATCGAGTACTGTAATTTTGCTTCTGACATACTGTACCGTAGTTTTAAAAATTGATAGCTTTGGCTCCTCAGCACATTGATCTACACATTTCTACCGACACAACCGATCATCATATATTACAATAATTAAACACATGATTGCAATACGTACAAATATCGTACAACATTACGTTAACATACCACTAAGACAACACAAGCACCTCCACCAACACAAACACCAACAACACCATCACTGACACAAACACCAACAACACCACCACCAACACAAACACCAACACCTCCACCAACAACACCACCACTAACACAAACACCAACACCAGAACCACACACAACACACACGTTACACACTACTGTTTTCCCCTCTTGTGCCCCCTTCCTGATTAACCCAAGTCAACATTTCACCACGCCTGTCATTTTTGCAGGGAGGCAATCTTTGTGTTATTGTGGCTTCCTATGGGGTGTGGAGGCGAGGTGATCGTGTTATGGTGTTGGTGGTGTGTTGTTGTGCTGCAGTTGTTGTGTTGTGCTGCAGTGCTGTGTTGTGCTGCAGTATTGTGTTGTGCTGCAGTTATTGTTGTTGTGCTGGTGTTGTGTTGTGCTGCAGTGCTGTGTTGTGCTGCAGTGTTGTGTTGTGCTCATCAAATATTCTAATGTGAGGTGCAAGTTGGTTCTATAGCTTAATTCCCCACTAATGGTTCAGAGAGTTGGTGTATTGGCAGTGCTCTTGTTGCCTTAAGTATTATTAGTTTAAGTTCAAGGCTCGTCATTGTATATAATTTGGGTTGGAAGGGGTATAGTGCTCTCTTTAAATATATGAACGAGCCATATAACCTATAAGACCCAACTCGGGTACAATTCATTTCCATATTTTCATTCCCTTGAGATGGGTCATTCACGTACCGTACGCTTCTTAATTAATGCAACAATTCTATGTAAATATGTTTTTGACAAACATGTATCCCTTTAACTACAGAAAAGAACCTACCAATTATTGTAGTTATATTAAGAAATCCATTTAATCTTACCCATCCCCTTACCGAAAATTAACAACATAAAGATAGAAGTCGAAGTGAGAGACAATCATTCCTCCTGGGAATAAAAGCTTTTTATTTTATCCTTCCACTGCGGCTGACGTTAAGATTTTTTTTAATGCAAAGCCAAGAGATCATATTTGTCCTTGGGAACCTGAGGCTCTTCCTTTGTGCCAGACACCGCACTTAAAAATCTGAGTCACTCCACAACATTTTCCTGTCGCACACAAGCAGGCACAGTGAGATTGCTTGGTCATATTTCCTTCCTTCCTTTCTCTGTTGTTTACATGTACTTGCAGATCCCGGCCTCTGATCCAGTTGTACACAAGCGTTCAGTCAACACAACCCCAGCCTCAGTTAAAGAAAGAACACAACATGAAACATTTTAAAATTATAGTTTCTATAATGTGGAATATGCTACATACTTAAATAAACAATAACAGGCAATGCTTTAATACATGCACAGTGTCACAAAAAATTACAAATTATATGCATTAATACAAAAGGAGGAGGCTGAAGACACCAGCCGAACAGGGCAGTACTCCTAGGGTGGACGTTGGACTGGTGATAGGGAGGGTTGGAACTCCAGCATCACCTGTTTGTTCACCTTTGCTGATTATTTCGTGTCTCATAAATACACTGAGAGTAGTCCAACATACTCTCAAAGACACGACTCTCTTCTTACTGACATCATACAAACAAACGCTATACACAACACATATTATTTTCCAAAATTATAATTATGTCCGGAGAGAAAATGCGACTTGGAGACACTTGGGGCTGAACATCTGTGTGGAATCACCTCTATAATCTGTTGAAGCTCATCTTCTCATCCTCACCCAAACTCGGGTATCAACAGCAACTGACACCAACTTTTTATATGTCTCCTACTTTCGTTATTCTCAGTTTCTTGTCAAATATATATATATATATATATATATATATATATTGGTTTATGGAAAACTGACATATGTAACTTTCAGACAATGCTAGTGTTGCTTCCCACACCCTGTCTCCTTTTCTAAAACACGTATCTCACTTTCTTAAAACTTACCATTTACACTTAATCTCCTTCCACACACAGATGCACCGCGCTCTGCAAACATCTCACTTATAAAAGACTTGTTTACGTTTGTCCAAAGTTTGAGTTGGAGGCTGTAATTAATTTCCGCACCACCAACACCACCAACACCAACACCATCAGCACCAACAACACCATCACCACCTCCAGCAACACCATCAGCACCAATACCATCACCACCATCATCACCAAGAACACCATCATCACCAACACCACCACTACCAACACCATCATCACCAAGAACACCATCATCACCAACACCAACACCATCACCACCATCAGCACCAACCCTTGCATGGAGTAGTTTATACAAATGGCTACAAGAGAGCTAAAAGCTGTGTGTGTAGTAGTAGTAGTAATAACTCTAAGTATATTATTAATAATGATAATAATAATAATAATAATATTATTATTATTATTATTATTATTATTATTATTATTATTATTATTATTATTATTATTATTATTATTATTATTATTATTATTATTATTATTATTATTATTATTATTATTATTATTATTATTATTATTATTATTATCGTTATTAATGTTGCTGTCGTCGTTATTATTATTATTATTACTATTATTATTATTATTTACTAAAGATGTATGCGTAAGACTGCCCCTCCCACACAGACATCTGATCACCAATGTGTAGTGAAGAGGTTCACTAATGGTTGCAGAGGTTTCCATCCTTAATAATAGGGAAAGTTGGTGTAAGGAAGGACATCCGGCCCTTAATTTATAAAACCATCGGCCAAAATTCAGCCCCATCGATCCCACATAAAAGTGGGACAAATATAAGAATTTAAAAAATATATTGTTATTATCATTATTTTTGTTATCATTATTATTACCATTATTATCAGTACCCCATTTCCCTCTTTCCAAAGGGTAGGGAAGCCATGAGTGCCAAAAAGAAATGAAAAATGGAAAGGAGAGATTACTTTCTCAACACACTGAGTCACACCCACATTAACTCCCCTAATCAAGCCCACGAAATTCTCAGCTTCCCTCCACAAGTTGTGTTGCATCTACGACCAAAGTTCCTTCACTTAACCTTGATGAAAGGAGTTATGCCATGAACTGACTGTCAAGTTAAAATCTGTGTTGCCAACTCTAACATTAGGTTACTTCCTGTACACCTCTCTCAGTGAATATCTTCCACTCTGACTTATCATTCACATGTCTTTTTGTTTCATACATTTTTACTGCATATTCCTTACATAATCACTTACCACATCGTAACTGCAAAATTGTAATGATACAATTGTGGAAGGGAATATCTTTATCCCCATGGTGGTCCCTATTTACCCGACCACACACCTTTATTATAATGCTCTCTTACTTAATCATTGTGTTACATTATGAATAATATTTACTGGTAACTAAATTAGAACGGAATCTACTTCGTCGCTATATATTTTACTATTATTTATTCATAACTCTTCCTTTACAAGTTCAAACTTTGTACAGTACAAGGGTAAGAGGGACTCCATAGGGGTAAATAAATTCCCTTCTGCAACTGTACCAAATCAATGAGGTTGTTCTGTAACATTTGGTGGCCTTATGATCAGCGACTGAAGCTTCATTTGTAGGAATAAAGTTACTGAGACCCTCAACTGCTGATTGGATTCACTCCCCCAACCATCCTATTACAGGTTCAACATGATAACCACTCTGCCACCTCAAATCAAAGGAAAACATAAATAAATATATACGGATACTGTACACTAAGAGAGAGAGAGAGAGAGAGAGAGAGAGAGAGAGAGAGAGAGAGAGAGAGAGAGAGAGAGAGAGAGAGAGAGAGAGAGAGAGAGAGAGAGAGAGAGAGAGAGAGAGAGAGAGAGATTGGAATTGGTAATTCTGGTGCTACTGAAACCGGTATGTGATTAGTTTTCGTGATTTGAGATGAATATTAATTGTTATTGATTCGTTTAAAACTCAAATTCCGAGAAGATGGTGTGCATAAATAAAGAGTTTGGAGTGTTGGTAAATATGAATTCCTCCAAACTATTCCAAATACCATTATTTTTTGTCCATTTGGTTTTGTTTCCTGGCAAACTTTGGAGGAATTAACGCGCTCCAGAATAATAAAAGTGTATTTATTATCCCCTTATGTTAAAGCATTATGAAGATGACGTTTGGGTAACCTAATGATCAGTGACTATATGGATTCGATTCCCTGACCACTTGATAGATTCGATTCCCTGAACACTACAGTAGATTAATTTTCCTTCTAATGTCTGCTTGTCATATTAACACTGAGGCGAGTATACTGTAGGTCCATGTGGTCTTTGTCCTGCAAATTATTACGTCATTTTTCATCGTGGAGAAAAGACGTGGAGTTTCTGCAATGGTTCATCTCGGTGTGTGATCATAAATCTTTTGAAAACATCCGGCTCAGTGTTGCACCTTAAGTTGGCAATCTAAACCCTTGCAGAGAGAGAAATGAAGAGAACACTGGAAACAGCTGACGACATGGAAAAGAATGAGTGGAGGAGGAGGAGAAAGAAGGTGGAAGAGGTGGAGAATAATGGAGGAGGAGAAGGTGGAAGAGGTGGAGAATAATGGAGGAGGAGAAGGTAGAAGAGGTGGAGAATAATGGAGGAAGAGGAAGAGTGAGTGGAGGATAGGAAAGGGGAAGGAAGAGGTGAAGATGAAGGGGGAAAAAGTAGTGGAGGTAAAGAGATGATATACAGGAAGAGAGAAGGAGCTGAGGAAGATAAGAGAAGAAATATAAGGAAGAGGAAAAAAGAGGAATGGATGAGAGAAAAAAGAGGGGGGGACGAGAGAATGGAGGCTGAATAAATAGGAGAAGGATGAGAAGAATAGAGACAACATACAGAAGTAACAACATGAGTACGAGAGGATTAAGGGAAGGAAGGAAGAAAAGCAGAGGTGATGCAGAGCTAAAAGATATTTATGAATGGAGGTGAGGAAATGCTAAAATATTTGCCGAGGAAATCATATTTGGAAAAAGGAGGGTCGTGACACAGAAAAATAGAAAAAGGGTTTGTGAAGGAAGCGAAGGAAAGCTGAAAGATTCTGGCGCCACGAATTCTCCTTTTGTGAAGGAAAAAAAAGATGAAAAGAAGAAAATGTGAAGTGAGTATATAAAGGAGGTGTGTTGAAGGATGTTTGGATAGACAGACAGACAGACAGACAGACAGCAAGAAGGAATGATAAGATGGACGAGGTCGAGAACTTTGGAGGGAGAAGATACGAGACGAAATATATCAAGAAAGTGATTGATTTGATGTAATGAATAGTTTGGGAGAGATAACTTGAAGGTCTGGAAAACCCTATAGCACGAGGTAAGAGATAGAGAGGAATTACAACAAACCCGAAGGAAATAATGAAGAATTGAAAGGGATAGACTCAGGTTCGAAGGGACGCCAAAATCCTTGAAGTATATTGAAGGCCTTTTCTTCTTAAAATTCGGGTGACTGATTGTATTTTTCTCTAGCTAATACTAAACTACTACTATAATCGTAGAAGGAATACATTATTAGCTATCTTAACCCATAAAGAGAAGATTATTATTTACGTCTTTGGTAATTAACTAACACCAACTACTCTATATGGCACAGAAAAAATTGTCGTCCACGGGTTACGCAAGTTACCTGAGCCCATAACCAGAGTGACAATATAAGGAATAGTTGGAAGTCTCCCAGAGTCGGGCCCTCATTCTTATGGAAGGCTTTAGGAGTTGAGGGGAATATTTATTTTTTCACTGACATGTCTTGACGAGGATAATTGACTTTCAGTGATGATGAAGGACATATCGATGGTGAAAGATTTGCATAAGAGTGTGTGAAGACCAGTCCATCTATTTCTAGGGTAAAAGTTGTACATATTACTGTACTTCCTATATATGCTGATCGTGAAGCAGTGATGAGGAATGTGAGTAAACTAAGACTCATCTATATTAACGAGGATCTGTGCCCCGCTTCGAAGGAGACTGTCAAGGAGCAACTACCTCTCCTACGGCGGGCCAAGGACCAGGAAAAAACATCCTATTTTCGACACACAAAATTGATAATCAGAGAAAGACATCCTACTGTAAGAACTCATGACGTCCCAACTGAGGAGGCAGGACGTACCGGCCGCTCGTCACCGTCCACCGGCTGCTACTGATGCCCGTGTCAAGTCCACTTTTGTGTGTGCAGCTGATGGAACGTTGGTGCTGCATTGGGACCAGACGGTGTTGTGACGGACTCTGAGGTGGCAACGCAGCCAGGAAGTACTTGAGGACAAAAATTTACCTTTTTACTCACTTGCTTACGAATTAAGTAATGTGTTAAATCTACGTAACTCGAATGACACACCTCTACCTACACTGAACCTCTTTAACTTTGACCTACTTGATTATCAACTTGATAAATATGATAACACACAAGTTGACTCGTTTCTCAGCAATGTAAGGGAGTTAAGAGTTCCTAATGCTGAATATGTAATAATGTATGATGATTTTTCGTACACTAATAATTGCATATTTACCATTTTAATAATGAATATTGTGAGCATTCCGTCTAACAGGAATTACAAGACCATATTTTAAGCATTAGTAATATAATTTTTGATGTTATAGGCTTCTCCAAAACCAGACTAGATAATGCCATTGCAACAGGCACAGACACAGTAGTGGAGTCCATGTAATGTATGTACAGTTGCCATCAGATGACTCGAGTCCACCTCATCCAAGAACATGCTGGTGTTGTATCTGGTATCAGTGAAATATAGGAACTGGACCGAAATTCAGTCGTCTGTTTGGGTGAAACGAACCCAGTGATAAGTTGTCATTATGCAGATTTAACTTTTCTGCAATGAATATCATGCAAAACAATCTTGTTGGTGTAAGAGGTGGCCTCAAGTCATCTGATGGCAACTGTACATACATGACATGGACTCACTGCTGTTGTAAGATGTGAGTGTGTGTTGCCTTATCTGGAGTGTTGGTGGGTGCAGGTAGTGACTGGCAATTGCATATATTTCTTGACATCTGTTTAATTACATTTTAGATAAGAATTGCGAAATATATGAGTTTATCAGCTGTAAGAACTATCATGCTGCCTGTTTATTTGGTGACTGGAACACAAATTTACTTAATCAGAATTACCCACATCTTATTGATTTTCTCAATTTAATGCATACGTAGTTCCGCTTTTCGCGAGCGAAACGAATCTTCCAAATTTTCAGATATGTCTGACCCTAACTTCTCCTAGACAATACCAAAAAACATCACTAAACTTGTAGATAAGTTTCCTACAGTATTGTGGTAGGTTTTAAACCTATTTACAACTAGCCTACTTGTATCCGTGGCCGTATTAACGCCCGTAACACAGCCCTTTGGTGGTGAAATATGCTGTCGGGGTGAAAGCAGTTCAACCAGTTTCACTAGACACAACATCTTTCCAAATGTGGTGACCTACATGACAGCAGCGACCTACTTGAAGCCACTTGATTGCTAGATTCACTCTGTAATTATCTCTATGATAATCTCTATACTATAATCAACTCCATAATGTCATCTTTTATGTAGAGAAAGGGACAATATATATTTACTCACATTATTTTTGTATAAAAATTGTATATAACATGTATATATCTCGTATATAAGCTCCACATTATCCACACCTTCGCTGAAATCTGTGACGTACGAGACGTGTGGTACGTGAGGAAGGATCGACAGAAAAGAGGCACATTTAAACTTCTGTCCTATAGGCGAGAATAGCCACTATATAGGCCACTCATAGACGCATTGTCAACCCTAAAAATCCTTTGAAAAACGATTGCCACTTCCGATAACAGTAAGAACAATACCGTTTACTGTATAAATAACAATAAAGTATGTTTCAAACTTTTCTAGACCTGCTAGAAAGAAAAGAAAGCTAAAACAATTTTTCCAGTAACTTCAAAATTATAGTAAAAAACATTGCATAAAAAATTTGTTATTTCCTTTGTAAGCATATGTAAAATCCTGCCGCCAGGCCCAATAATGTCAGATAATAATCATATGGTTACATTATGAGAATAAAAAGACTAAGTTTAAACTGCATAGGTTTAGTTAAAACTGGCTAGGCCTAATAAATACTTAAATAACTTACTGTCCTCAAGTGTAATAATAGTGTGAAATAGATTTGTTCTGAAGAACAATTTATATAAATATTTTTGTTAATGCTTCTAATGGCCACACATTAAACATTTCTACGACTCTTTAAATATTATCATACAATCGTCATAGTTTAGGATATTCTCTGGATTATTTAGGTAAGAACCTCTACCATGAACTATTTACAAGTATATGTAGTAGTCACAAGAAAGCTTTGATACTCATTTCATTATGATTGCAAAACTGTAATTGACTGAAAAAAACTAGGAGAATATTTTAAGCACTCATTGAATAACAGAGTTGTTAGTAAAAGTATTTTCCATTTCTTCCAACAACCACAGTTCTCTGCTGCTTGTTAGTTATTAGATGCAAAATTTCTTACCTGTCCCTCCAATATGTTTGTTATAATTGCCAAACTCTTCCCGTCCTTGAGCTTTGAACCTCATAATAATAATCTGTGTAAAGATAACTCACCAATATATGAGACATTTAAAGTATATAATGAACGCATAATTAAGGTTTTATGTTCTTTCTGTCCATCAGTTTGTCGTGTTGTACTAATAAATTTTTCTCAATTTTCAAGTGAAATTTCTTAAGGAGAAATTCTCTTGTTGTTGAATTGGAAGGTCTGTACTTCCTCCAAAGTAGGCCAGGAAACAGGCGCCTTAATGGTACAGTACATACAAACAAGGGGTCTGTTTCGTGGCATAGTTTGAAGGAATCAAAGAACCTTAAACCTGTTCCCTAACATAAGCTCTCATGACCTCTTTCAGGGGGAATTTTGTGAGTTCACGTGTGTGTGTGTGTGTGTGTGTGTGTAGTTGTCAGGCAGAGTGATCACCTGCGAGGTATACCAAGCAAGAGAGTGGAAACGAGGCACTTTTTCTCTCTCCCTCTCAATTTACTGTATACTTCTTGCCGCCTCACACGTACACACGCAGTGACCAGACCATCTAGGCAAAGTTGTGTTATTGGTCACTTCATAAACTCCTCGTCAAATCTACATCAAGAAAGCAATCAGAAAGCAGGATACTCCATCACCTTTACCTGAGTCCAGTCATCAACAGTCATGCTGGGCCAAGAAGATCCCCCTGATGTTACCTTCCACTTCATTGACTATATGGTGTTGGTAGGGATGTTAGCCTTGTCCATGTTGATTGGTGTGATCACCGGGATAAAGAGAAAACGCTCCAACACGGCTGGCGAATACCTGCTGGGGAACTCTGTCATGTCACCCTTTTCTGTGGCTTTCTCCCTCACTGGAGGCATGATGTCTGCCATCACTGTCTTAGGTGAGACTATTTTGAACATGAATAGCTGATTCTTGCATCAGCAGTTCTTATAATTAACAGTTCTGTAGCTGGAATAGTTTAGTGTTGTGTATATCATGCAGGCTAATTCGTCAACATTGTACCTTGCTGTGTCGATACCTGTGATGGTTAACAAGAGAATTGGCTAATTTGGCTGCTAAATATAATTTTGAGTTTCTATTTATCCCTCGCTATACCACCTGAGTCGTGAGCCTTATGCCTATTATGAACTTTAGTATCGTTATTTTATTTATGACTGTTGATTTTGAACATAAATATTGCAGGGAACACGGGCGAGGTGTACTTACACGGGACACAGACATGTACTGTTCTCGTAGGAGTGATACTGAGTGGACTTCTGATATACCACATAATCCTTCCTGTCCTCTATAATCTTTCACTCGTCTCCATGATCCAGGTCAGTGAAAACTCCACTTACTCAAACAATTATGAGATTTTAAGGTGTAATGCCAAAGTTATCATATTATGTATAGTGTTGTTACTTACCTCTGATACCAGGGTGTCAGATGACCCAGTTGAAGAAACTACCATAATTCTACTCTTATTTGATTGAAAGGAACTTATTGTGAATTCTATCTTTATGTATAATGATTCTATCTCCCACAGTACTTGGAACTGAGGTTTCAGTCGGTGCGATTACGTAAGGTTGCGAGTGCAAGTCAAGTGTTAAGCATGTTGTTGATGTCGTCAGTGATGCTATATGCCCCTTCCCTTGCACTCACCATTGTCACTGGTCTCTCCTCCACCACCTCCATTCTCCTCATGGGCATCGTATGCACTTTCTACACATCCATAGTCAGTCTACAATACCATTGTGTTATTGTGTACAATCCCCTTACCACATAAAAGTGATTTTTGGAAAACTGCCTATTTCAATATATGTACGTTTCTAATCCTCATTCCCTTTTCCATCCATGCAGCTCTCGCTCTTTCTACGTCTTCTTTCTTATCTCCCTTTCTCATTTTCTCTTACGTTCTGTTCCGATTGTGGATGTGGATCTGGATCCAGGATAACTATCTAATCAAAATGCCTTACATTGTTTTTGGCAGGGTGGAGTTCGGGGGGTGATATACGCTGACGTCCTTCAGACTACCATTATGTACATTGGAGTGATTCTGGTAGTGGTGTGCAGCTGCCAGGAAGTCGGTGGTCTGGCAAAGGTGTGGAATATCGCCGCTAATGACTCCATGATTCAGTTCTTTAAGTAAGTAGGTACACATGCATAGCCACAACAACAAAACCTCAATGTGTTGTATTCTATTTGAAGATAGATTTGTGTTTTGTTCCACCAATGGTCAGATGAATGAATACCTTGGCTGGTGATGGAATATGGGTGTGTAATTCACTGTATATGATGGCAACACTTGACCGATAGGTGACATGATTTATATTGTGCTTGTGGCTAACGAGTGTCTTGTTTAACTAGACATACTTTCCAGTATGGACCCAAACCCTTTCGTGCGTAACACCTTCTGGACCACCAATTCCATGGGTATGTTTTTGGGATTGTTCTTTTTTGGCATCAACCAGGTGTCACACCAACGGTATTGCTCCGTCAATTCTCTTGCAAAAGCTAAAAGGTAAAGGACTCCTCTATTTCTCATAATAATTATTAGTTCAATGTGTCACATGACTGTTCCTTAACACGTCACTCATATAACTCTGGATCAGTCAGTATATCTTTTTATTCATATTTTCATTTTAAAACTTTGGAGGTTACTCAACGGAATTGAATCTGTATATAATTACATTATATAAATAACCAACCAAGCTCAATACTATTCACGTTCATCACATGTCTCTTGATCAAGACAACTTCACTAGATGCTCCATTTAGTCCATGTATTAATACAGTTAAAATGTTATGCTTTGCTTTACAGATTTGTCTCTCACTGATATCTATCTCTTTTACCAGTTTGTGTATTGTTGCTGTAATCGGCTGCATAGTCATGTTTTCCATGACATATCTGGTCGGAGTGGCACTCTACTTGTTATACAAGGATTGTGATCCTTTGGCCTTAGGGAAAATCAGGAAGTCGGGTCAGATTCTGCCCTATTTCGTTGTTCAAAAGCTGGGTCATCTTAGAGGAGTCCCAGGCTTATTCGTAGCCACCATTTATAGTGCTGTTCTCAGGTAATGTAACACAACAGTGTTGTCCATTCTAGTTCTTAAGTATCATTCTGATTAATCTTATGCAGAATTAAACCAAACACTTCAAATAATCTAACTGAAATAACACCAACTATGTATCTTGAACTTTTCTCATTTAATGAAGCAGTAAACTACATATTATTCTCCTTCTTACAAATTAAAGTATGCTAGGCAAATTATAATTGCGGTTAGGAAACTGTGCCAACCTTTACTTTAGGAAAATTCATGCTAATGTTTCACCCAATTCCCAACTTTGGATGAGTGATGTAGCTGTAGTTTCTGTTGATATTCTCAGCTAATATAATTGTACTGAAGGTCACGGCAAGTGTAATTGTGGTAACAGATTGGCCATTCATACACACGAACATCAATTCTTCTATATAACAATATCAGGACCGTGTGATATTATTATAGAAAGTATGACAGCAGCATATCAATACTTTAGAAAATGATTTGATGACACGAAAATGAAAGTGTAAAGTCGAAGTGTTTTTCGGACTTGACTTATTTTCACAAAAACAATCATCGTTACCATTACCACTACCATCACCACCAGCACCCTCCGTCATCACTCCCTTCACTATTTCAGTATGTCAGTCTCATCACATATCACCTTGAGTTCCACTACCCAGCCACTCACCTTCAATTCTTCAACTGTCCCTCCTTTCCTTCTGTCTCCTTCGTGCTCGTTTTCCCACCTCTCTATCACCTTCCTCGTCTTACAGGGTCAAATGAAATCGAGCTCCAGCAGCCTGACAATCATTTAACCTCCTTACAGTTCTGTGTCTAGTTCTGGAAACTCGCTGGCCTGCCTGATATGGGACGACTTCCTCATCAACTTCAGCTTCTTCAAGACCCTAACAGACCGCGGCGTCACAGCCACTCTGAAAATTCTCAGTAAGAGATGTTTAAGTCACTACCAAATTCCATTTTCCTCATGGATTTTTGCTTAACCAAAATTATTTCTAGAAGCTATTATATAGTTTAAGCTATGGGGCATAACGGAGGGTTGTTTCCGAGTTAAGGATACATTTCACGTACCTACTCTTAAAGGACAGATTTTGTCCGTCTTTCTGTTTGTTAGATTATACAAAGAAAATAAGAAAACTTTTGGTCACCTTACATTTAGTGATGTTTTTGTCGCACAGTATAAGCTTTCTAACATGAGCCATTTCTTTGTAGGCTTGGTCTATGGTGTACTGGGACTGTTGGCAGCACTGTTGGTGGGGCAGTTGGGTACATTATTTCAAATTGCTATTAGCACTTCAAGTGCTATCAGTGGTCCAAATTTAGGACTCTTTTTGACTGGTATTTGTGCACCTTGGGTCAACGAAAAGGTGGGTATAGCATAGTCAAGGATCATGTTCTTTGATTATATACTTTTAGAAATATTGCTCTTCTGTGTGTGCCTGTCTTCTATACAAATCTAAAGGGATGTATATAGAACCCAAAACACTACTCTATCAGGGGTACCTTTGTGATAACCTAAAGGGAGAGGCAATAGATGGTCGACTAGAGACTATTATAAATGGACATTAGATCAAGTCGAGATGATCTGAACCTTTCGATTTTCTTGGTGTAACATGGCTACACCGACACGCCATGAAAGTACACCCACATCGACACCAAACCATAGCATAGAACTCCATTGGAGGATATTGCCTGCAAAGATGTGGACATTATAATTTATACTAATTTTTACAAATGTGGAGTGTACAGATTTAACAGACCGTAATGGAAAATGAATGGACGTTCATTTACCTTTCCCCTTTTATTCCTCTGAGTCTTCATACTACCTGATCATTTCATTACCTACATGGAACACAGGGCTGCAAATCCCTGTCAATCAACGATAGTCTTCTCTATACAAACCTTTATAAATCTATATTTTACAACCACATCTCCGTAATATCTTTCCTGCCTTCTGCAAACCTATCTTTTCTAATCATATTTACTCTACTATCACACTTTAAGCCAACTCTCACCCGCCTGCTTTGTGGGCTCCCAAGTCCCAACAACCCTTCTACCCACATTAACATACACTAAAGCCCCGGTTATAAAGTCGCAAAAAGTCATGACAACAGTATAGCTCTACTAATGCTGATTGTAGAACTATTGTAATGCTCACTCCTGGTATGAGGCTACAGTCTACTGATACAGTCTGCTGGTACAGGATCTACTGTATTAAATTCTTAACATAATTATCCCTGAATTATACACAGAATTGGTACCACTCAAATAACTACTGGCAATATTTTTCGACCAAGTGGGATAAACCTTTTCAGTGCCCATGCTATTTCTAGAATGCATTGCAGTGCAATGGGAACTTCCCATTCTAGTTTCTATCTCTTTGTCCTGTTACAGAGTGCTTGGGTGGGATATATGACCTCATTCATCATAAACTTTTGGTATGTGGTAGATAAATTAACGAAAAACAATCCCACACCTTCTCCTCTGCCTTCTACTACATACACCTGCCTTGCCAATCTCACCACCACCACCACCAACAACAACACCACCATCACTACCACTACTATTTACCCTGCCACATTAAATAGCACCGTGATGGATGAAGTCACGTATGTATGAGACGCTCTCAGGTTTATGAATTTGATATATTGGTGTTCATCAACAATATATACTGTAGGTATTCGTAAATTCTATTATTACTACTCTGAGTAAACAGTAATATTTGCATATCATCATGAAGTAAGTGTAACTACAAAAAAGGATAAAAACAAATCCAGTGCATAATAATATCCATTACACAGTGTTTAATAAGTGTACAATATTGGTCATGTTGTCGTACCCACAGCACTTCTTGGTACACCTTGTCTGACATATCTTACGGATATATTGGCCTGGGCAGCATCATAGTGACCATGACTGTCAGCTGTTTCGCTTCTGCATTGATTGGTGAGTTCACTTAGAACAAATGTTGAATGGAATACCAACACTTATTCTTCTGCAATATGTATGCATAATTAATTTTACAGCTACTACTTTCAGTCAGTCATGAATAGATTTTTGAAACAGATATGATTATATTGGTTTACATTTTCTAAAGAATTGTCCATCACCAGGCATGTCGCATCCCTTGGAAGTAAAAGAAGGTACAACACATCCCCTATCTGTCAAACTCCACCATTTCCTATGGAGGGTCTTCAGAGGAAAGAAGTCAGATGAAATAAGTGTACAAATACTTACGGATATGAGAAGACATCCATTTTCAACTAAGTCACACGAGCCCACTCAGACACCCTTCCAGGCTGATCCCCTGATAAGTCAGTCTCCTCACTGTATCCGAACTAATGAATTTATTTAGAATTCCACCAATGGTTATTAATTTGCAAGCAACACATTCACTACTAACAGATTCCTAACACTACAAGCACCAACTTCACTTCTAACAGATTCCCAACATAGTTTGAAGAAGGTATCATGAAATATATAGGTTAATATAACAAAATTCATGGTAAAAAGGATTATGCTTCCTAATTCATCACCAGTGTTATGTTTTCCAGGAAATGACTGATAAGAATATATTGTATACTTCATGTATGCCTTGTAACTTACCTACAAGTGCCTTACCTATAATCTCTCTCTCTCTCTCTCTCTCTCTCTCTCTCTCTCTCTCTCTCTCTCTCTCTCTCTCTCTCTCTCTCTCTCTCTCTCTCTCTATCTCTCTCTTCCTCTCTCTCTATCTCTCTCTCTCTCTCTCTCTGTGTAATTACATATGACATAATGTTTGCTATTAATAAATAATCTGTGATACGGTAGGTCAGCCAGTAGTGGGTATAATGTGAACTGTGTTATGTTAGTAAATGTTATATAATGATGTGTGAGCGGAAAAAAGTGAAAAAGAAGAAAATAAATCTTGTTGCCCATCTGGACACTGTCGTCTTTAATTAATAAAAAGATATTTCATCCGACTTGTTTTGCATATTATGTTTTGAAATTTCGGTTTTGAAATCCTCAAACTTCTGTCTCTTACTACACTCTATTATAAGTCTTCAAACTCTGTCCACAGTAGTTATGTCTTCATTTTCATTAATCGATTTTCAACCTTCGTCTCCCATCCTTCAGTTTCCTTCCTCCATAACCATCCTTCAGTTTCCTTCCTCCATAACCATCCTTCATTCAGTTCATCCTTTTTTTCTTCTCTTCCTCTTCCTTCTCGTGATTATTCTCTTGATTTTCCTCCTCCTCCTCCTCCTCCTCCTCCTCCTCCTCCTCCTCCTCCTCCTCCTCCTCCTCCTCCTCCTCCTCCTCCTCCTTCTCCTCCTTCTCTTCCTCCTCCTCCTCCTCCTCCTCCTCCTCCTCCCTCTTCTCCTCCTTCTCCTTCCCCTACTCCTTCATTATCACCAAACGAGCATGAGAAAATCTGACTCAGGAATTCATAGCCTTGACATGAAAAAAACTTAGTGCCGATACATGAAGCTCTTAATAGCCCTTAGAACATCCCACCAACGCTGACACACTCTATATATCATACACACACACACACACACACACACACACACACACACACACACACACACACCCACACACACACTCGCACACACACACTCACTGGCTTATCTTAAAATTTTATTCTCACAGACAAATATATTCATGCGACAAGTAAACAAGCTCTCTCTCTCTCTCTCTCTCTCTCTCTCTCTCTCTCTGATTTTTCCTTTATTTCATCTGCTCTATTTATGGTCAATAATTTAATATAGACGTTTTGATAACAACTAAAGATAAATCATTAATATAAACTAACACATATCATTCTCACGGAAAATACTCTGACCGGAATGAAACCTTTAATTAATATAACACTTTTCATAAAAATAATAATAATATAAAATCTACTCCCCCCCCTCCCCTCCCCCCCCCTCCAATATTATTTGATTAATTGATGAACTTCACGAATATAAACAATGAAATCAACAAAACCTGTGCGTAAACAACAAGCGTCAATTTCTCTACGGCATTATGGTGATAGAAAAATGGTGTATATATGTTCCTGAAAAAATGGTGTATATATGTTCCTGAAAAAATGGTGTATATATGTTCCTGAAAAAATGGTGTATATATGTTCCTGAAAAAATGGTGTATATATGTTCCTGAAAAAATGGTGTATATATGTTCCTGAAAAAATGGTGTATATATGTTCCTGAAAAAATGGTGTATATATGTTCCTGAAAAAATGGTGTATATATGTTCCTGAAAAAATGGTGTATATATGTTCCTGAAAAACTGGTGTATATTCCAGAAAAAATGGTGTATTTATGTTCCTGAAAAAATGGTGTATATATGTTCCTGAAACCAACTGTAAACATTGTCACTGCAATATGTTCCTGTGAAACTTAATAATAATTCGTTATAACGTGAAATAATTTACATTCTAAACTCTAAATTTCGACACACGAAGCTTTTATATTTAACACAACATATTATTAAAATTGTTTCTCTACCAGTCTCTTCATTGCCTTGGTAACTATAAGATCCACACTGACGCCTCAAATTATTAGCATTATTTATATAAAAACAAAAGTCATATTGTTAGGCCTTCCTATTTTCCTTATATTTTCCAATCTGCTTTATCGAAACATTATAATCATAGCACTATTTATTTATCCTTACAACATTTACAAAAA
>JAWZYT010002542.1:0-7500 GCA_034508575.1 Petrolisthes manimaculis | reverse complement strand
CACCACGCTCCACCGAAATCTGATGCAAACAGTCACTCACTCACTTTGGACCCAACTACAGTAACTTGCTTCCGTCTGGCCTAATGCAAGCATAGGATAACACGGCCGGTACAGCACCAGTCGCTCTCTCTCTCTCTCTCTCTCTCTCTCTCTCTCTCTCTCTCTCCCTTCACTTCAATCGGGATAACTTCCACACCGGCCTGGTTGCTGGCGAATGAGGTTTATAAGGGGATGGCATATATTTTAATACATCGGAACGCCTTGATTATTTCAATGTATGCCGTCAGGAAACAGGACCAGATTAACAAAAATAATAGTGGTGTGTTGCTTGGAACAGCTTCGAGGAATTAGTTGTATCTCCAGATTTACCAACACTTCACTTGGCCTCCTTAATTAAAGTAAGTCTGGGTGTCGTCGTGTACAGACCCTAGTGGAGTTTAAGGGGAGATTTTTTTGTGTGTGTAATTGTAAGGGCTGTCCAAACTATGCCAGGAAACAGACGACCTTACTGTTACTCTAATTAAGGATCTGTTTCGTGACATAGTTTTTGAGGAATCAGTAGCCCACCAGTTTACCTCAAAAGAATCTCCCGTTAATTAAGTTGGTTATTGGTTGGTGGTATAGTAGTACAACTGAAACAAAAAATACGTACAGTTGCACACACATAATGTAGGCCTCGCTGAACCTATAATTATATGAGGCGGCTACAACAGGCGTACCAACTTCATGTGTGAGCAACGGTACATTCGCCGGTGTGACAGGCTTAGGGTAGGAACTGCAAATCCGGTTCCAGGCAAAATGCTCGTTTTTACAAATACGATATAGCCGAGTATCATAGTTATTTATTTAAACAAACGTAGTGTTCCATTATTCAAGTGTTAGCTATTGTACATCTGTCAGGTGTATGCTTATATATTCAATCGTATCTACTCTCGCAAAATGTATCATGTATTTCCCATCCACTGATATTATTAAGGCCTCTGAAACAGACTGCATGGATAAACAAAAATAAGTCAAATATGATACAACAATCCGGGAGGTGAGGACTTAAGGTTCTGTGACATCAACCTCCATCATGGAAAAAAAAAGTTAATCCGGGTTACATTAGACTAGTGCAGAGCCTGACACACCTCACGTCTCAATCACGCCTCACCTCTCAAACCATTAGCCAACGAGCCGACCGGAAAAAGTGTCAACATATTTACAATTTTCCAAAAGATTTGCATTTGACTTTAGGTTTTTCAAAAAGTGTGACGAGCGCGTGACTAAATGGCAACTATTATTATTATTATTATTTCCACTACTCTCCTGCTGACAAAATAATTATTAAACTGTTTCTACAGTCTGTATGTAAGTGTGCTTGTATGTTAATCTGAGATAAAAAAAAATATAATAATAAATAAACAAAAAAAAAGTGCATCGTAGAGCAATATTGTTTGAGGAAGGTACCGTAAAAATGTTCAAACTTGAAGAATAAAGTTACTAAAGCAATTTGCACACCAATCTCTCCACCAATTCCAAAGTTATAGATGTGTCATGTGGAAAGTTGTAAGAGAGAGATAGTAGGATTTCAAGTGCTGGTGATGTTGACTTGAAGGACATACGAGTATACTAATTAATATTCTCCTTATCTCATTTACAGTATTCACCCCTGTGGGAATGAGCCTGACACACCTCGTAGGATGGCGAAGAATAAAACAGGTAAGAGATTGATGGAGATGGTTAGGGAAGGGTGGAGTTTATGAAGGTGAAAGTGAAGAAGGGAAAGTATGAGAGTCAGGGAGTGGTGGATGTGAGGTGGGGAGAGAAGGAAGAGGTGAAATGGAAGGCAAAGGTGGAATAGAGAACGAGGAAAAGTTTAAGTTTCTCAATATCTACACTGTACACACACTTCTCGTAATCCTGTCTCTACCAGCCGCCACTCAGTATTGATAAAGAGTATTGTGGTGGCGGTAAAGAAGTAACAAATATATGTCAATATTACGTAGTCGTAGAGGTTCTATAGGCATTTATGTTTTGATAGCGTTAATGAATACTTGGTTAGCGAAGGGGGTGATATACAAAGAGATAAACGGATAGATAAACAAATATAGAGACAGAAGGTAATTGGTAGGTGAGTAGATGATGAATAAAGGCCAACAGACCAACTAACAATTAAATAAGCAGCTACATATTAAAAAAAACAGGAAAACTGGTTAGAGGAAGGTCATGTTTCCGCCCTTTGTATGGAGGTGTAAGATATTAAGAACAAATAATGTGGATAAAAGTATGTGTTTTATTAACGTAATGGGTGACCAAAACATGTATGTACAGAGGAAAGTATTGAGCACAGATTCTGACAGACGCAGGTAGCTAGGCAGGCAAGTATAAATACAGACAGACAGACAGACAGACATACAGACAGACAGGTTGATAGGCAGGCAGGGACGAATACAGATTTCTGTCAGCTCAGTGGAGGTAAGAACCTAACTTGGATATTGGTATGGAATGAATGGTGAGTGAAGCCAACCCATCCACCAGGCTGGTAGTGAGGTAGGAGTGCTGGAAATTCACCCTTCATCACCATAGCAAAATTATATCAGAGTGTGCTGCTGTCTGTGATGTTTTAAGGACAATATTTATGGTATGGAAACAAATATATTATACATTGGTGTAATTAGATCAGTGATAGAGAGAGTGAATCTGGTCCATGTACCCACCCAACCCCCACCCCCCACCCCTCACCGCATCCTATGACCCACCAGGCTCCCATCAGCCTGAAACCCACTCTAATAATTTGATCTCTCTATGCAGGACCCATTCAGCCCATCAGTCAGTATTATTCACAAACAAACTTCAACAGAGCCACTTCGTCAGAGTATGTTCACTGAGGGAGTGACACCAAACCCAGAGAGAATATTTGGTAACCATTTCTATGAAAATTAAAGCTTGTATTGATTCGCAAATTAGTCAAACCAGGGAGAGATTAACCCAGCTATGAACCTACACACTAAAATATAATTAAGCTACAGTATATTTCTGCACCCTAAAATCCATTCTCACTTTACGGGAATAGTACAGTGTTGGTAAGTCTGGAGCAACTGATTCCTTCAAACTACTCCGAGCAACAAACCACCATTATTTCTGTCCATCTGGTCCTGTTTCCTGGCATACTTTGGAGAAATCAAGGATCTCTAATGTACCGTACCAAAAGTATATCATCACATGAACACATCACCCCAAAATAAACTGATTGGAAATCCTCCATCCTAACTAACACATGCCCGTCATATGACACGTCCTAATTATCACTGGACCTCTCTCTCTCTCTCTCTCTCTCTCTCTCTCTCTCTCTCTCTCTCTCTCTCTCTCTCTCTCTCTCCTACTGTGATCATTATCCAACCCACAGCGACTGACACTGAGCTATTATGGGTCTGGGTTTGCTCGTGGGTCGTGGGTTGTGTCATTCCCGGAGCAATAAGTGAAAGGCGCCAGTACACCATTATCTGTAATATATGAGAGAGAGAGAGAGAGAGAGAGAGAGAGAGAGAGAGAGAGAGAGAGAGAGAGAGAGAGAGATGATTTCAGTAGCTAATGAGGTCACCAATACATACATACATATACAGTGACCACTAGAGCCATTTTCCATGACTTGGCTCATTATACTTAGCCCTTATGAGGTGAGGAAGTGGTTGGAAATATTATAATGAGATAATGCGTGGGGTTTTTAGAACTGATGATTGCGGTGAATATGATGACACAGATATTTCCAAATTGTGATCGTGTTATAGTATGATAAAATAACAGTGATAAAACAGACTGAATAAAAGAAATAAGTCCATTATAATACAACAATAATACAACAATACAACAGTAATAATATTAATAATATTAATAATAATAATAATAATAATAATAATAATAATAATAATATAATAATAATAATAATAATAATAACAATAATAATAATAATAATAATAATAATAATAATAATAATAATAATAATAATAATAATAATAATAATAATAATAATAATAATAATAATAATAATAATAATAATAATAATATTTTTTCTTCTTTCTCTATAACAAGGGTCAATTGGGGTTAAATATACTTTGATATTTGTAACGCCTAAAGATGATAATTATTAGTCACTGTGTAACTCTTTATACCTAACAAATTATGGAAGTGGGTGGTAAACTTTTGGTGCATTGGAGTGCCCTGATTCCTCCAAACTATGTCAGGAAACAGGACCTGATTGAGGATTTGTTGCTCGAGGTGTACCAACTCTGTACTACTGTCCCCTTCAAGACGACCAACTTGACCCCTTGGTAGAGAAATAAAAATAGTCATCGGTTGGGCTGTGTTCCCTGTCAGTCTGGGTTGTCAAAACTGTTCCATCCTCAACACACAGCCACACCAACTACACACAGCCACACCAACTACAACACCACACAACACTACACCACAGTCCACATGACACCACACAAAACTGCACCACGTCAAAACACACCACACAACACTAAAAAATCATAGCTCGTCATATCACACAACACCACAATGCACATGACACCATAAAACACGACGCGTCATACACACCACACAACACCACACCATAACCAAACCACAGCCACAAACCACCACAAAAACACTACACCATAAGACACAACACCTCATATCACATCACACAAAACCACACATGCACACCACAAAAACAAAACCACACCACACTACACCACACCACAATAGCAAAACCACATCACACCACAAAAAACGCTACACCATAAGATACAACACTTCATATATCTCAGCTCACAACACCACAACACACAAAAACAAAACCCCACCACATCACATCACACCACAGAATAGCAGCACCATACTTAACTCCACAAAACCACAACGCACCAAAGAATAACCAGCTCCACAACACACAAAAAACAAAACCACACCCCACTATTCTACACCACATCACACCAAAGAAAAGCAGTAACACAACATATACAAGCCAGTAAATTACCCTCCTTCCACGCCGCAATGCTCTACCCTACACACACACACACACACACACACACACACACACACACACACATACATTCACTCTACAATCTCCTCTTTTCCTCTCTGTGTGTATAATGCTTTGTCCTTCTGTCCCTCTTTACGTTTTCAGGATATGATTATTTTATTTTTATACATATTTTCCCTCGTTGCGTCTATCGCTTTCTTCTTCCATTTCTTATTAATTTCCATGGATAGATAATTTTATGTCTTATCTTTTTTCTCACCGTTTCTCTTTACTCCTCTTCATTTATCGTTTTTATTTTCCTTCTCTTCGCTGGCTCTAGGATACATTTTTTATTTTAATCCTGTTTTCTTCTTTCCACTTTCTTTCTGTATTAAATTCTTATCTTTATTTTCTGTGTTCCTTCCATCATCACCTGTTTTTATATTTTCCTTTTCTTTCTACTCTCCCTCTCTCATGCTCTCATTAAATAAAACTGCAAGGACTTAATATCATCAGATGAAGAAATATTACGTATCTTTGGTTCAAAATGTCATGTAACTCAGAGCCATATAATCCACATATAATCATTGAAGGTCATATTTTTCCATTGAGGGGTATTGTCCTTCCTTCCTTTCTTCCTATACACACACACACACACACACACACACACACACACACACACACACACACACACACACACACACACACACACACACACACACACACACACACACACACACACACACACACACACACACACACACACACACACACACACACACAGATAGTGTGTGTGTAGTCAGAGAAAGCTAAAGGTAAATGAGTCCTTCAAACATTGCCACGAAACGCTACCCATATGGAAGAAGGAGCTTGTTTCATGGTTATAGTCAGGAGGAACCAGAAGCCTTCATTCAATTCTCTCTCTCCAACATGATCACAGGGTCCTTAATTAACTTCACTGTATTCCCTCACTGTACTTTACTGGCCTTCCCTTATCTCCCCTTGGCATCCTCTTCTCCCCTCATGCCCCCATTTACCCTATCTTCTCACTTCTCTATTCCACTTTCTCTCTCTTTCTACATTGCTCTAATTTTTTTTTCTCTCTCTCACTCTCCAATTCCCTCCTTTCTACTGTGCATCCATATTTCTCTCTCTCTCTCTCTCTCTCTCTCTCTCTCTCTCTCTCTCTCTCCTCTCTCTCTCTCTCTCTCTCTCTCTCTCTCTCTCTCTCTCTCTCCTCTCTCTCTCTCTCTCTCTCTCTCTCTCTCTCTCCTCTCTCTCTCTCTCTCTCTCCTCTCTCTCTCTCTCTCTCTCTCTCTCTCTCTCTCTCTCTCTCTCTCTCTCCTAGTTTGTTGATATTTTGTCTTTTGTTCCAAATTGTTTATCCAACCCTGAGTAACTCGTAAGTAAGAAAAGATGAAAATAAGAAAGATATGGTCTATGCTCAGTCCTCAGAGATGTTCCTCCAGAGATGAATAATAATATAGTCGACTGATAAAACAATAAACGTTACTGTACACTAAAAAATCTGGGAAAATCATTTGGTCTTGTACAGCTTCCCAGACTTACGCAATTCATAATAGAAGTCAGGGTCAGGTCACAATCTAAAAAAAAAAAGAAAAGAAAATAACAATAAAAATAAATAAATATATAAAAAAATAAAAAAATAAGAATGAAATAGATAAATAAGACAATATGAATATGATAAAATAAAATAATATCATATAAATGAAATTAAATTAAATTGAATAATTAAACTATTATAAAGTAAAATATACAAAACAAAATAATTAAAAAGTCAAATAAAGGCAGAGTGAAGCCAATGAATGCGACATATATATATATATAATTATTACTATTCCATTTCTTTACATTCTATTCTTCGTTCAGTTCTTTCCTTTTCACAGGGTCTGGTTGGAATTAAGGACTGGTGGTGGTGGTTGGTGGTTGTTGTTGTTGTTGGGGTGGGTGGAAAGCCTTCTTATTTATTATACCAATTTATGTGTATATAATGATGTAGGATTTAGTTGGCCACAGGAATTCTTACACAGGACTATATGGAGAGAGAGAGCGAGAGAGAGAGAGAGAGAGAGAGAGAGAGAGAGAGAGAGAGGAGAGAGAGAGATGAGAAGAGAGAGAGAGAGAGAGAGGAGAGAGATAGAGAGAGAGAGAGAGAGGTCATTATTCTGGGAGTACTGCAATGAATGGTGATTAGCCAAACAGTAAACCTAATAATAATAATAATAATAATAATAATAATAATAATAATGTTGTGTTGCATTTTACGTAGTGTTCAATAGTACAGTCAGTACCTTCGACTCAGAATATCTAACAAGGAACTACTGTAGAAATCTGCTGTTATTTGACCTCCTTTGTCCTTCACTGTATATAGTTTGTTCCCTCCTTCTGTTCTCTCTTCCTCCTTCCATCTCCATTTTTACCCCCTCTGGTTTCCTCTTATCTCCCTTTCCATCATTCCAAATATTATCCTTTGTACTGTGCTATACTATACATAC
>JAWZYT010002541.1:45000-82500 GCA_034508575.1 Petrolisthes manimaculis | reverse complement strand
AAAGATGATGTCCCTGTGATGATATGATGGCCGTCCTCTCTATAGCCATGACCTTCTTACTCAATACTATGTCTCTTTCTCTACTCTTCCTCATTTCACTCACCGTCTGTGTGTGTTATTTAAAGGTGTTGTGTGTGGTTGTGGTGATGGTGTGGTTTATGAGTAGTGTGTGTGTGTGGTAGAGGGTGGGGCAAGCAAGGAGGAGGGGTGGAGGAAACAGCTGATGGTTGGATGGAGGAACGGTACGGTAGGTTAGGTAGGTAGTTGTCTGCCACCTAACGTTACCTCCTGCTTCTCCTTCAGGCTCCTCCTCCAGGCTATTCCTTACCTGCTGATCCTCCTTCTCCCTCAGGCTCCCCCTCCATCTCCTCCTTCTCATCTTATTCCTTTAGGCTCCTCCACCATTTCCTCCTCCTTCAGGCTCCTCCACCATCTTCTCCTCCTTCAGGCTCCTCCACAATCTCCTCGTCCTTGAGGCTACTCCTTACCTCTTGCTCCTTCTCCTCCATGACTTATACCATTGTCTGCTGAATGAAGGTTTTACTGAAGCTGATTAACTAGACTAACTTAGAGTACCATATTATGTTGTCTGCAATTCACCTCATACTTGCCTGACTGCCTCATACCTGCCTTTATACCATCACCACCTCATACTTGCCTTACATACCACCTCACACCTGTCTTACACCATTGCCTCATACCTGCCTTATGCAACTACCTTACACCTGTCTTTACACCATCACCATCTCACTGCCTTATACCACCATCTCCTCATACTTGCCTTACACCACCATCTCATACCTGCCTTACACCACCATCTCATACCATCACCTTACACCACCATCTCATACCATCACCTTACAACTCCACCTCATACCAACCTTATCCCACCACCTCATACCTGGTACTTGTCTTATGTAACCCCCTCTATCACCCCCTCACACCTGCCTTACACCCCTACCTCACTCCTGCCTTACACCCCCATCTAACTCCTGCCTTACACCCCCACCTCACACCTTCCTTACACCCCCACCTCACACCTTCCTTACACGGTATTTATTGAAAGAATTGCTATTTTGTAGCAGTGTTGCCAGATCCAGCTGGGTCCCATTATTTTGCCCCGGTCATTTCCTGTACTTTACCACGGTTATTTCCTGGTAGTTTGCCCAGGTTAGGTCCCAGTAGTCTGCTGTGGTCTGGGTTAGGTTAGATAAGGGCAGGCATTTGTGGAGGAAATGCTATAGAAGAAAATAGTCTTAGATTGGTCAAAATAAGTGGGTAATGAAGGTAGAAAAACCGTATGCGATAACGGCAATTCTTTCAATATTTATCCCTAACACCCCCAACTCACACCTGCCTTACATCACAACCTCACACCTGCCTTACACCACCACCACCACGTCAATTGTGTCTCACTTCTGTACACAGAACCCTATAACTGCATTTATAGCTTATACTTCCCTCTTTGCATACCAGTAACCATTTAACAATAAATTATTAAATGAATGTTTATTACCTTATTTTTAGAGAATTTTATATGCCACTGGATGGAAATAAATAATTGTTTGTATAATACTGCATTATTAAGAGAAATGTGTCAATGCTAGGTTTAAGTAATTTTATGGACTAGGGTTTGTATATAAATGTGATTACCCGGTACTCAAGACTGGGTGTCACATCAGGTTCAGGTGTGAAGTGAGCGAGTGAGTTAGTTAGCCACCTAAGGGGTTTGTTTGTCAGGCAGACAAAAAAAACTAATACCGGTACACAATGAAATGTATATTGGCACCAGCAAGACAGGAAGGACAAAATAGACTTTTTAATGTGTAATTCTTAATACAAATACCCATTGGCTTCCTTGTCTGTTGACTGGGATGCTCAATTTCTGTTATGCCTTTTGTCACCCAATTTCCTGTATTCAGTGCTACCAAATGTCAGTATAATTGGTACATATTGATTTTTGGTAATATGAATGTTGGAGCTCCTGGCAAGTGACTGAAGGCATTGACACGACATTATCTGTCACAGGACATATCCATATCATTCTATATGCTGATAAAAGCTGTGAATCTCATACGGTACTGGATAGGCCTAGGCTTTGTCATCGCAGCACAAATAAGGCATAAGCCTATATGAGTTAATTGTGTGAATAATATGTATGTATGATCTCCAGAAATGTAAGTAGATTAATAATTATAGCATTGTAGCCTCCCATAGGAGATAAAATATTCTAATACCTGTGCATGATGGCTGCAAAGAGGGCCATACAGAAAATACAGTATATATATTGAAATGTCAGCTTGGTATTATGTAAAAATATTATTCCAAATAATGGTCTTTGTCCCTCTTCTGGGGGTCTGTTTTACCATCTTACTGAAAGCAAACCATTCCTTGGGGCTTCCAGGACTGCTACTTCCAGTGTTCTGTAGTACTACTAATTGCACATTGATTTTGCTACACAAGCCTTATTTTGTGCTAGCTAGTACCGGTACTCGATGTATTGGTAGGTATTATTGTCAATAAATTAAACACTTTACCTTAACCTATATTGCTGTTCCACCTACCCAGTACCATTGTATGTACTGTACCACCATAACACGCCTTGCACCTTACACTTGCTCTACTACCCTGGAGCTCTCATTCCAACATGTTCAGTTTCTAGTGTACCGGTACCAAAATTGTGTAACTCATTGAGTTGGAACACCAGCATTGTTTTGTGATTTTTTGGCCTTGTATATACAGTAGCTGTGAACTTGTGTAATGATAGTTTTTTCTAATGTGTGTGCATACCATCTTCAGTGTAATACCATTGCCAGAAGAGTTAGCAAAGCCTTACTGGTACTGTCCAAGGTTTTACAATATTGCACCCCACATAAATACCAAAACTCTTGATTTGTTGATCAAGAAGCAGAAGAATCTGGTTCTCGTACTAGCAATGTAGGACAGTGTTAATGAGGCCAGTAGGGTAAGGCAGTCTTTAATTAACGGTACCTGATATATTTTGGCTTATGTCACCCACAGCAAATATTTCATTTAGGCTAGATCAGAATAGCCTATGTGAAATTATTTTAGTCTAAATTGCCGTCCTGCTAATAGTGCACCAGTACCAGTACTCTACACTTCAGCACAAATCTGTTATGCTAAAATGAACTGCATGCTTTCTCAAGTATTTTATGGCATTTAGTTAGCAAGTGTTAGGTGTGGTACAGTATCAAGGAGTGTTATCCTGTAGCCTATGTCTAGAAACACAGTTGCCACATCACTAACTGCACCAATGCCTTATTATTATGCATTTGTGTCTTACTTAACATGTTTCAGGGGAGTGTGTTTAGGGTTGTAACTCTTTTAAGAAGTGATGCAAGAGAATGATATAGGCTGCCAAAGCCCTTGTGCCATTGCCAGACTTACTGGAGTAGCCAAATTAATAAACAAAAAACTATTTGTTTTGATGTTGATGTGTGAGTGATGAGATAAGTGGGGATTGGTCATAGTGTTGGAATTCTTTCTTTGTTGAATGCAAGCTACTAGACTTTGCAGGCAAAATTGCAGTTTGCCTGTATAAATTGGTTGTCCATATGAAATGGAAAATGCTTTTTGGAATCACAGTACTGTACAGTATAAAAGTTTGCAAGGGATATTTTTGTTATTACATTAGTAAAAATAATAATAGCTTTATGCTGTAATATACAGTATCGGTACTGTACAATAAATTGTAGGCTAGTTAAATTGGGAAGTTTTTATTGTATAAGTATGTCAGGCTTTTATATGATAGTGATAGACAGGATTCCACCAGCTGATAAACAAACTTAAAGTGCAGTATATTATGTACTAAACTATGTTGTGTTAAAGATATACAGTATTGGCTTAATATTATATTCCTCCTACACAAAATGAGACTGACAAACTAATAATAAGAATTTCATCTCTGTTGAAAAAAATATTTGTTTAAAGTGAAGCATAGGTTACTAAGGGAGTTAGACTACCGTACATAACGTTCTGTAAGCTCCTCTAGTCACCTATGCTTTACTTTAAACAAATAATTTTTTCAACAGAGATGGAATTCTTCTTATTAGTTTGTCAGTCTCATTTTGTGCAGAAGGAATATAATATTAAGCCAATATGTCTTTAACACAATATATTTTAGTACAGAATATACTGCGTTTTAAGTTTGTTTATCAGCTGGTAGAATCCTGTTTTTCTTTAATGCTTCACTGCAATGAGTGAGCGTAATGAATGGTTTAGCTGTTAGACCTTACAAGTGTACAAAGTGTCACTGATGTTCACTCTGGCAGCACTGAGAAGAATTGTGTAAAATATATCTGAATGGTATGGCCAATGTTGTAAACCATTAACAACAACCACACCTAGTAAAAGCAGGTAAGATCAACTTGCTTAGCACTGCCCTCTGCCAAGACAGCAGCAGATTTAGTACAGTACATGTTCATTCATCATGTACAATACTGTACTACAGTACGTGTATCTATAAAGTACCATGCACCCATCATGCTGCGTAGTGTTAAATTTGGATATATAGGCTAAGTTGTGTAATTGTTATCAGTTGTATACTGAAGTGTACATTTAAGTAGTATGGTTCTGGGTATTCTACACTTGTTAATGTTGTTTCTTTATGTACTGTACTTATGAACTCTTATTAGGTTCGCATTAAAAATGGGAATGTTGAAAATTATTTATGCAGTAAATGGATTTTACATTGGTTGCTTTCCAAATGTTATGCCTTGTCTTAGCAGCAGAAGACTGGAAGCTGGTGTAGACAGGATGAGCATAGTTGATTAGTAGTGACCTTAACATGATTTCTTTCTCTTTTCCTCTACCTGCTTTGTTTGATGGTAGTGCTATCACCTCCCTTCTGATCAGATTGTAAATTGAGACTACATAGACCTTCTAATATGGGTTGGTACTTCACTTCACTGCCCTTGTTATTATTATAATTGACAGGAATACTTCATTTTTTTCTCACTGAACTTAATTTTTTATTTGTGTGTATTTTTGGTATCAGGTGGTCTGTCCTTGGCCTTCATACTCGCATAGTTCACTCCTCTGTCCTTGGCATCTTCTCTAACTAACCCATTCCCCACAATGACCTGCCCATTTGTTTATCTTGTCTGTTGAACCTCCAGGACCTTCACCATATCATCTTGTACTGTTACGATCTGTAGTCCTGCAACACCTTCGAATGAACTGGCCTCGAAAAGTGGGGCAAATCTCTAGCTATTAGTTGCCTCTTGTTGTATTGGTTTATACAATTCACTCCTATGGTGAATCACTTTCCTCCATACATATACCCTACCACCCAGCCTGTTACACATTCTACCTCTACACTTGTACCTCTCCACCTCCACACGTGTAGGTCTCCACCTAGCCCTTCCCTGTCCATACATGTACTTCTCCACCTTGCCCATTACCATATACCTTCCACCCTAAATGTATCCCTATCCACCTTGCCCATTACACCTTCCACCTTCACACTCTACACATCACTTCCCTCATCACAATCTCGACCATCCCACCCACTCACTTCCCCCGCCATCCCGCCCACTCACTACCTTCACTCACCATGTCTATCTCGTCCTCCACCTCATCACTCGATCATATCTTACCCTTCTCTTGACAAGGTGCTCAAGGTGAGATTCATATATTTCTGACTTTTGAGAACAGCTGTGTAAATGTGGAGTGTCTGGAATGTGTGACCCAGATCTTATGCCCCCTTTTCCCTTTGAATTTTTGGCAGGGGTCAGATTTAATGTTTTGTTGTTGCACTTTGTGAATGAGGTCAGGATAAGGTGTATGTGAGTGTGCCTCTATCTCTCTATTTATGTTGAGTGAGGATGAATTTTAAGGAAGATGTGGTTTGTGGTATAGGCTAGTGAAAACTTAACTTTTTATAGGTGATGTGGAGATTCACTTCCTGTTGACACTCCTATGTATGTTATTTAAGGTTTGTGTGCCTCTTTATACCTTCTGTAAGGTGTTGTTGATGCAAATGGTATAGATTTGCTAAGCAACTTTGGTTTGGGGGTCACTAAGTATGATGCTGCAACTCAGATAAGTTGATATTTTCTTACAAAGTATTTTTGTGTCTGGTAGTGCAGTGTGGTGTGTCAATTAGCAAGTCATTATGACCAGTTGTGGTTTTGTGGCAGTTTGCTGATGAAAAGATTCTCTTTAGAACATTTCTTGTATCTTCCTTTTGAGACAAACAATATGGTGCTCTACTGGTACATCATTTTAAGGGTGTTTTTGAAGCAGTAATATTGCAGTCATGGTGCTTGTACACACCTAGCCTAAATACCAATTCTTTCTGCATAAAAACAAGTGAGTGATATGGTTTGCTTGTGTTATTCAATTATTTTATATTCCATACTGTACTAAACATAGAGGAATGTTCATCTACTTTTCTGGTAACAAAATTGCTGTTTATACATAACTATCATATTGCTTGATCCCAATTGCACCAGAAAGATGGGAAGGAGGTAGAATTACTTGTCTGAATGAAGACAGAATTGTGTCCAATGAGTGAATTTAGCAATAATGGTAAACTGAGCTGTTGCATGTTTTGACAAAAATTGAGAAACTACCGGTACCACATTTTTTTCGTCTGGCCAGCACCTCCCAGCCTTGCTTACCTTAGGACTGTAGTAGATGAATGGTGGATTTTTTGCCTCGGAATTTCAAGTGGAATAGCCTATGTGGGTGTGAGGGTTGGGTTGGTAGGAGGTACAGCAACAACATCAGTCTATATTTAACTCCCTGAGGGGTTACATCACTGGCAGGTTGGTAGTGAGGGATACTCCCCTTAGAAATACCCCCCCTATCCCAGGAATTCCCTTTACCATCCTGACCACATTGTGAGAGAGGGTAGAGGATAGGTGAGGGAACTTCAGCACAAGAAGCTGGAGACAGTTGGGTTGACTTAGTTTTTGATCAGTGGGAATAATCTAAGGTGTTTTGACTGGGAAAAAGAACGGCAGCCTGGCATGAGGGTATTGGCGGGCAGTTGGGGGTGGTGGGCAAGATTAGTGCCAAGTAGAAGCTCAGTTTTGGCAGCAGGCACTGGTTGAGGGGGATGGGATGATGGTCAGGAGGGGAGGGGGTAGCATGGTGGAAGAGAAAGTAGATAGCTAGGTAGTTATGGAAGATAGTGTGGAAAGGGGGGTAAATTTATCAATATTACCAAGAGAAGTTGAAAGTAAAGAGGAGAGAATATTACAAATTAATGAGATTGCATTGGAAGACCAAAGAAAACAGAAGGGAGAAAGGAGAGGTATTAAAAAACAGGAGGGAGGGAGAGACTAGTGCCAGCTCCGAGCTTCAACATTGTAAGTGCACTTCTCACGTATGCTGCTGCCTCCTGTTGAGCTTTGCATCGCACCAGGCTATTTGTGGACCCTGTGGCTGAAGTTTGGTTGGGGTTGGGGGGGGGGGGGGTTGCCTTGGCTGTCCTCGGGTAGCCAGTGATGCTTGCCTCTCAAAGCAGTGCGGTGGTTGGCGGGACAGGTGGACTCCTGATTGATTGCAAAAAGACAACGCGCAGAGGTACACACTCACACGTAAAGTGCACGGTCTCTTGGTGGCTTAGTTAGTTACCTGTAGGTCCCTAACGGCAAATTCTACACCACAATATTTGCCCAGGACATTCCTAATCAGTATACATGCGATCACCAACTAGACTTTAGATGGTCGCAGTGCTCTACAATCTTAGCGGCCTTAGTGTGTGACAGTTCGTGACCTGTTTTGAGTGCTATTAACGGAGACTTGGTGGACTAATACCGTACCCTATAATAACGCTTTAAGGGTACGGTGCACTAGCTGTTTACATATCCAAGGTTAAGTCCGTGGGCACAGGGAGGTGTCTGGAAGCCATACTACCCTCCTACATTCTTCTACTCCTGTCCTCTGTCCTTTCCATCCATCCATCCTTGATTAAGTTTTGTCACCAAACCTTTCCATTTTCCTTCATTATTTTTTTTTTTTCCTGCCTTCCTCCTAGCCCATTGTCGGCAGTGCATGGAGAGTCAAATGTGCGTTGGTGTTCGTCTGCTGGAGGGGCAGTTGTAGTGGTTGTGCCGTACTAGCCTAGTGTAGTGGTGGAAAGGAATGACTCACTGAGCCATGAAGCAACTCCTGACCAAGCTGAGGAGGAGCATTTCCCAGGAGAGTGAGTAGCAAATGTGGCCTTCTTCCTTCCCCCTCTGTCACGTAGTTTCCTCACTACCTCTCCATCCACCTCACCAAAACCTGTAGTCGGTTACTCTCTTGTTGACGGGTAATGCCCACAGTCAGTTTTACAGCTTTAAAAAGTGTACCGGTATGTGATTGGTTAATACCCTCCACTCTGTGGAGTTGTGACTGGTTAAAATTTGCCACTCTGGAGTTAGGAGTCATTCATCAGCCAGTCAGATCCAGTGTATTGGAGCTACACTCACTGTGGATGCTTACTATGAGCTAGAGAGGAGAAGGACTGGCTGCCAAATCCCTCTCACATGTGTGTAGATACTGTACAGGGTTGTATATTAAACTTCTTTGAGGAAAAGGCTTTGCTAAATTCCCATTGCAAAGTACAGTAATAGGAATTGAGTGATGAAGAAAACTTTTCATTAAAGTAGTAGTATTTAAGACCACCCACAGTATCCTCCATCACTGATACCTCTCTTTCTTATGTTTAATTCCCCATTACTAACTTTAACCTACTACGGTACACCTCTCCTTCACCACCTCACACTAGCTTTCCATGCCCCATCCTCCCATCTAATCGGTACGACAAAAGTTGAGTTCACAGTCCTTTGGTTTTAGAATATGGTAATGCTGAAAAATAATCAGAGGCTCGAGATACAACAGTTACGATAATGTGGGTTAAATCGAATGCTGAATCTTGCCTTCCTTCGTGTTATGCATCTCTCTAAATTTTATCTTTCCTGCTATCTCTTGTTACCTGTCCTTGCAATTCTTGTTACTTGTTCTATAATGTGTGTCATGGGTACTTTTACTACCCTGTAGTTTTTATTGTACTGTACCCTATCTTAATACCAAATACCCTGTGTGGCTGGTACTGGCACTAGTTTTTGCATTATCGTATTATCTAGTTTCACTGCTGTTATCTATAATATATCTTTACTGTTCCTTTGTTATTGTAACTTGTCTATCTCTCTTTATGCCAATCATCCTTCTCATGATTATTGCACTTGTATTTCCATCTATGATCAGCCCCTTAAATCTCTATTGGTGTACAGTAGTCACCCATTCCTTCCCTATCTGTGTCACCTCTCTCTTGTTTATTGTGATTAGTATATCTTTGTGTTGTTTTGTAACCCACAAGTTGTTCATTTATGAGTCCATGTACAGAATGAACCCTTCACTTCCCTCTACACATTGAACTCATCCCGTACCATACCCACCACACATCGTCATCACACACAGAATTAGCACATCACATCCTTGTACCCTTTGATCTGTTCCTTACCACCTACCATGTCATAGTATGTGTTTATTCTTAGCGTTGGTACGAGTGCCATGATAAATGCAGGAACAGGATGCATTTTTACAAAGCCTCAATTCTTTTAAGGATTGTACAATACAGTATCTTGTTTTAACACTATACGATTGTCTTGTGTAATTGTCAGCTCTGACTGATCCATCTTGCACACCATAACTTACATAGACTTTTATGGCTTTCTGAATTGATGTGGCTTATCTGCCTAACAGGATATTGTTCATGTGTTAGTCATATTTGGCACCCTTGCATGTCTTGTAAAAGGAATTAGAAGATACTATACAATTTTAGAATAAAAGTAATGAGAAGCAGACATTTCCTTCCATAGGAAATTCCAATGTCTAGTATTTTGCTCAAAAAGATATTATCACAAGAAAGAAACAGTCCTTTAGTATTTTCTAAATTTCAGCTGTATTTGGTATGGTTCAGAATAGTTGTGGGTAATATAGTTACAAGAGATTTGTGCTGATTGGTCTAGTCTAGATAAACTAAGGTATGACATGGATTCGGCTTCCATAGTTGACTGTTGTACACTTAGTAATGTACCGGAAAGGAAAGGAAGTGTGTGTGTACCAGATAAGAGGAAGGATAAGGAGACACAAGACTTAAATACTCACAGTGTGTCCCCATGAGCTTAGCCACTTGTAGGTTTTCCCTCCACTGCTGACCACATGTTCCACTTATTTGGCCTTGTGTGAAAGATGGTGTGTCTAAAGAAAAGTGGCATATGTTGTAAAACTACTGATTTGTGACTGACTTAGAATGTGTATTTTGTGAATATAACTATGCAAATATAGTAATGTTTATGGTCAAGTACAAAATTCCTAGTGGTTATCTCTGTGTCACAGCAGTTACAAATATGTTGCCTCTTTTTGTTACAGTAACTTTAAGGGTGTGTGTAGTACAGTATTGATGGTGGTAAATATGGAGCAACTGAATCCTCAGAACTATTCCAAGCAACAGGACACCTTTATATTTATTCATTGTTTCTATTTCCTGACATACTTTGGGGAGGAATCAATGCACTCCAGTGTACCAAAGTGTAGGCCTATTACTGTACATTACTCCTTTAATATTATATAAACTAATGGTTACCTTCCAAGTTCTTTGTTCACCTTTGTGCCTCGTGTACCTGCCTTGGGGAGATCAGCATTTCCTTATACAGTACAGTAGTGCCTTGATTCCTCCAAAGTACAGTATGTTAGGAAACAGAACCATTTAATAAATATAATGGTATACTGTTGCTTGGAGTAAGTAGTTTGAAGGAATCACTTGCTCCAAATTTAGGCTACCAGTACCAACAGTACTGTACTACCCCCCCTTAACCGGCGGCAGAAAGTGTTCCGTGTCATGTGTGGGGAACTGGCCGAGGACTGTGACTATGTGTGTGTGTGGTCAAGGTTTCCCCCATTCATTACCTCTCTCATTAACAGTCAGGGCAGCTCTGTGTCAAGGGTACCAATACTGAGAGGATGAGAAGGAGAGCTAGCTAAGAGTGAAGGGTTACAATCATTATGCTGTTGTGACCGGGTTTGTTTGTTTTTTTATCTGATAATTCATTTATAATTTTTCCATTTCTATTGTTTAAGAGCACTTCTGGAGAAATTCTTTGTATTCAAGTACAATACTCTAGTAACCAATAAATAAATATGTAAAAGAAATCATGTTCATTATTGATAGATGTACAGTTTTTGCAGTGCACTGTATGAGTTTCATTTCATGTACAAATACTAAATAAATTGTATTGTGGTCTATACAACTATTGATTGGAATACATTAGCTACCAGTTTGAGGCAAGCTAGGCGTGGAATTTTTAAAGAAGTCATGTGAATCGTATGTACATTTTGTATAATCTGTGGCGTCTCTTGGGGATCTTTCGGTTGGATATTGAGTGGGAGTTCAAGGTTTGCTGACGTAGACCCTTGAGGAGACTGAATATAAGTGTACCAGTAGTAATGTATTTTTGTGTAAACCAATACTGTACTGTACCAGCCTAATATTCTTAACATTTTATATTATTCTGATGATTGAACACACAAAAACAAAGAAAGGAAAGCCAGTTCCCCTGTCTGATTTATGCACAGGATCTTAAGTTGAAGTTTTGTATTCTGCAGTAAAGTACTGTTAGCCACAAATGATGTAACAGAGCTATTCTTCTCTTTTTTTTCTTGATATGGAACTATAAATTTCATCTTATGCTCATTAATTACGGCAGTATTCACTTACAACTACAGATTATAATAAACCTACTCTCCTGAGAAATTTATAGTGCCTATAACAATCTTTTCTGTAATCTGTAGAATATTTTGTCTGGCTCTGATAATATCTGCCAGGGTTAACTTCACTATCAGGGTTGACTGTTTATGGTAGTTGCAATAGCTGATTAGATATCATGTACTATGCATTGAACTACAGTATTGTACTTTATCCAAGGAGAATTTGGGATACAGTACCTGATGATTGTAGTCTGAGATTGATTACATACCGGTACTGCTTATACAAGAGTTCCAGTGTTGACAAGTTTTTTTTTTTTTCCTGTACTATACTGTGTAGTTTCATTGAATGCTGTGTAACATTGTCTTGCAGAGGCACCTCATATAGCAGTTAGTTGCTGCTTGAGTGTAAATGTAAAGGATGAGGTTGGTAGGGAGTAGTGTTGACTGTATACTGTGCAGGCATTGATGTATAGTCATAGTTTTATCCAGCCATAGTGAGTGTATGGTGATGCATCAATAAACTCACTGTGATAAAACTCAGGTGTATGTTGCAGTGTTGTTAAAAAGGGAGATAAGCATTGATTTCATGATTCAGCCCAGCCAAGGTTTCTAGAGGAAGCCTGGACTGAAGGGAAACATTAACTGAGAAAGCCAAGTCCACAGCATACCATACTCTAGTACAGTACTCTGCAATTTGAGGGTTTTGTTTCATATTCTGGGCAGTATTTATTTATACAGTCACAAACAAAATTCATAACCCAAAACTTGAGAGAGATGAGAAGCATTGCTCAGAATTGTGATGAAATGATTGAGAGTTTTTGAAAAAACGGTATAAGTTTATAAGCACGCCTCCAAATACATTTTAATGTCAATATGCAAACATAATAGTTAATTATATATACAATACCTTCATGAAGGTTTAACTTGGTGCTCGTATTTCGTTTCGTCACAATATAAAATTTCATGTTAGGGTTAGGACCAAAGGTTGTTAGGGTTAGGACCGAAGGTTGTTAGGGTTAGGACCGAAGGTTGTTAGGGTTAGGACCGAAGGTTGTTAGGGTTAGGACCGAAGGTTGTTAGGGTTAGGACCGAAGGTTGTTAGGGTTAGGACCGAAGGTTGTTAGGGTTAGGACCGAAGGTTGTTAAGGTTAGGACCGAAGGTTGTCAGGGTTAGGACCGAAGGTTGTCAGGGTTAGGACCGAAGGTTGTCAGGGTTAGGACCGAAGGTTGTCAGGGTTAGGACCGAAGGTTGTCAGGGTTAGGACCGAATGTTGTTAGGGTTAGGTTAGGTCAGGTCAGGTTGGTTAGAGTGGCTGTAAAACATTTCACCAAAAAAAAAAAAAAAAAAAAAAACTAGGAGGCGCTATTGTAAATTTTTACCGAAAAAACTAACACCGAATAGAAAATATGGTACTGTACAAGGAATACCTAATTTCTATTATTTCAAATACATCTCTAAGGTAACTACATACTTCACAGTGGAATGTTAGGGAAAGTAAAGTGAGATGCACATTTTGGGAATATCCTAGTTGTAACATATGTAGTAAGCTGCTTAAACTTTATCAGAGTATTCATCAACCTCCTTTCCACATCCTACTTTCCAAGTATACATGCTATACGGTACTGTATACACTTGTGGTTGATAGGTAATACAGTACTTGTGTAACAGTGCTTCTTTATCCATCTTCGTACTGGCCTTCTGTCTATCCATGAATTAATGCCACTTGTAAGTTGTAACAGAACTTTTCCTTAATTACATACATTTATTATTTACTTCTTATTTATATTTATTTTTCATTGAACCACATAACCAGTACCGTGCTCTATTTCCCGTGTGAACCCACATAACTGCCCTTCTCCACAACCTTAATACTATGCCTAGTGTGACCTACATAGCACTTCTCTGCAAATACATAACGGTACCCTTCTACTTACACAGGGCATAAAGTCCTTATTTTAAATTTGGCTTGTGGTGTACCATGGTATTTAGTTTTATCTCCTGACCACTTATAAAATGAAACCACCATATCTGTAATGATCAATAACCCTCATAAAATTTTAGTTAGAGACAAAAGTTAGACAAATGATTATGTTTACAGTTACATTGTTTATGGTAATGGTAGGCAGCCACAACCAAAGGACAAGGATTCTCTTTGTTAGAGTGAGTCCCGGCAGCTCCAGTTCAGGGATTTATACATTTCTATAAATAACACTCATTGTAGCTAATGTATGTGTTGTGAATGAGTCTTCCGTATTGTGAGGTTTTGTATGAAGGCCGGGTAGTGAAGTAGTGATGCTGTTGGTATATTTTCTATGAGGCATAATTCCTCCAAACTTGATAAAGGAGAGGAAGAAACAGCAGCCAGTCCTCTGCTGCAGTAGAGAAGTGGGGTCCATTCAAAGCAACAGAAAATAAGCAGGCATTTTAATGACTGCTGGAGAATCTCTTATTGATGATTTTTACTTGATTCTTCTTTGCCCCTTTCTCCATTAGAACCAATAGCAAAATGTTAAGGTTTGTTCCTTCTCAAAAGATGCTGCCTTTGTAAAATGAACCTTACCTTACCTTAAATTATTTTGCAGAAAGAGATACTGTAATAAATAGTTTATTAAACTTGAACAACCTAGCAAGCAGCTCTAAATTACCGGTATTTTACAGTACTGATGATTTGTTGTGCGCTTGCAGGTAAAGATGGCAACAAGGTCACTACAGTCATTGCCACTCCAGGCCAGGGACCAGACCGGCCGCAGGAGGTGTCGTATATGGATACCAAGGTCATCGGCAATGGTAGCTTCGGAGTCGTGTTCCAGGCCAAGCTGGTCGAGACCGGGGAGCTGGTGGCCATCAAGAAGGTCCTCCAAGACAAGCGCTTTAAGGTATGGCATTGTCACGTGTTACTGTACTGTACTTGAATTATGGTGTACAGGCCTTCAAATATTTTTCGGTACCCCTTGGTCTGTGCAACAATCACTGGTATAGACAGTGTGAATACAAAATGCCTCATTTGGTAAGGCATAATGTATCTCGCTGTAAGGGTAACAAATATTTTCCGATTCCTGTGCATGGTGCCTTTTCAGGAAGAAAGGGCATACATAACCTTTAGCAAAATATGCTTCTTAGTGTTATCCTATTATTTAAGTACAGTATTGTGTAGAGAAAGGTGCATTGGGAGAGTGTCGACACGGATGCCCTTAGGTGGATTGGTAGCATGAAGCAAATGGGAAGTGAGAAAATGACTAAGAAGGTGTATGTCTATATGTGAGTTAGAATAATAATATTAGGGGAAGAGAGGGAGGGAGTAGACCAAGAAGGTACAGTATATGTATGTGAGTGGGAATAATAAGGAAAGGAGAAGCAGGGCCAGGTCAAATATGTTACAAGTATTAATGAGGGTAGAAGCCATATCCAGGTAACCATTTTAGCTTGTTAGCTTGGTGCTGATATTTGTATTGTACTCGGCAGCCCCTCCCTACCCCCATCTGTCTGTAAGTTTCTTGTTAATTCTATTGATTCCAGGGTAAACTAGGGTATAACATTGGTTTGGCTTCATAACATCATACAATATACAAGTAAAATTAACTTACATGTTTTTTGCGTTTTTTATTATAGCAGTACTAATTTGTTGTTTAAAGTTAGGCTACATTAGCTCTTGTAACGTGTACATGATAAAGAGCAAGGCATCATTGTTATTCACTGGTAAATTAATGCAGAATGCACCTAGTATTTGATAACATAGTGACAATTGTGAAGATAACTGAAGGCCAGTACTGTGATATATTTCTTGTGATTGTTTAAATAACTTTTCATCATTACTTTGCTACTTGTGAGAAAAGAAAATGGATACCAATGTACCGTTTGTAAGTGCTAGAAAAATCCCAGACTTAACAAGGAATGTATCTTTGCATTGCAGTATAGGCCTAAGGACGGTGTTATACCAAAATTAGCCCACGAAATGCTGTAAAATACAGGATAAATGAAATATAGAAACTTAACTTTCATCTTATATCACCAGATTATTACGATATGCGTTTATTTACAAGAAAAATACCATGAGACATGAGTACAATTTTTATGAACAGATAACCTAACCTAAATGTAACAGAGATGTGTTTAATGTTCACTTAAGTCCAGAATAACATACAGTACAGTATATATATTTAAAGTTACAAAATTAAAAACTGAAATATTCTATTCAAGTCCATTTACTTCAACGGGATGGTGTCTTGCATATTTTAATTTGGTTTCTTAAGTTATAGATATTAAATTTAGTGGTTGACATGTATTAGGCCTTCCATTTACCAATTGATTTGACTGTAATTCTTCCTCCTTTTCCAGAACCGAGAACTCCAGATAATGAGAAGACTAGAACATTGTAATATAGTCAAACTGATGTATTTCTTCTACTCCAGTGGTGACAAGGTAAGACCCAGCACTACTACTTACTGAATTAATGCAGTTTGAGCAACATTGCCACTGTTTCACATTTATTCTTTGTATAATTTACTGTATTTATATATTTTTGAATGCAATGTGGTTAGACGCTGTTTGACATTGGACCAACCATGGGAAGTGGGTTTTTTTAGAGATTGATTTTGTGAAGGATTTAGAGTAGGGTAATATGGGACATGAATGTTACCGATGCCAATTTATTAAGTAACTTAACTGAAGGAATGGAGTTTTAGTTTTTGATAGTTGTATTATAGGAGACAGATATATATGTAACCAGCACAAAAATTTAGAAGATAATTAATAGTAATAATAATAGATGATCAATAAAATAAAATAATAGTAATGATAGATAAAATAGTAAATAACCCAGGCAATTATTATTCCCTGAGTCTTCATATTCATTAGCAGTATTGCCTCCATGGATGAGGCTGGCTTCCCCTTACTCTTATATAAAATCAACCTACTTGTGCAACAGTTTGATTTAGATCCATTTATAGGCACTGTGTACACAATTCATAGGGTTTAATGATGAAATGTTTAACAGTTTTTTCTTCTTTGTTTACTTACAGAAAGAGGAAGTGTTCTTGAATCTAGTGTTAGAATTTATCCCCGAGACAGTCTATAAGGTAGCAAGGCATCATAGCAAACAAAAGCAGACTATACCAATCAGCTATATTAAGGTGAGTGGTAATGTGGTCACATCTGTTGGTTGTTTGGCTTGAGTACTTTGGTGAGGAGAATATTTTATCTGGCTTTACCTTATAACTAGTTTTCTTGTACTATTTTGCATATACAGTAGAGCATCGATTATCCGGGAGCCAATCAACCGGAATTGGTGCTTAACCGAACAATTTAAAGAAAAATTCTAAAATCAGTCAATCGAGGAAAATCCAGAACCTAACCGGAATTTCAAATTTACCGCGCAACCATCATGCCCTGTTAAATTAATTCCCACTCTGCTCTACATGGAACAGAGTGCAGCTGCCTACCTGAGCACACTTGATTTGCTAGTTACCACCTGTGTTTTGAAGCATAAAGTGTCCGCACCGCTACACTTATTTATATTGATTTACCCGAATATTTGGTGAAATACATAATAGCCATGGCTCTTGTTACACTTGCCAATAAGAGAAAGCCCAAGAGTGGTATTGACAGTGAAACAGAATATACAAAATAGACATCTGTAATAGACTAGAAAGATCATTCAATTTATCATTAGAATTTTCATTCCCACTATGATGACTTCCAAAATTGTAGTCATGTAGTACTTAAACAGGCAGACATCACAAACTTTTTCAGTAAGGATAAACATGCAAAAGCAGCCGACATTTCAATTGTATCTTCCTATTCATTCATAGGATTCCCAGATAGTGAATCTTCAACATCTACACCAGCAAGTATTCCAGCATAATCGGCTGCTCCACCAGTCTCCCTCATCTGGGCTGTTTGCCTCTCAGCCAGCCTATCCACTCATGATGATAATCTTACATCACCCACACCCAGCCCTCCCTCTGAATCTGAATCTAATGTGGATGATGTGATGATGATGATAATTGATAATGATGAGTGATCATGAATAATACATAAGTATATTGAAGAAAAGAAAAATAAATAATGTATTGAATGTAACATTAGTTTAAGAATACTGTACAACATTAAAGTTCAGTAAACCTAAGTTTATCATTCATGTCAACAGAAGTTTCTTTGCAGTAAGATACAGTACATGAGGCTATACAGTAGAGGTTGAGTGGCTTATGGGTGTATTGGGACATGGATTATTGCATGCGACCTAAGTATCAACAAGTCACTTATGCGTACACATTACAATGGTGAATTAAGGTACATTGTAGGCTACATTGCATTAATAATTATCTATGTCTTATTATTACAGTGTGTGCAAGTCACGCTATAATAGCTATATACTTCTGTACTTATGTATGGTGTATGACAATAGAAAACAGGTGGTATTCCATTATCTTGAAAAATAGATTTTCAGGACATTTAAAATCCCTGTGGACGCCAGATGATCGAGGCTCTACTGTAGTACTAATTTGAAGCTTTCTGTCAATGCAACAGTATCATTTATGTATTTCTTAATGTAAAATACAAAATACAGCAGTTTAATATCATTTATATATTTCATTTAACATTGCTTTGTGTATTGTATTTGGCAGTTGTACATGTACCAATTGTTCCGGAGCCTGGCATACATTCACTCGTTGGGCGTGTGTCACCGGGACATCAAACCCCAGAACCTTCTGCTGGACCCAGAAACAGGTGTCCTCAAGCTTTGTGACTTTGGAAGTGCTAAGCACCTGGTACGAGGGGAGCCTAATGTTTCGTACATTTGCTCCCGCTACTACCGTGCCCCGGAGCTCATATTCGGGGCCACCGACTATACTACCAATATTGGTGAGTGTCTCTGGTTGTTTCTAATTAACTCTTACTTACAGGCAGTACTGGATTTGGGGATTCCCTCACAGTAGTAGCAATAGGTTGAACCCAGGGGGCAATATATTGGTTCACATGGGTAACTTGGCATGAGAAAGATGTCTACTGTACATATTTGTTTATTTGTTCACTTTCTGTCATTACATCAGGGTCAGAGTTTGACTGAAGATAAGTTAAAGGTCAAAGTGAGGGAAGACTGCTCTGCTCATCAGAAAATAAAAAATGGAATCATCATGAAGAGGTCAGTGCATTTTGATGTGAAATATTTTATTGACTACATATTATTGGTGACCAGATGTGTGGAGTGCGGGATGTGTACTGGCGGAACTGCTCCTTGGGCAGCCCATCTTCCCCGGAGACTCCGGTGTGGACCAGCTGGTGGAGATCATCAAGGTCCTCGGCACACCCACCAGGGAGCAGATCCGAGAGATGAACCCTAATTACACAGAGTTCAAGTTCCCCCAGATCAAGTCACACCCATGGCAGAAGGTGAGGCTTGGGAGGAGTAGAGGCAAGCGGGTGTCATATGAACACTTTCTCTGCAGCCCTCTGGTCAAACTTGAGTTAATCTCTGATTTATTATTGGATACTTAAAACTATAGAAAGTACAGATCTGACCAGAAAATGTAGGACAATGGATGAAGGTGTTCATGTGATAGCTTCTTATGACTAGAATGACCAGAGTGTGTGAGTGAGAGAGTGATCAAGCATTGTTATTATTGCCATGATGAACCATATCTGCAAAAATATGAAGATGCTTTGTCCCTGTGTCTCTTACCCTAGTCATCCTTTTCCTACTGAAATGAACATTTTCCCCAAGAGCACTCTTGTTACTTATATTGAGAGTGGATAGGAGGCCAGGGATGTGGGAGTGTTGGTAGTCTTATATTAGTGTGGTTGTTTGTCTTGTGTGTGTGCTTCATCTGCTTCTCTTAATTTCTGTATCTTTAGTATGCTTGTATACATATTAAGGATATGCATCCCAACAGATGTTATGTATTTGAATGGTATGGAAATGTTTTGTATGTAGTTTTTTGTGAGTGTTGTGTGTGTACAGTATAGTATGCATGCTTGTTTGTGAAAAGACCTGGTATTTATCATAAACAAAATTTGTAAGCATGGACTCATAGTGCAGTTATTCTTTGGTGTATCTAGCAATGTTCATTTAATATTGATACAATTTAGTAGCCTTCAGTTAATTTCTACTTCTAAATCTGATGTTATGTACAAATGTGTCTGTAGACTGGTGATATAATATTATTTCTGCCTGTCATTTTTGCCATTGCTGAGATTTGAGCAGTTCCTTAAAGCAGATGCAGACCTTTGACATAACATGATCATGCATTACTGTTCTCTATGGTGTTAACTGAGTGGTGTCATATTTACCAACTATATATTATAAATTCTCTGATTGCTCCCTTTGCAATTTCCAAGCTTACCTACATTGCGAGGCTTTGTACGTTTTTGTTTTCTAGTCATTCTTGTAGTCAGTGTAGTGCTTTCATTGGGAGCAACAGTGATGAGGAAGTTTTATAAGCATAGCAAATATCAAATTTTTTTGTTGTTGCCAATTTTGAGGATAAGGTAATCATATCAAAATAATGTTGGAAATCTTATCAGCCTCACATTTTTCTGAGTGCATTTCCTTGTTTTTGGTGGATGTAGTCATAAAGCTTTGATACGCTGTTGTTCACCATGGCTCCATGTTATGTGAATAATCATTTGAAAATGATTCTGAAATTTGTTGACTTTAACTGCCTTGCTCACACATACACACACACACATTGCTGTGGATGGTATATAGTGACCATAGCACCTCTACAGTACAATTCAGTAGGTGGCAGTTTCATCAGAGGTTGAATCTGATTCCTTGACTACAGGATTTGCTTCCATTATAACTGCTCCTGATTGTTGTAGATCGTGGTACTGTACTGGGTTTGAGTCAGAAAGTGTTAAGGGAATATACTGTTGCTGGTGAATTGGAAGGCTACTGATTCCTCCAAATTATGCCAGAAAACAGATGCCCTTAGTGGTACTAATATTATGGGATTTGTTTCATGGCATAGTTTGGAGGAATCAGACACCTTCCAATTCACCAACAAAAAAATCTCCCCTTGGCAGATGGTTAAATGCATAACTTATTTCTCTGGCTTTGTTAGAGGTGGGTTTTTTTCCTTTGATGGTAGTATGGGTTGTATTTCCATATAATTTTGCAGAGGCATTTCAGCCAGCCTGGTGTAAATGTCTGATGGATTTTAGGTCATGGAAGGAGGACTCAAGATACTGTTTCAAACTAGTTGGTTGATTTCACCTCTCAGTTACGAGATAGTTTAATTTGGCATCCGGCATATAGGGCACGCACTCAACCCTTAGTGATTGTAACCTGCACACGAGTATTTACAATTCATTACCATTACAGCATTATAATTGTTCATCCCAATAATCCTCCCATATCTTTCTTTTTATTAAATGGTTTGTTTCATCATTGTTGATTCTTCTGGTGGTATAACTTAGAGTCGGTTCAATCTGAATACATGGCCAGAAAGTTAACTAACATCTGTATATGTTTCTAGAAAAATAAATGTGCGTTGATGTTCATGTAAAATTCAAACCTTTCATTGACCAGACAGCTGACTTGTGGTGTACCAGGAGATGAATTAACATCATGAAGTTACCCCCTTCTCAAGGAAAGGTTGGGGTGATAATATTCATGGTTCATATCAGGACAACTACTGTGGAGAATGTGTTAATACTTTGTGTTTAATTACATTTTATTTAATTAACTGATATGGGAATTAACATTTAATTTTCCTTCTTAATTATATGAAGGAATAATCCAAACCTTTATTGACACAATGTGCTGCTAAAGGCATTAATCCAACCCAGCCAATGTTCATAAATGATTGAAGTAAACAGAGAGGATGCTGCCGCCGGGGGTAGCCAGTGCCCCACACACCCCCGGCTCAGCTCATGGGTGGTAATCAGAGGTGCTTTGGTGTTTATCTCACTTACAGGCTCTGCTGTCCCGTATGGCTGACTCTCCTTGCCATGATAAAAAGCACCAGAAGCTTAGAGTAAGTAAAAGAAAAACGAAAGCCGGCAGAGGGTGTGGCGAGTGGCTTGCTATGCTGGATGCCATAGTACCGTCCATACTATTATTTTTTTTAATCTCACTGCCCACCGTCCCCCCACCCCCCTGGCCCTTCCTCTCTGAATGCACTTAAAAGCATTTTACTTTGTTTTTATCAGTGTTTACTAGTCAAACTGTTGTTCTGTTGAGGGGCTAGAGAATTTGTGTTGTAACAACCTTCCCACACCACTTCCCAATCCATTGATTGCACCTCTTACCATTTAATATGATACACTTGCCCTGTACAAACGAAGCCCCCAGAATAGGAGAGGCATATCAGCCAACCAAGTGAAATACTCTTGAAACAAATTAATTGGGTTTTTAATGTAGAATGTAATATATACAACACAAGAGTACTTTAGGATAGGAGTAGTGTTCAATGCCTTACTGGTTGGTTGACATGTCACTCATTATGGCCATTTTTTAAATGTTCAGGAGAAGAAACAAAAAAATCTTAACCATTTGTGTATTTGTAAGATCATCATATTACCTGTTGAGTTTGCTGAAGAGATGTAGGCTACACTGTTAGGGTCTTGACACCCCTTCATTACCAAATTAGTCACTTTCAACATACCGTATAAGGTTCTTTTCTTGTTCTGCCTTTATAACTTGCTTTCCCTCCTTTTTAAGTTCATTTTTCCTGTATTGGAGAGGGATACCTTCAGCTCATGATACGAACATGTCAGAAAAGGCCCTCTATCATTCCTTGTTTTTGACCAGGAGGATCTTGCTAACAAAACTCCTCAAAATAATGGCTACCGCAGGCCACTGGACTTTATTTTATTTTATATACTGTATATATATATATATATATATATATATATATATATATATATATATTTTTTTTTATTTATTTATTTTTTTTTTTTTCTGACCATGGACATAAGCTTCATAAAGTTCATTACCAGGGCCCAGATCAGCTCTAATCCACATTCATACATTATGAATATAATTATATCAGTTGTGGATAAAAATACTGCAATAACAACAGTAACTATTGTCTGTCACTTTTGAGTATGTGTTAAATATTCTGATGGTTTAAAAAATGGCTATTATTGTGAGGGCCTCAAATACTGTTCTGTAGTTGGTGGTTGAGAGGGTAGTGGGGCAGGGCAGGGTGGGTGGTCCACTCATCAAACCTGTGGCGGCAGACCCAACCTTCTGTGTCTCTGTAGGGGTCGGTGTTGAGTGTCTCGTGTCCATCATGATTCACCAAGTGTCGTTGGTGGTGTAGGGCAGCTTTGTTGTTCATCAGCCATGTTCACAACCCACTCCTTTACTTTTAGACAAATTGTGTTATGTGTGTTGATTGGATCCATCAATTGCACCAGATGTTGTTGGCTGCATATTACACAGTACTGTACATGCAATTTTCCTTAGTGTAATCATAACATTTTACAAAACACGTATCAGTGATGTTCCTTGTAAGTTTGAGGCAATATGTTCATTATGGAGCAACACTTTCATACCAACAGTTGACTGAAACCCTTATTATTGGTGAGTGAGAGATGGGACTGTGGCAGTCTGTCATCATGTAGGGAGGAGGTTATTGTTTAACACACTATGTACCATCAAATCATATATTTTAACAAAGAAGTTTATTTTATTGTAGAAAGGAAATGTATTAGATGCTTTTCTTCAGTTGCACAATTGTATTTGCATCTGAGTTTTTTGTTTTTTTTCTCCACCAAGTTAAGCTTGAATTGTCTTAGTATTTATGACGAGACTGATGTTTTTCTAAGAAACTTAAGTGAATTAGTTAACCTAAAATGCATTGTTAAAAAACAGTTTGGATTTTGATTAAGGGACTTAGGGGTCCAAAATGTGTGTAAAACTTTCTGCTTTAACACCAAATGTGCACAGCCACACCAAGTGCATAAGGGCTGCACTAAATTTAACACTTAACCTTACCTGTCATATATTATATATTTCCTATTATGAATATTATCATCATAATGTGAAGAGGAAGCATCATTAGGTGTCATCATCATCATCATTATCATCATCATCATCAGTTTTGAATAATACCTCAAGAAGACGACTAGCAGTAATAAAGACGTTTGCTTGGTTTGGAGTGTGAAGTATGTTATGAATATTGTAATCACAAGCATGCTTTTACCACCCAGTGTTGGTTTCCGTAGTATTGAGGTAGTAGAGTTAAGGTGGACCAATAGTTTTGTTATTTACAGATAATTTTTTTACAAATTTTTAGACCAAAAGATCTGAGCGCCATCACCAGTGCTGAAGATCACACAACGGAAACCATTACATTGTAATTGTGAGGTGGTCATATCTTGTTTTAAAATGTGTATAACTTGCTACTAACACCTTACATTTATAAGTAAACCTAATTAGAGAGGCGTGTAACTGAACCCACACAAGGTTGATTAAATGAGAAAACATTGAAATATTGACAGTTCTGACTGTAATAGCCATACTGTAATTAGGATTGTCCCCATGAATGTTATCAGTAACACTAAATCAAGAAGTATGAGAACCTATGATCAATTAAAGCATTTTATAATGTAGATGTGAGATGAATGACATAATACTGTAATTTGTTTTACAAAGATAAAACAGCAATCGGCCATCAGCATGGCAGTCTATCATGTCTAGAGAAATGTTCATTCAGTTATATTTTCTACTTTTGTTTATATTGTCAATTTTTATGAGAAGTGTTTGGTTCATCACTCAGTGAAGTATTATGTAAACTATCCAGTCTGGCCTGGTACCTGGGCCATTGGGCTAGTGTATACAGGAGGGGCTGATGCCATCCAGTATTTGAACAATTGACCACATAATGAAATGGAGCATCAGCATGCCCTTCCTCCCAGCAGGATGGATGGCTTGGTTGGCCTCACACACTCCCACCACCTCATGATTGGCCAGTGTCAAATATTCCCCTTCACATAAACTAAAGGAAAAAATTGGAAATCTGGAATATGACATCCCAGAAAGGTTTATTTTATGGTTTTGCCAATTCTCAGCTGGATTGGCGAGGCAGTCCCCAAGGTGATACACACAGACATCACTCCAAATTTATTATGATTATAGATGACACAATCCTCTCAGTCACATTTATCTCATGAATTTGCTAGCATAATCTCACAGGGCTTGGTGCTAGTTCTTGATGAATTAATTATTCAAGTAACTTTAAATTAGTAAGGAAATACTAAGGGTGTCAAGTTAGCCCAACTCTTTGTCAGTCACAAGTACTGTATACCATTTACTAATGTTATTTTTTGTCACTATTCAAATATGGGTAAAATATCATTGTTCTGTTGATACATTTTCTGTTGGTTTTGAGATGTTGCATGAGAGAAACAGGTACTACTGTATAAAAGGTGTTGTGAGGTAGAATTGTGCGATTTACTTACTTAAAGACGAAGTACAGCGTTGGTAAAGCTGGAGCAGTTTACTACTCCAAACTATTCCAAGCAACAGGCATGCTTTGGAGGAGCCATGGTGCTCTTGTGTACCAAAATTATACTTTACTACTCCCATAAAAGCTGCTATTGAAATTTGTACAGCAGATTTAAGCCGTATTTGGTGTGTAAGCCTCACTTTATTACCAACTAAACCATCCCTCCTTTTAGCTTCCTTCTGCTCTTCTCTCTTTTTCTTGTCTTTCTTACTGCTCACTTTTATTTTAAATTTCTTCACTATTTCATCCCACTCAATTCGTTTACGACGTGCATACCTTCCTCCGGTTGTAATTCCAGTAAGTATTGTACACCATTACTGTGTTTCAATTTATGGACCTCTGGTATGTATGTATGTATGATGAGCTTTAATCAGTCCATCCATCCATCCCAGTGTATCAAATCATTTCTTTTATCATTAGTTTTTATCATCTTTAACATTCAGTATTACTTCATTTGCAAATATCTCTCTCCATTGGGGCTCCTTCAATCTCCCCCCCCCCTTCCCCACTTGCTTCCCCCATAACTCCCTTATTATGTTGTGTACCGGACAGATGACCCGTGTACGTTCCCTCACGTCTGTTTCCTTCCTGTATAAACATCTCTTCTGCTGTTGTTCCCCGCGCAGGTGTTCCGACAGAGGACTCCCGAGGACGCCATCAACCTGGTGTCTCGTCTCCTAGAGTACACACCCTCGGCCCGCATCACCCCGCTTCAGGCCTGCGCTCACAAGTTCTTCGATGAACTCAGGGACCCCAATACCAGACTACCCAACAACCGTGAGCTGCCGCCTCTCTACAACTTTACAGAGCAGGGTTAGTGTTGGTGTTTGGCACTGCTTGGATTTGTATGTTAAGTTAGTATGGAATCAAAATGCTTATATTATCTACATTTTACTCCACACATATTAGAACTAACTCAATTTCTGAGTTTAAACTCAAGACTGCTAGTTCAAATTTACATAGCCGATGTGTTAGGATTCATTGAGGAACTTATATTTAATGTGTACAGTTGCCTCCATGTCGGTGTTACTTTTACATGCATAGTTATAATTTAAGATATAATTTGGGATTTATTTCCAGATCATAAAGTTGTAAAACTGTCGTTATAAAACTTTGTAATTAATGTGTGAGTATAGAAAGGGAATTAAGTGATAGGTTACCATTTGCAAGGATGAGACATGTTTATTGAATGTGTACATGGATGGAGTGATGAAAGAGGTTCAAGAAAAGAATATACTGAAAAGAGGCATGGAATTGCTGCATGATGGAGTGTCGAACTTCATGTATGCAGATGATGCTGTACTTTTGGATAGTAGTGAGAGATTTAGAAAGATTTAATGGTGAGTATTGCAGAGGTATGTAAACAACACTGTTTGAAGGTGAATACAGTATAGGTAAGAGCAAGGTGATGATAGTAGAGAAAGAGGGAGAATCAGTGTGTAGTGGATAGTGAAAATCTTGTGGTGGTTGAAGAGTTTAAGGGGGGTATTAGTATACTTTCTCCAACGAAAATACTTTTTGTCACTATATTGGCATTGAAAAATAATGGGAACTGAGCAATGAAGAGTAATCTTTTGGCAAAGATAAGTTTAATCATATCACGCTAAGTACCTTAGATTATTGTTGTACAAAAAAGGAAGGTGTGGGAAAGAAATGAAAAGCAGTAACCTAAGGGAGAAAGGTAGCAGATGCAATGAAGACACTGATATAGAGGGTTGAGTACAGTGGCTGCAAGAAGATTACATGAAGGAATGTTAGTGCCCAATTTGACATTGTGTGACTGCTGTGAAACCTTGGAGTGGCATGAAAATGAGAAGTCAAGAATAAGAGCAGTACAGATGATATGTTGGGAAGTGTTTGTAGAATCCATAGAATTGACGGAGTGAGAAATACCGAAATCCATTAAAGGTGTGGTGAGCAAATCACTGGATCAGAGAGTGGAAGATAGTGTTGTGAGATGGTATGGGCATGTGGAAAGAATGGATAATACAAGAGTGGTGAAAAAAGTGTATGAGAGTTATTTTAAGTTGAGAAGATGGGAAAGACCAAGGAGAAGATGGCACGATGTGGTGAATGCTTGTGTAAGAAAACATGGATTATATATAAATTAAACAAAATAACAGGTACATGATAGACAAGAGTGGAAGAGTTTCACAAGGAAGTGTGTATGTAAGGGTTGGCAACTTGGGTTTTAACTTGAAAGTCAATGGAATTGCTCCTGTCACCAAGGCAAAGTAAGTGTAGGGATTTCCGTCATGGATGCAAGAACTTGTGCGGGGGAGCTGAGAATTTCATAGGCTCAAAAGGGGAAGAGATTTGTGTGTGTGAACCATTTCACTGGGTACTCTGTCTTTACTTCTGTATTGGGCTTCCATTTTCTACCCCTTCCACTAGAGCCTCCCCACTCCTTGGAATAAAGGAAATGATGATGATAATAAAACTATTGTTGTGTAGTTTAAGAAGTGGAAATTAGTCTCATCAAGAAACTATTCCTAATCTTATTTTTAAAACTATCTTGTCCTTTCTGTATCAAAAGTCAGGTGAATAACTTCATATATATGAAAATTGAACCATGATTTTTTAGAATAGTAATATTGTGTTAGGATCAGTATGTGTTAGTGGGTATAGCTTGTAGAGTCATTTACTGATTACGTTCCTCATCTGCTCATTCAGGTCATTTTTGTCATTGGAGCACAGTAAGTCTACCTGTAATAAAATTCTTGAAGGTTGGGAACCATCGGTATCTTATCTAAGAAAGTAAAGAAAATAAATGTGAGCATTATATAAAGGATGTGTGCTCAATGGAGAAAGTGGCCTTGATATACAATTCCTTACTTGACTGTTCTTGTAGGTACTAAATCATTGACATCTTTTACATTAAAGTATATCTCTTATGAAGAGCTGCATCTGACAGAGATCCAATATAGTTAATGGATCGTTTGTGACACCAGTGATGAGACAGTAATTATAATGTGTTGGTGTGTATTTCAGAGATCAAGATCCAGCCAGAACTGAACAGCAAGCTGATCCCTCCCCACTACCGGGGTGAGGTTGGAGCAAACAGCAGCAGTGGTGGTGGTGCAGCCGGGGTGGATGCCTCGGAGGGAGCTGCTGCTGCCTCTGTCAATGATAACTGAGGCGGGGAATGGTCCTAGCCTGTCACCCCCGCCCCGCCCCAATACCAGCCCCTTCCCCGCCCCCCTGCACCCCCTGGCACCCCTTCGCGTCCCCATACTGTACAGAGCTCTAGAGCTGGCAATGGAGGGAGGTAAAGCCAGGTTTTGGGGGCAGGGGGGCCAGTATGGATGGGGTGGGGCAGGGCGGGGCATACCTCAAGCCGCAGTCTGGCCGTCCTGCCCCACGGCCCACCTGTTGTAAAGTGTAAATACGTCGGAACATTAACTAGTGGATGACTCTACCCCCACCACCACCACCACCCTCACCCGCCCACACTCACACCCGGTCGGAGGCAGCCACCACGCCTGGCGCTTGTCACTACACCCGCCCCGGCCCACCCAGGAGCAGCTCGGTGCCCTGCCCCCGCCCTGCCAACAGCCCTGTTTGGACTCATAGTTAGGTTGGCCAATGATGTCTGCACACTCAAGCCAGTGTGTTGTGGGAGGCTGCCTGCTGCCCCATCCCCATCCCCTCCCCCTCCCCCTCCCCATCCCAACCCAACCCCTCCATATTGATACTCTGCTGCCTCCTCCACCCCATCCCGCCCCGCTCACCCCGCAGCAGCTAGTTCACCCCAGCCAGTGCTAGTGACCAGTTGTGAGTTGTTGGTGTGACACACTGAATTAGTGCCAATGTTTATCTTGTAGTATGATCACCTTCCTCCCTCCTTCAATCATCTTACTCCTCTTCTTTCCTTGGCTTCCCCAGGTGAATCTTACTCATCTTCCTCCTTACTATCTTTGACAAAGGAGCTACTTTCATCTCCTCCCACAAAAGATATATGTACGACTACTTACTGTATGGTGGGTGTGAGTCAGCCCTAGAAAGCACACGTTTAATAGTAGTAAAAGAATGGGTCATTTATACCACCCATTCATATTGAACCCACCACTCGCTCACACCCACATGGACGTAGGCTTACCACACCCACATGAAGGTGATACAGTAGCAGCAGAGACAAGTGTGTTGGACACACAAATGTCGTTCCATGGTTCGCCTGGCATCCAATAGAGTTTACTCACCTTGTGTAAATAGAGTCTGTTCACTCTGACATCACAAGTACAATTGTAGGGATAGACTGTCCTGAGCCTTAGTTTCTACTCGCCCAAGTGAAGATGGAGTTCAGACAGGTTGTTCTTTTTGTACATTGGTTTACTTTGTTAATTATATCCTTCAAAGTACATGTAAACCTCAGTGTTCATTATAGCCCAGTAAGCAACACAGCAAGTTATCATCCCACAATAAGAACAACCTGCTTTGCCTTCATCTATTCATCCTGGGGTGAGCAGGGAGTGTGGCTTGTGACTGTACCTCCTCTAGTTATGACTTCTTCACAACAATGTTTCTCTCCCAGTCGATTCCCGGGGATGACCTTTACCCTCCACTTGCCCTCCCCTCCCCTCTGCCTGTCCCCACCGTGTAATCCAACAGTGACCCAGGCATAAGTAGGACGCTTTAGGCGGTCATTATTCCCCAAGTATCAATCAGTTTTAATGAGAAATTGTTACCGAGTAAATTGCACCGAGAATAACTGGCTTCAAAACTGTAATGATGTGTGTATTATTAGCTCCAGTCATTGAACTTTACTTGGGCTTGCCAGTCTAAACAAACAAAGCATACAGTAGGAATTATTGAATTGACCTGGATGATTATTTTTTCTCAAATGCTTAAGGGGGGTATATAGCGCATTGTTTTGGGTGGTAAATCTGGAGCAACTGATTCCTCCAAACTATTCCAGGCAACAGGATACCATTTTTTTTTAAATCTGGGTCTGTTTCCTGGCAAACTTTGGAGGAATCAAGGTGCTCCAATCTATCAAAAGTATACTATCCCCTTAAGATATTATCAGCAAACTGGAGGGTATGGATTCATCCCAAATATGCCAGGAAACAGACTACCTAAGTATACTTAAAGATGGTCTATTTTGTGGCACAGCTTGGAGTATTCAATGGCCTCCAATTTCCTGAAAACATCCTTCCCCCTCAACTCTTGCCCACGTCACCATCGTTTACCTCTATATTTCTTTCCTCTAAATGTCTCTGTCCATGCCTTGTCCTCTCCTTCAAAATCTAATGCTCATAGAGTGGATGATATCATAGTTTTATCATTGTAATTGAAATTGACCAATTCTGCTTTAGTTAGTCCTATTGGGGTAGTGCAGCATTCTTTCATTCACTCACATGCACACATTAACACGCACACACAACACTTCACCCGCGTGTAAGCTTTAAGGAATTTGTGAAGACCTTTTCTTTTATTATTCTTGGCTTATAGGAAGTAAAACTATCTTATTTCTGTTTAGATCAAACCCTTGGGGAAATATTAATGTACAAATGGTCTCGTAAGTTGTGGGACAGTGGTTGTTAAGTTTGTGAATGGCAGATATGTGTGTGTGTATACATTGTAGCACACTTTTTATTTTTTTCTTAGTGAAATGAAAGATCCTTCATAACTTTATCTCATAACTTCATAACTTTAACAGTGCCTCACTCATCCAGGAGGAGTGGCCATGGCAGGAAAACCTTCATATTTTGTCATCACTATCAACTAAACCCTTTTCAATCCCTCACTCTTCCATTCCCCTGTTCCATTACTTATTCTTCCATTCTTTCTTCAGTAGTTTATATTCTCTGCCTTCAGTAACTTGTATGGTAGTACCCATTCCTTCATGGCATTCTTTTTCATATGAATGGTTGCTTACATTATGAAATAGTGTACTACATTGTATGCAGATGCAATTGTCATGGTATCTTTTCCCCACAAAATGTACCAGTCACTGTACCATGTACTTCTGTGTCTAACTGTACATGTGTAAAGTTTTTGTCCATAGTGAATGTGTAATGTGTCAAGGGAATGACACATGGAAAATTACATTTTAATGTTACTGATGCCCACTCAGTGATAAATTTGGGTTTTGGTTTAGGTACGTCAGCAGCATTTGTTTTTAATTTTCTTGACAAGAAATTATATTACTTTAATTAATTGAGTTTGTATAATTTTTTTTTTTTTTTTTTATTGATTAAGCATGTGACATGTGTAGGAACAGGACTTTAAAAGGTCTTACAAGATGCTTGCTTAAATTATTGATTTTAAATCAAATCCTCTGTCAGATGTGTTGGTTTTGAATGGTATATATTGAGGTCTTAACATATATTGTCACTATATTAATTTTTACTGAGTATCTATCCTGAGGAGTGTTGCAGACCAGTGGTTTAGTCCTATCCCTGGTGTTGTAGCAGACAGGCATTGGAGAAGAGGGTTAAGATAGGATGAAATTCCCACACTGGCAGACAGAAGGTTTTGGCAAGTAAACTTTTTCATCTGGTAGTTAGGGTATTTCATCAAATATTCATGTTTACAACTGTACACAACTCTCCAGCCATCGGAGGGTTAAGGTGTGTTTAGCTAGATAACGAGAGTTTATATTTACAGTGCTCTCACTTCCTCGACAGTTAAGCAAGGCAAAGTGACCATTGCATCACACCCCCAGCTCCCCCCTTCCCTCTCTACCTCCCACGTGTGTGTTAACAAGGCCTGACATTACACTCCTGGCTGGCTTCTGTTTTCTTCACCACTGTGTGTCCAATAACTGCAATTTTCTCCACAGGTTGCAACTCAGGCTTTGTGTATCGTGGGTGCTGGTGTGTAGGTCTGTCTCAGCTTTTGGTCTTGGAATTGGCTGAGTGTTACAGTATTCATCTCTGTCAATATCCTCTTTGTTCCCAGTGTGGTGATGAGAGAGATATATAACACTCATCACTGTAGCAACTCTTGATTGTGTTTTTAAAAATTTCACCATTTGCGTTTTGTCAAGGATGATATAACCCTCAAGAATAATGTTTGAAATCTCCCTCCATGCCAAGGCAGACAGACAGACTTTCTACTGGCTGAGTGAGTTTGTGTCAGAAAATTATATAAATCAGTGCTGGGTGACTGGGGTTATTGCTGCAAGAAAAAACAAAGGAGAAAACAAGTTTATTTGTAATCCTTGTGGCATGACTCAATAGAATGAAACACAATTTGTGCAGAAGTAATATATATGAATTATATACATAAATATATATAGACTGCATCTTGTAGTACTAGCGATAGCAACAGTTACATTAATTAAAAAAACAAATGAAAACAAGAGGTGAACCTTCATCACCGAGAGGGCACCAGTGTAACTTTACGGAAAAAATGCTCTTGGTGTTGGTGTCTGTTCCACTCTGTCCACTGCTGTGCTGGGTAGTATAGTGGAACAATGGCTCACAATTTTTGCAATTTTTTCTCAATCTGGTGTCAAAAGACAAATAATCAACAGTGCAGAGGAAGTGTTCTGATATGAATTTGAACTGATAATTTCTCCCCAATTTTTTTTCTTCCTCTTGCACACAGCATTTTAATTTTTCTCATTCTTCTGGTATATGCCCCTTCATTTAGTCACTTCAGTCTCTTCCAACTCTGTATCCTTACATCTCCCACAAACACAGATATGACCAGAAATGTTCTCCCAACATCTTATCTTAAGTTCTCCCGATAGGACACCAGGGTAAAGGTTTAGAATGATTTGACCTCATGAGCAAAGAAACCACCACCACCAAACATCACCAGTTGCTTCCTCTTCTATAATACCCATCTTGAAGGCCTTGCTCCCTGCCTGTTATCCGCTCTCCCTTTTCCATCTCCCGGTATCCCCCCCCAAAGCAAGACGCATTAAATTTATTGAAACCAGTGTAAAAACTTTTAAGTGAAGTGTAAATTTGTCTTTAATTCTTTTTGTAAAAATGTGATAGCTCAGTCATGATAAATAGTGAACGAGTTGTATGTTTGTGGATTTTACACCCATTTTTGGTTCATTAATCATTGGCATTATTTTACTGCTATGTATCTATGTTTTTTACAGTTAGTATGTGTAATTATACTTAAAGAGGGAGAGAAGTGTGTTTTATGTGATAAATTGATGCACCAGATTCAACATAATACATGTCCAAGGAAGAATTCTTTTTTGCTTTGGGGTTCTTAGTTACCCTGGTCAGCATGTTGCTTGGCATTCTTACAGGCAGGACATGTTGATCATGGCTCTGACTTGCATCTGCAGCCATGTAGCCAGTCAGACTCGTGGGGCCATAGCTATGTTTACCCGTTGTACTTTCAGCTAGTCAGGTTGAGGTGCTGCTTTCTATGGACATCCAAGGGGCAGGAAGTTTAAACATGTGGGAAATGGATGGGAGTTATTGTAGCTTAAGTCTGTTTTCGTTTTTGCCCCATGTTGTTTCTGCAGTGCTTGAAGAGTAGAATTATGTCAACAAATTAGAGGCTACCAATTCCCCCCACATTGCCAAGAAACAGACTACAGTATATTCATAAGTGGTTTGTCATGTAGCACAGTTGAGGGAAATCCATAGCTTCTTAATTACCGACACCATGTAAGGCCCTTAAATGTCTCTGGAAGGCAGCTCCTCAATAGTGAACTTTCAACTTGTCACCTTTGTGGACTAACTGCGTTGTTGACTTGAAGCCACAATGGATGGATGCACCTCATTTCCCTGCCCACCACCCAACAACAACCTAACCCTATATCTTCCCACAGCATCCTACTGTCACTTCATTGCTCCTATTATTATCTTTCTCACTCACCAGTAGGACAAACAAACAAGTACCCTCTCTGAGCCCCAAATCAACAGCAGAGAGGGATAAGTTTTATCTGGCATGCGGGTGTAGGATCCACTTTTGCTCAAGGCACACCTGCTGTTGTATGTCACTCAGATAATTATTATGTTACATGTCGACCTGAAGGGGACAAAAAATGGACACAGGTTATGTTTCACTTGAGTTTAATCATCACCATTAGGCATACATTTTGGGTACCTTTAAGTTGAAATTTGTCACTGTTTGGCACGGGAAGTCATTATACTGTATACATTTTTTATATATACATATATATACAGGTATAGGGACTAAGAAAACAATCCTTTAGTATATGCAGGTTCACCCTCGGAGTGCGCTGCTTAATGAGGCAGGAGAACAGGCTCTCGACAATTCTCCCATTCGGTAGTACAGGGAAAGCTATAGCTGTGAGTCTTTATTCTGCCAATGATTTTCTTATAAAAGATTCTTGCTTAGATTTAGCAATTTTGGCAGGCACAAGAGAAAAGTAAAGGATAATGTTGTGTGGGAGAGTGAGGCTCATGTGGAGGAGTGTCTTGACGCAGGGAGAGTGAGCCTGGCGGCCCTGGGATGCCTCGCTCTGACAGCTGCCAGTGCAGAGAATTGTTGATGTTCTAGCCAGGGAGCGCCCGGGACCAGCTGTGTCACGGCCCCAAACAATAATAATTTGATAGGGCATCCTAGCATGAGCTCTGGACACCTTAGCCAATAATATTTGTAATTACCCTAATGTAAAAATGTATTCTAATGCTTAACGTGTGCTTTTAAATTAATGTAGATGCAACTGTTCTTGTTCTTATGTTTTTCTTAATGGATGTAATTTTAAATGACATGTAGTACATGTACTAAGTTTATAGTTAATAATTGTTTTAATAAAGAGCAGTTGTATTACTGTCATAAACTTTATTTTTATCCTCTTGGTATGTAATGGAATAGTAAAGCATATAAACCACCTTTCTTCTTTGATCATTTCAGTTAGAGTAGGGAAAATTAACTGTAGCTTGCTAATATTAACTTTTCCTTTATGGTATTGTTCAACTTTACTGAATTTACCATAGTATCACTTAGGAAGAGGGGTGGCACCAAGTTACAGTAGTATGTTAGTAGTGTTCTTGCCTGTTTTCAACCGTGTCTATTTATTTATTCTATGCAAGCATTGTGAGGAGAGGTAACATCCTGTAAATATGGATGGCTGAATGAAGTGGCCTAGTTTGGTACAATGCCTTTCCACTTCAAAAATCAATGCTTCTTGCACAGGTTTTCTTACAATGATTACTAATGCATTTTGACATTTTCATTGTGCGTGTGGATGCATATTCTATACCACTTTTATTTTGATCAGTAAATTATTGATTAATTAAGTTCGTGACATTGCTCTTGAATATTTATTGCCTTGACATACTTTCTTTTTATCCAACAACAGGATGATATGTGTTCCTTACAAACTGTTACCAAAACCTTATTGAGGGAAAGTTAATCATTAAAACAAAAAAAACATGTAATAAATTTGTTGTTTAAAATTCTTAGACAAAATATGAGTGCATAATAGGCCTATATGCTGCTGCACAGTTATATGTTGGGAAACAGTAAATCGGTATGAATAAAAATATATGTTTTAAGCTTTTATAGCTGTTGTCTAGCAAGATGAAATAAAAATGATGGAGTCCATAATGAGGTACAATACTATGACAAAAGGGTTTTATAATAATCTAATGACTGGCACTTATAGTAATTAATCAATCGGGGCTTTATAATAATCTAATGACTGGCACTTATAGTAATTAATCAATCTCCAAATCAAAGATGAATTAAGTACCGGGTACGGTACAGATACCAAAACTTCCATCTTTGGTAATTATTTATTTTCCAAGTAGGCCTACTGTATATTGCACCAAGAAAGGAAAATTAATTACTTTGGCTACCTCACATACGTTGTCTCCAGGTAAACGACCAAACACCAAGATTGATAAAGGATTTGAAACCCTTAATATGCAATAATAAACACCTACCTATAGTGGAGAAGATGAAGACGGTAAGGTGTGACAACAACACAAACGATTATGATGACTGTTTTAAACTTTTGGTGGTTGTGGGGTGTCAGTAGTGGAGTAATATCCAAGTTGAAATTAAAGTTTTTTAGGGCCAAGAATATGTTCAGTTGTCCATTTCTACTGTAGTACATCTTCACACACGTAGGAAAAGGATGTGAAAATTGTATATCCGATATATAATAAAATGAATTGCTTATTATTTTTTATTACTTTAGGAATTTAGTATTTTTTTTTTTTTTTACACCGCAGTGAGTCGCGAACACAACACATGCAAGAGAGAATAGTAGTAGTAAGAGAAAGGATAATCTATTTGAGAGGAAATCCCACGCAGTTGATTTGCCTCCCTTCCCTGATGCTGCAAACTTTCCCTCTGTGCATCGATGATACATCTCTGTCCAACCTGCTACAATTTTTCTTCCTCAACTCTTGGGAACAGAAAGAAATGTCAAGACTTTCCCTCACAAAGACTTGAAGGTGGATTAAGTGATAGCGTATATACAGACAGGCAGGCAGGTGAGGGGGGAAGGTTTCAACACTTCTTGAGATCTGGTAAGGTGCTTTATTTTTATCTTTGTATTTTCTAGAGTTAGGCAATAGTAAAACTCACCTCAAACAAATACGCCACCAGTGCATACAGCTATGAAGCTTTATTTATCCACCAAGGCGGATACAAATTACAATGATTCAAAACAATGATTCATATCCTGAAAGAGATGTCTCGTATCCCTCTCTCTCTCTTTCTCTACTTGTTTCGTATTACCTGCATGAGCCTGTTTCTAAGGACAACAGGGAGTCTATAGGTTTATACAAGTCTAAGAACGTATTTTTTTTTAATACTTCAACCCGGGAATGTCGACTGTGTAGCCCAGGGTCCAGAGAATACACTGGTGTAGCCAGTGTCTCTTGTGAGGCTCCGAGATTATAAGTGTCGCACTAACAAACTACTAGATGAGACCGTGGAGATTCGTGGTGTTGGTTGCTTCTCTTTTGTCCCACTAAATGACGACACCTTACAGTACCGTAGTTTTGTTTCTTTACCTCTCCAGCGAATGGAGTGGTTGGAGAAGAGCCAGACGAGCAAATATATCGGTTTGAAGTGATGATATCACATATATAGCCTAGTAGTGAGTACTTCCTGCTGAGATGAGACAAGAGGTGGTGGGGTTCAGGTGAGTGAATTGCTCTCTCTAAAGTCATGAGTTATCAATTGTTTCTACCAGATTAATTTCAACCATCTGACTAGTCTATTAATACAGTATAGCCTACCCCAGTTTTCTATAGCCTCCCTCCTCCCACCCACTCGCCTTGCCCTTCCCTCCCTGACAACTGTTTTCCAATCACTCGGATCGATGTTGTCTCTCAGTTTTTTACCTCTTCCATACTCCCGAAATCTTTCAGGTCTTTCTTGTTTTCCCTGAACTCTTGTCTCCATTCTTCTGATTCC
>JAWZYT010002541.1:12500-40000 GCA_034508575.1 Petrolisthes manimaculis | reverse complement strand
AGAGAGAGAGAGAGAGAGAGAGAGAGAGAGAGAGAGAGAGAGAGAGAGTGTGTGTGTGTGTGTGTGTGTGATCAATAAAGTAACAAAGTGCAATATAAGTAAGGAATGCCAGTATTGTTGATGTTACCTTTCACTCCCTATGCTCCTTTCCTTCTTATGTTCCTTTCCTTCCTTTACCACGCTCCATAACCTTCCTATGTTCCTTTCCTTCCTTTACCACGCTCCACAACCTTCCTATGCTCCTTTCCTTTTTTTACCACGCTCCATATCTACTAAATTATAACTAGGCTACTTATACAACGCTCATACGCTTCACACATTCCTAATCTACAATGCTATGCTCCTTTCCCTTGTTGTTTACGCTCCTCATTCACCACCACCACCACCACCATGCTCCTTCCCTCATGCTCTTCACTCCTCCACTCCCTTCCTATTTGCCTACACACCTCTCTTATCACCTTTTTCTGGCGTTATATGACCTCACTGTTACGGCGCCTAATATCATTCAACCCACCTCTTCTTCTACATTAGGCTACTCAAGTATATTATCATTATTATTATCATTATATCATTATTATTATTATTATTATTATTATTTCTTCCTCAATAACACCATAACAAACACATCCACAAAACCACCACCATATTTTCTCGACAACTGTCCCATAAAATGTTTGGTAAGTTTATCATTATTATTTCTTCTTCCCCAATGCTAGTTTGACGGGACATTAAGTAAGAATAATAGGACCATAACAAAACATAATTATCTACATCCACATCCACAATATTTTCTCAGTAACTGTCCCATTAAATGTTGTAAGTTTATCATTATTATTTCTTTCTCAATGCTAGTTTGACCGAACATAGGCCTAATTAAGAATAATAGGACCATAACAAACATAATTATCTACATCCACTTCCACCACCACTATAGCCTAATATTTTCTCAGTAACCTAATTGTGTCCCGTTAAAATTTGTGAGTTGGTGTGTTTTTGTGAGTCTACATATTGTCGATTCTTAATGAATAAATGAGAGAGAGAGAGAGAGAGAGTAGAAGGTAGATGTGGAATAGTTCTAGCTGATAGGTATAGATGGTAGGCTATCCTAATGTTATGTATATAGCCTAGGCTATGTATGCTACGTACAGTATAGTCCACTAGCCTAGCCTACTCCAAGTGAATGATAAACACACACACACACACACACCCACAGGGGAGAGTAGAAGGAAGGTAGATTGATGGGTAGACAGGTAAACATAAACAATAAACTGTATAATAAACAACACAGACACACACAGGGAAGACAGACAGACTGACACATACAGCATACAGACTCACACACATACAGAGGAGAAAGAGAGAGAGAGAGAGAGAGAGAGAGTAGAAGGTAGATTGATTGGTAGGCAGGTAAACATAATGAACTATAAATACGCATGCACACACACACACACTGAGAAGACAAACACACACACACATAATACATACAACGGAGAGAGAGGGAGAGTAGAAGGTAGATTGATTGGTAGACACACACACACAGAGAGAGAGAGAGGGAAGACATACATACATACAGATAGGTTTGTATGTACCGTACAGTATATGTAGGGAGTATACTAACTGGGTGGAGTTGAACAAAGCTAGGCTACTGTGTACATTGTATAAAATAGCCTGGCTGCCTAGGCTACGCTACCTTGTTTATTCCTTTCATTGATTTCTTTCCTTCCTCCCTTACTTCTCACTCTTTCTCTTTCCTTCCTTCATTCCCTGTTCATTTCTTCCTTTGCCATTTCTGTCAATTATTTTTTTCCTTCCTTTCCATTTTTCCTTCTTTCATTCCGTCTGTCCACTTTTCCTTTGTATTTTCCTTCATTGATTTCCTTCCTTCCTTCCTTACTTTCCTTCCCACTCTTTATCTTTCCTTCCTTCCTTTCTTAATTTCCTGTATGTCCAATTTTCCTTCATAGATTTCTTTTCTTCCTTCCCATCTTTCCTTCCTTCCTTGTCCATTTTTCCCTTGTTTTTTCCTTCATCGATTTCCTTCCTTCACACTCATTTCTTTTCCTTCCTTATATAATTTCCTTGCATTTTCTTCCATCGATTTCTTTCCTTTTTTTCCCTCCCATTCCTCATCTTTCCTTCTTTCATTTCCTGTCCATCATTTTCTTCCGTCTTTCCTTCCTTCCTTCCCTGTTCATCTTTTCTCTTGCCCTCTCCTACATCGATTTCTTTCCTTCATTCATTCCCATTTTTCTTCTTTCCTTCCGTCATTCTTCTTCTTTCCTACCCACTCCTCTTCTTTCATTTATTCTCTGTTCATCTTATTCCTCTCTATTTTCTTCCCTTTCCATCCTCTTTCTACAATACAACACATTCCCTCTCACCAATTCTCCCATCTATCTCTTCCTCTTTAACTATCTCTTTCTTGACTGTCCTCCTCTTCCCTCCCACCCTCTCTCCGTCCGTCTGTCTGTCTGTCACATTCCTTCCTTCCTTCCATGTTTCCCACTTGCTTTCCTCCCCTCCCCCCCTTCCATACCTCCTCCCTTCCCTCGATAATTACTTTCCTCCCTCCCTCCCTTCCTTCCTTCCTCCATCTTTTCTCCTTCCCTCCCCACCTTCCTCTTTCATCACTTCTCTATATTTTCAACCTTCGTTTCCTCATCTTTCTATCATACGGGAACCAATTTGTCTTCATGAATCTGTAACTTTATTTTGTTCCCTAAAACTGTGAAAATAATAATAATTAAATTACAGCGTGATACAAATTAATCAAACTGAAAGGTCAACAGTGATTATTTTCAATTAGGCTTAGGAGAAAATGAGGAAAAATATGATGAGTTTGGCTGCTTATTAATATGGGCTACAAAAATGTCCAATTAAACCGGAATGTAGAATTGACCAAGCAATGAAATTTATATATATGATGATTAGGAGTGTCGAATAATAATACTAATACTAATAATCATAATCATAATAATAATAACATACACGCTTCCCAAACTGTCTCCTTCTCACCATCCTATTAGGCTACTCCAATATTTAAATGTTTTGCTTATTTCCTACCAATATAGACTATCTGTGAATATATCTGTGACTAGGCTATGCTATTATGTGTATGTTTGATTCAATAATAACAACAACAACAACATACACGCTTCCTTGTCACCATCATACTCCAATAAATGTGTTGCTTATTTCCTGCCAATATATCTGTGACTAATAAATAAATAAAACTTAAGGCTATGTGTCTATTTGAGTAACTTATATTATACAAACACTAGTGACTGTTCTAATAATAAGCCAGCTTCTATCAAAACCTCATATGCTGTCACACCTATCTATCACCTTTTTCTGGCGCTATAGGACCTCGATGTTGCGGCGCCTATCCATCAATAATAAATATCAAGACCTCAGCATCCACACACTCCTATGTACAGTCACAAGAACTAATAAATATAGGCCTATATAGCTTTGGTTGATGCTTTAATTAAGGGGGTGCGGGAGTAGGGGACAGGCTTGGGGGGGTTCAGGGGGTGTGGGAATAGGGGACAGGCTTGGGGGGGAGTTGAAAGCCTGTCCTTCTATTTCCGCACCCTCCTAAATCCTCCCCAAGTCTATTCCCCTACTCCCGCACCCCCCTAACCTCCCCCCCCAAGCCTGTCCCCTATACTCCCACACCCCCTTGAGGGAAGTAACCTACTGTGGGAAATTCTGGGGTTGAGGCTGATTCCTCCAAGACATCCCAAGCAACAGAATCCCTCCACATACAGATATGATGAGACTGTAGAGATGTTGTTTTATGATAGAGTTCGGAGGGCTACGTGTGCTCCAATTTGCCCTCAACAGTATTTCTAGAACAACTGCTGATTCCTCCAAACTATTCCAAGCAACAGGACTCCATCATTATATTTGTCAACCTCTGGTCCTGTTTCTTGGCATGCTATGGAGGAATCAAGACGCTCCAATTCACCAAAAGTATACTATCTCTTTAAACAGTCCACTAATTCACCAACCAACTACCTGTAATAATTCCTATGGAGATCTTATTGTGTATTTTTATAATAGAAAAATAAATAAATAATGTTCTGCTGAACTGTAACCAGCCACCACCATTAATTATCACCATCAGCGTAGTTTCCATCACCCACCTACTACCCACTACCCGCCCACCTAGGCACCCACCCAGGCACCCACCAACCCACCATAACCTCGACTGTAATGAACCCAGGTGGAACTAATTTAGGCTCGTACACCTCTCCCTGGTGACAGACAGCAGTTGGCAACCACTTCCACAGACACACTTACAGCAGGGAATACCAATACCTTCCTTCTCTCTCTCTCTCTCTCTCTCTCTCTCTCTCTCTCTCTCTCTCTCTCTCAAGGAAGAAATAATAACAAATAAATAGCTAATAACCAAAACCTCAATCATGAGTACAGTATTTTGTTTTTATGCTCGTAATCGCTGTCTGTAATGTTGATGTTATTGAGTTTCTTTTCAGCATTTTCTGACTGGCATGTTCTGAGAAAAATTTGCACCCCCAATAGGTGTACTTTGGGAAAGCATTTATATCAGGCGTATTTACATAATGGAGGTGTGAGACTGCCAACACAAAATTTGCTATTCCAAATATATATGGCGATCATCATCATAAAATTATGCATACCGGTACGTCCTTGGATATCTTTCCCTTAATTAATTTCCTTATTCTATGCTTTGCTGAGACAAATATACAGAAATTTATGTTTTATTTATTTATTTATTTATTTTTCATTTACGAGTGCAGTCTTACGTCACAGCCGCAGTACGCAAATAAAGCACAAGAATAAGTAGTTCCGATTATTTTTATTATTATTATTATTTTAGCGAAGGTAAATACACAGTTATAACACAAGATATTATTTCATTTAGTGTCTCAGTTTCGGCTGCAAACAGAAACGAATGCAACGCAATGTATATAAATGTTAGTAATGGAAAATATTGGGACGCGGAAGAACAAGTTCATACCAGTGTTGCCAGATATGGGGAATTAGAGGTGCCAATGGGGAAATTATACTACGGAATAGAAAGATTGTTCAAGAGTATCCTAAGTGGGGACATTTTTACCAGACAAAATAACAAGATGATGGTAAATGCATGTATATGTACGACTATCCTCAAGAGTAAACAGAGAATTATTGAGGTAAAAAGGGAAATTCTGATTATGTGCAGTTTAGGTAAAAAGGGAAATTCTGCCAGTTGTTGAAGTTGAGGTAAAAAGGAATATTCTGATGATGTTTGAAGTCAAGGTAAAAAGGAAAATTCTGATGTTGAAGTTGAGGTAAAAAGGGATATTCTTGTTGTTAAAGTTGGGGAAATTTCTTCAAGCACACCTGGACCTGGCAACACTGGTCCTCTTGACAGTGTTGTGATGGTTGGGAACTACTATTAGTCGCTCTGCTGGTTATTTTTTTAAGGTATTTTAGATTTATTTACCTATTTAGATGCCAGAAGATGTATTTTATATTGAACTTTAGATACTTTTTAATCCGTTTGTAGGTTACAGTAAGATTAAAGTTGTATTTTAAACTTTGTATTAGAAAAAAACTTATATTTATTTTAAACTTGTATTTATATTTGTACTTATATTGAACTTCAGATACTTTTTAACACGTGTAGGTGACACTATTATTAAAGTTGTATTTTGAATTCTGTATTAGAAAAAAAAAACTTATATTTATGCTTATATTGAACTTCACATACTTTATAATCCGTTTGTATGCAAGGACATTCGTGGTGTATACGATGGTGTGGTACCGGTACGATGGTTCATTTTTTTGTCTACGGAGCCATCGTACCGGTACCACACCATCGTATACACCATGAATGTCCTTGCATACGACCCGATATTATATACTAACGTTAAAGACCCGTCAAAAATATTGTAAAATGTGTCACGTCCTTGTTTCTCCCTCTCCTTCCCTCTCTCACTCCTACCCCTATCTCTCTCTCCCTTACTCACTCTTCTCTCCCTCTCTCTCCCTCTTCCCCCACTCTCTCTCCCCCATTCCCCCACTCTATCTAACTCCCTCTTCCCTCACTCTCCCACTCTCTCTCTCTCCCTTTCCATACTCTCTCTCCTGGTAAATTTTGTGTAATCTGGAGGGGAATGTGTGCTCCATTTGCACTAACTTATATCCTAACTTACGTGGGTTCTTTTCAATGACAGGATTATTTCAAATATTTGCAATCGGATTAATATACCGACTGTTTCATGGCTGACAAGTTTCGAAAATACTCAACGTCACGTCACACATGAAACCATTTCGTCACATAAACCTCTTTTCCTCACACGCAAAACCATATCGTCACAAAAAGCCAATTTCGTCACACTTAACTTAGAGCCATTTCGTGGCACACAAATCCATTTCCTCACACTTAAAACCATTTCTTCACACACAAAACAATTTCGTCTATATAATATACCTTCATGTTACACTTGTCTTATTAAACGTTCAAGGTAAATAAACACACATTTCCCTTTAAAGACCCTGTGATGTAGTGAGACAGAAAATAGGAGGTAAATGAGTCATTCAAATATTACCACGAAACACACACACACACTTAAATGGAAGGAGCTTAAAAGTGGTATAGACAGGAGGAATCAGAAGCCTCCAATTCTCATACATGATCACAGGGTCCTTAATATTAAAATTAGTCAGTTATCTTGCCAACCCCATTAAAAGCTGAAGAAACAAACCCTGCACCATAAAAAATAATAATTATGCTTGTCAGTTTTGAATACAACCTTTTGCAGTGGATGTACATATATATGTAATTTCAACTTACGTACACTTAATTGAATGATGCTTTCCTGGGATAATGTACGACTTAGCTTTCATTGCTAATATACACTTAACACGATATAAAAAAAAATATCGTAGAAATAAATATTCCAAATGATTTGCCAGAATGAGGAAGAGCCGCGTGTTTCCCGTACCACTGCTAACTGTACACTAACAGAATAACGGATTATTTTGGTTTATCACTTAAAATTCACTGTTTAGTCAGTACTCACTCAGTAGGTCTGGAGGAGGGGGTTACCATAATGCCATCATTTCTAAAGATGCCAATTACTGTAATATTTTTACATTTCAATATTATGAGATGGCTTTTATAACACTTTTTTTTATATTTGACTGGGCTACGTTCAATCTTGCCTTTCAATAAATAGGTAATAAACGTTTTTGCACCACATTTGACCATACGTAGCAAAATGTAGTATAGCTAGGGTATTTATATTCCCATAATTAACTAAATAAAATAAAATAAAAGAGTGTAGATCTCGAATAAAAAAAAAATTATATAAATTTTTTTTTATAAAAAAAAAATTATATAAAAAAATTATATATAAAAAATTTATGTAAAAAAATTTTATGTAAAAAAAAATTATATAATTTTTTTTTATAATTTTTTTTTTATAAAAAAAAAATATATATAAAAAAAAATTTATATAAAAAAAAATTATATAAAAAATTTTTTATATAAAAAAAAATTATATACAAAAAAAAATTATATAAAAAAATTTTTATAAAAAAAAAATTATAAAAAAAAAATTATAAAAAAAAAATATGTATATATATATAAAAAATTATATAAAAAAAAATTATATAAAAAAAATATACAAAAAAAAATTATATAAAAAAAAAATTATATAAAAAAAAAATTATATAAAAGAAAATTTATATAAAAAAAAAATTATATAAATTTTTTTTTATATAAAATAATATTATATAAAAAAAAATTATATAATTTTTTATATAAAATTTGTTTTATAGCGAAGCTAGCAGCGCCGCAGGCAAAAGCACCCACGGCGTAGCCGTGGCTGACGAAGCCAGTGCTTGTATAAAAAAAAAATTATATAAAATTTTTTTTATAAATTTTTTTTTATATATAAAAAAAATGTATATAAAAAAAAATTATATAAAAAAAAATTATGTAAAAAAAAATTATGTAAAAAATTTTTATATAATTTTTTTTTTATAAAAAAAAATTTATAAAAAAAAAAAAAAAAAAAATTATATAAAAAAAAATTATATAATTTTTTTTTGTATAAAAAAAAAATAAATAAAAAAAGGTTGGAAACAGCGATATTTAATGGGTTTTAAGTACTTTTGATAATAAACAGAATTGGATAATTTTATGTAGTTATCATATATGGAACAAATTCAAGTCTCTTTCTGGCTATGATTATAGGATATATGAGAAAATAAGACCATAATTATAATAGGAGTAAGGCGGGCGAGGCAATGTTTTGAGTCAATGGGGGGGGGGGAGGGTAATAGGCTCCGCCCCTTGCTTCACTTTGGGTGTACAGGACGAGCGGCTCATGCCGCCTCCTCTTAGATTATACCTCCATGGTGTATGCAGTGTGTGGTTGGAAACTAGTCATTCACGTACTGTACAGCCACGATCAAATAATCACCGACACTTTCCTTCCATCGTGCAAATAAATCAGTATCATATCAACATATAATCATACATTACCTTACGTCTACTCAACCAATGCCGTCTCTATCTTAAGATAGAGACGGCATTGACTCAACCCCCTCCATTATTATTATGAGGCGCAGCAATATCATACACGTGTTATTCTTTATTACCAAGATATATACTATGATAGAAAGAAAGTGTCGGTGGTTATTTGATTGTGGATGTTCACACAACGTTTAATGTTTTTAGACACGGACTAAACATTTGCGTCAGAAAACATGAAACCATTGTATGAGTTCCATCATCGTGAAATTTCGCAACCACTGATGAGGTCATTACATATCTTCATCACCAGTCATTAGGACTTAAAGACCTTCACTTACAATGTGATCCACTCGGTGAAATAATTAAAATACATGGTTGATGTTTTTTTTTTTTTTTCAAAGCACCACTTTTATTTTTAACCACGAGAAATGTATAGGCTAGTGATCGTGGTATTTCTAACCTGTTGTATAATTATATAATTATAATGTATATATAGTGCAGTATATTTTGTATAATTGACAAATTTTGTTCATAACTTCCCATCTCCCTCTCTAACACCCACCCACAGCATGCACGCTTTTCCATTATTCCATCACGCCACCCCATCTCCCTCTCCCTCCCCTTTTTCATCCACTAAATGGTTACCAATTTGGTTCTCTTCTAGCGGCCGGCTACCCTCCCTCCCTCCCTCCTCTAATCCACCTCTCCCCAGTCGGCTATCCCCATCACCCAATCCCCGTTCCTCCCCTATCCCTCACCCAGCCAAGATACCTCCTCACCACCTGCTTCCCCCGCACCCCGCCCCAACATTTCCTCCCATTACCCCCCCATCTGTCTGCCTGCACTCCACCCCACCCTTTCCTCCCATTACCCCCCGTCTCTGTCTCCCTCACCCAGCCCCCAGCCAGCCATGGACCCAATGTTTACCCCCTAACCTCATGCCTCCCCCACCACACCCGTCCCTCCTGCTAGTTACCCCCTAACCTCATGCCTCCCCCCTCACCCCACCCGCTTGACAGGTCGGTTACAATTTAAAAAAATACCCAGGGTGGCTTTCCATGACGAGGCAGGAAAGGTACATGTTGTGGGGGTGATTGCAATATATGTAGTGGGTGTTGTGGAGGGGATTGCAATATATGTGGTGGGTGTTGTGGGGGTGATTGCAATATATGTGGTGGGTGTTGTGGGGGTGATTGCAATATATGTAGTGGGTGTTGTGGAGGGGATTGCAATATATGTAGTGGGTGTTGTGGAGGGGATTGCAATATATGTAGTGGGTGTGCATGTGTGGGTGAGATTGTATGATATTTTTTGTAAGTGATTGCAAAGTGTAAAGTGGGTGTGCATATGTGGGTGAGATTGTATACTGTATGGGTTATTGCAACGTGGATTGAGTGGACATGCGTGGGTATTGCCATGATGTTTTGGTTATTGCATGATGTGTGAGTGATTGTATTATGGGTGGTTACTGCATGATGTATGAGTTATTGCACGATGGGCGAGTGATTGCATGATTGTGTGCTGATACGGTAACCCTTAATTAATAACATAACATATATATCTCATACTACAACATTATTTTCACCAATGTTATTAGGGTAGTATGTATGTGTAGTACAAACATTATAATTATATATCTGTTTTCATAGGTATAAATAATAGTCATAGGGATATCCTGGCTGTTAAAATCCTCATATTATTTAGAAGTTGTATCTAATAACAGTGTCGCCATCATCATTAAAAAAAAACATAGGATAAAGTTCAGATACAGTACGGTATATTGAAAAGTTTAAGTAAGAAAATTGGAGGTAAATGAGTCCTTCAAATATTGCCACTAAACACCACCCAATTCCCATACACGATCACAGGTTTCTTAATAATATATAGAAATGGTAGAGTAAATGTATAAGAAGTTTGAACGGCATACCTCTGTGGCACGCTAGGCTATTAAAATTCAATTATGTTGTTATTATTGCTCTCTCCGCGATGCTTGGTTGGGTTCCGTGCTGCTGTCCTCTTTACCCCACCAAATCCTTGCTTCTCCTTGTGTGTGTAGCCTAATAAATAAAGCGCTAAGCCTAACATCATAATACACTGGATGTCTTTACTTCCTTTCATTTTTACACACACAAACATGATAATTCACATTCCAAATATTTCTTCCTGTCTTATTACACACACACACAATCTCTCTCTAACATGATAATTCACTTACTGTACTTTGCTTCCTTTCTTATTACACACACATTACTGAACATTTTTTTCTTCCTTTCATTTTAGTTCACACACACACTAACATAATTCACATTCTTTCCTTACTTAATACACACACACACACACATTGCAGGAAGGGAGGGAAAACTTCTCTCCTTCCTACCCAACACTCCTACATACAGTCCCCATTAAAAGTTGACTCCACGCACTACACTAACAACATTTTAAAGGAGTAAGGTTTTATCCATTTGGAGGGTGCTAAATGCTCCATATTGTGTCAGGAAACGGTTCACCCTTTGTTGATATTTCACCTGTAGTTAGGTGGTTTGCTTCGTGCAACAATGTGGAGGAATCAGTGACCACCAAATTATTTCGTTAGCAGAAGCTGACATTTCCGTAAGAGGTGAAGTGTTGGGAGCTTTAATTTTTATTCTTTATTTATTTATTTATTGTTTTGCCTCAACCTCTAGAAGTAGGCTGTCAGTAGCCCGTGACTCTTGCGAGGCCCCGAGATTGTTGAGTGCTGCACTATATCATATGAGACAGTGAAGCTCCGTGGTGTTGATTGCTTCACTTCTGTCTCACTAGATGACGACACCTTGTTTGTACACGTAAGCTGCGCGAAGAAACATTACTATTTACATTCTCGAGGTTTAGGTTTATAGAATACATGATAATAATGCCTTCCCGAGGAATATGTAGATGCAAGAGCTAAGTTGGTGTGTGTGTGTGCGCGCTTACTATAACTGTAGTGACTTCATCCCAGATTAGGATACAGCTTCCACTTTTCATTCTCACCTCCGTTATATATATAGCTATGGGGTGCATCTGGAAAAGTGTACATGTGTTATGTATAAAAGTATACTAATCATACAATAATATTAATTCTGGATTATGTGAGTGTAGCACCACGTGTTATTGCTATTTCAAGGTCACTATAGGATAAGAGGATCTGACTGGTGACACACGGCAACACTTACTTTAGCTAGGAATGCTGTAATATATAGTAATAACTTACTACACCTGACTCCGATGACACTAATCACTCACTAGAATGATGTTTGTTCACCTGATGACTTGTGGGAGTTACGATAGCGATGGTAGTACCGTAATATCCTACAAAACACAAAAAAATACACATGGCAACAGTACACTCCAACCTCTCGTCCTTGTCGGATTTGTCTTTCCCTGGTTAGTGCTTCCTCCTCCAGAGTCTAGTGTACTCGTATTTTTTTTACCATCGATTTTGTGCCATGTAATAATATAAGGAATTCATGAGCCTTTTTTTTTTGGGTGGGGCTGCAGGTGTGTGTGTGTGTGTGTGGTGATGGAAGGAAAGGAACACGACACGACAACGAAAGGAAGGAAAGGAACACAAAAAGGAAATATAGGAATGGAAAACATACCACAACGAGGGCAAGAACAGGGAAATAATGGAAGTGTTAGAAAGAAGACACAGTGATGAAAATAAAACGACATGATTATAAAAAATATGAAAATGCAGTGATGAAAATATGAAAAAAAGAGAAGGCAGTGATGAAAATAAGAGAAGACAGTGATGAAAAAAAGAGAAGGCAGTGATGAAAAAAAGAGAAGGCAGTGATGGAAATAAGAGAAGGCAGTGATGTAATGAAAATATGAAAATGCAGTAATGAAAAAAAGAGGATAGTGACGAAAATAAGAGAAAAATGCAGGTGTTGCCATAGATAAGTGTTAGGAAAGATAGTACGTGTTACCATAGTTAAGTGTTACCAGTTGATAAGTGTAAGTAGAGATTAGTGGTACCACATGTAGATAAGTGTTACCACAATATATGTCAAGTGTTACCAATAGATAAGTGTTACAATAGAAGGCATAGATAGTCTTGTGTCACGAAAGATAAGTATAACCAATTGAAAAAGGTTACCAATAGATAAGTGTTAAAATAGATGTGTGTCTACCATAGATAGGCTAGGCCTGTTATTCCAAAGATGAGTGTCAATATAATAAGGATGCCGTTGAAAAGGCGAAAACACACATCAACAATAACAACAACAACAGCTGACTACCGGTAAGTGATAATATAGCCTATTGTATAAATTATACTGTATACAGTATTTATATATATTTTTCCCCAGACTGTATGGTGTGTTGCATTTCTGGTCTAATCTAAATTATATACAGTCACGAGTAATAATAAGGTGTGCTTCGTATAGCCTCATGGTGGAATAGCCTATTACACGATTATGAGAATGGATAAGAGGTAGTCCAAAATTATGTACAGTCACGAGTAGCCTAATAAATTATAATAAGTATCGAGGTGTGGTTCAAATAGCCTCGAGATAATGAAGTATTACACGTGTATGAGACAGGATAAGAGTTGTAGGCCTAATTGGTTTACCAGTACCGGTATGTCAAATTATTCCAAACTTCAGCATGACCTAAATAGCCTACTTATTATATATGACTCTTGACTCTACCTATAGCCTATAACGCATAAGCCTAGCCTACTAAACTTCCACGAGTATTATTAACCCATGGCATATTATTATTCAGTGTTAAACTTGTGTAATGACTTCTTATCAATTTGTCTCTCCCAGTTTAAAAGTACAGGCTAATCTCAAAGCAACTTCTACATGCAAAATTGTAGGCCTGTATAAAAAACAGAAAGTATTCAATTTTTCTTCTCTTTAGTTAATTATGCTATAGAGTTTTGTTGCTGCCCTGGACCCAAAACAAACTTGTGTTAATCAAATTAGAACAACAACGTAAAATTAGCAAAAGTAATGTAAACAAGACAGTATGGTTAAAGTCTCTCTCTCTCTCTCTCTCTCTCTCTCTCTCTCTCTCTCTCTCTCTCTCTCTCTCCTGGCTTGTTTGATATCCCCCTCCCTCTCTTCTAGACTATTTGATTCTCTCTCTCTCTCTCTCTCTCTCTCTCTGTTTGTGTGTGTTATGATTTAGCCTATACCCGGTACATGACTATTTATGCTGGGATATAGCCTATAATTATGAGGTACAGTGGAAGGATACACTGCTCTTTATTTATATCCTAACATTCCTCCATCCTAACCTAACAGCATCCTAACATTTCACTCTTCCTAACTTTCCATCATCCTAACCTAACATCCTAACCTAACAACATCCTAACATTCTGACATCGTAACCTAACATCATCCTAACCTAACATCCTAACATTACAACATCCTAACCTAACTACATCCTAACATTCTGACATACTAACTTTACAACATCATAACCTAACAACATCCTAACATTACAACATCCTAACCTAACAACATCCTAACATTCTGACATCCTAACCTTTGCCATACATTCGCCTCTTAGCTCATACATCCATCCTCTTCCATATTAAGCTTCATTAATTAAGAGGAGATTCGCTTGTTGGTGCATTGGAAGGTCTTTGTTGATTCCTCCAAACTATGCCACAAAATAGATCCCTTATGAGTACCACTGAGGGCGTCTGTTTTCCGGTATAGTTAGGAGGAATCAGTAGCTTACCTTGCCTTCCAATTTACCAACAAGATATTCTCCCCTTAAAGTTCCGCCGGTCCCCTTTCCCTTTTTCGGCTACAAGGCTTGAGACTAATGTGGGAGTTTGATTAAGTTCTCTCTCTCTCTCTCTCTCTCTCTCTCTCTCTCTCTCTCTCTCTCTCTCTCTCAAATTACACAGCATTATCCCTCAGTTCTCTCTCTCTCTCTCTCTCTCTCTCTCTCTCTCTCAAATTACACACAGCATTATCCCTCAGTTCTCTCTCTCTCTCTCTCTCTCTCTCTCTCTCTCTCTCTCTCTCTCATTACACACAACATTATTCCTCAATTCTCTCTCTCTCTCAAATTACACAGCATTATCTCTCTCATTTTGTCTTTTTCCTTTCCCGTCATCATTGCCTCTTTCACATCCTTTTTATTTCTCTCACACCCATTCCACTCTTCTTATTCACTCTACTTCTCTTACACTCATCCTCCTCACCCTCTCACTTCATCATCCTCTCACCCATTCCTCTCGTTTCGTTATTGCCTCGCTCACACTCATCCTTCCCTCTCCTCTCCTCTCCTGTTCTCTCTTCCCTCTCTTCCTCACACCTTTCCTTTCCCTCTCTCCTTTCCTCACTCCCCTCTTTCCTTTCTCCTCTACCCTCCCTTCCTCCCTTTCTTTTCCTCACTCCCTCCTTTCCGTCCTTCCTTTCTTCTCTTTCCTTCTCCTTCCTTTCTTCTCTTCCTCCCTTCCTTCTCATCCTTTCTACCTTCCTTTCTCCATCCTCCCTCCCTTCCTACCTTTCTCCATCCTTCCTCCCTTCCTACCATTCTCCATCCTCCCTCCCTTCCTACCTTCCTTCCTTTCCTCCCTTCCTACCTTACTCCATCCTTCCTCCCTTCCTACCTTTCTCCATCCTCCCTTCCCTACCTTCCTTACCTCCCTCTTCTTATCAATTCCCTCACTTCCACCTTCCTGACCTTTCCAGAAACTCTACATACCGGTACCGTAAAACTCATCTACAAACTTCCTCCTCTCTCTCTCTCTCTCTCTCTCTCTCTCTCTCTCTCTCTCTCTCTCTCTCTTGCCACCACACACGCACACACACACAAACTACATCTACAAACTCACACTCTCTCTCCACACACTCCATCATCTACAAAACTTCCTCTCTCTCTCTCTCTCTCTCTCTCTCTCTCTCTCTCTCTCTCTCCAACACACACGCCCACTACAGCCAGCCTCTCTCATTTTCTATTCCCACATACATCACCATATCATCACCCACCCTTCCTCACTACCACCAACACCATCATCTCATCACCCTAGTAGGCTCTTACCTTCTCATTCCACCCCCATCATCACCCACAAATCCCTCGCCCCTCTCCCACCACTCCAACACCACCACCATCCCCATCTCTCCCTCCACACACTTCCCCTCCCCCAACAACAACAACAACAACAACATCATCTCTCCCCCACCACACCACCTCCACACACTTCCCTCTCCCCCCACCACTATCTCTCCCTCCATACACCTCTCCCTCCCTCCCTCACACACACACACACACACACGCTATATAGGCAAAGGGACGGGGAAACGGAGGCGGAAAATCTTATTACATTCGACATTTTCTCATTGAAGTAATCTGCCCGCCCATCTGTTGTTACGGCATGGTGGGGATTTAGATGGGCGTGTGTGTGTGCGTGTGTGTGTGTGTGTGTAGGGAGGCAGGGTAGAGTGAGTATTGTATGGTTAGTCTGTTATTAGGGTAAGGAATGACTAGGCTATAGGCAATATACTGTAGATAAAGAAAGGAGTGTGAGTGCTTAGGCTAGGTGTGAAAATTTGGCTACTCGTGATCATAAGAGTAGCCTAGGTGGGGTGTTGTTGTTGGTGATGAAAGATGGGTTAGGTGGGTGAGTGGTTAGGTGGGGAGATTAGGCTAGGCTACTCGTGATAAGAATAGGGGTGGTGATGATGGTAGGTGGGTGAGTAGGTAGGTGGGGAGATTAGGTTACTCGTAATAAGAATGGGTGGGGTGTTGTTGGTGATGGTAGGTGGGTAGTTTAGGTGGTAAGAATATGAGGTACAGAACTAGATAGGTGGTAGGTGGTGCAGGTAAGATTACAGTGGCAGGAATAGGTGATTATGATAAGGGTAGGTGGGTAGGTAGGTGGGTGTGTTGTTGTTAGGTGGGGAGATAATTATTCGTGGCTGGAATAGGGTGTGTGTGTGTGTGTGTGTGTGTGATGGTAGGTAAGTAGGTAGGCTAGATGGTAATATTATGATTACATTATGTGGCAGGAATAGATAGTAGGAATAGATGCAGTGTAGAGAGAGAGAGAGAGAGAGAGAGAGAGAGAGAGAGAGAGAGGGAGGGAGGAGAGATAATACAGAAAGATAATAGGAGGATTTTGAGATAATGTTGGAAGGATAGCAAAACTGCGGAGAGGTACAGAGATGAAGAGGCGTAATGATGGAAGAAGAGAGAGAGAGAGAGAGAGAGAGAGAGAGAGAGAGAGAGAGAGAGAGAGAGAGAGAGAGAAAGAGAAAGAGAAACAAAAACTTCTGTGTGGGGATGCGTCAGCTGTTGAGGGCGGGAAAGGAATGGTTTTGTTTACAAGGGGGGTTGGTTGGTTGGTTGTGTAAGTGAGATTCCTAGCTAGGCCTTACTTATTTCGGGGTTGGATATTAGATCATTTTTTTACGTGGTGTGTTGAGAGAGAGAGATTTTTTTACGTAGCGTGTATCAGCAAGTACAGAGAGAGAGAGAGAGAGAGAGAGAGAGAGAGATTCGTTTTCAGGCAGTACTCTTTTTGTTACATTGGAGTGCCTATATTCCTCCAAAGTATGTCAGGAAGGAAGCAGAACCAACGTATACATATAATGGCATCCCTGTTGCTTGAAATAATTTGGAGGAATCAGTTATTGGTAAATATGGAGCAACTAAATACTCCAAACTATTCCAAGCAACAGGCCACCATTATTTATACTAATCTGGTCCTGTTTCCTGTCATACTTTGGAGGAATCAAGAGGTCCTAATGTCCTAATGTACAAAAAATATACTCTGCCTTTAAGATGCCAATTAATTATGGGGAAATTCATCTGAGGTATAAATTGAAGGCTACTAATTCCTCCTGAACTCTACCAGAAAACAGACGTCCTCCATTGTACTAATAAGGGATCTGTTTCGTGGCATAATTTGGAGGAATCAGCAGAGACCAAGATAGCCTATATACTGTAGGGCCTTATGCTGTAGTTGAATAGGCTATGTATTTGTAGGAGGCAACGTTAAACTTATTATTGTATCTGTCTCTTGCACCTGTACCCTAAAGCTAATGTGTGTGTGTGTGTGTGTGTGTGTGTGTAGGCCTACTGTCAGAGGGTGGGTGTGGGGGGTTACTGGGTGGTTATTGTATGAGAGAGAGAGAGAGAGAGAGAGTCAGTGTGAGTTAAGTGAGAAAGTATACGTGTGTGTGCGTGTTAGTGACAAATACGTGTGTGTTAGTGAAAATACGTGTGTGTGTGTGTGTGTTAGAGAGGTTGAGTGTATGGACGTGAGGGAGAAGAGAGAGGAATAATTATGGTAGCATTTTTGTGGAGTGTGTGAGTGAGTGTGTGAGAGGGTGTGTGAGTGAGTGTGTGAGGGGCCTTGAGACGGTGTTGACTGAGTGTGAGAGGGAGTGAGTGTGAGAGGGGGGTGAGAGGGAGTGAGTGTGAGGGGGGGGGGTGAGAGGGAGTGAGTGGTAAAGAGAAGAGAGAGAATGGATGAAGGAGGTAGGGGTTAGGTCTGAGAGAGAGAGAGAGAGTGAGAGAGAGAGAGAGAGAATGGAAATAGTGAAAAGTGGTATGCAATAATGAATGAAGAGGAAGGAAAGGAAGGAAGGGGGGAGAGAAAGAAGGAAGAAAATGATGTGGAAGGAAGGAAGAAAAGGAAAGGAAATATGAGAGAAGAGGAAGGAAGGGAGAGCAGTAAAAAAGGAATGAAAGAGGGAGGAAGAGAAGGAGAGGAAGTGAAGGAAGGGTAGGCTAATGAATAGTGGAATTGAGCAAAAAATGAAGAGGAAGTGAAGGAAAAGAAGGATGGAAGGAAGTGAAGGAAAAGAAGGATGGAAGGAAGTGAAAGAAAAGAAGGAAGTGAAGGAAAAGAAGGATGGAAGGAAGTGAAGGAAAAGAAGGATGGAAGGAAGAGAAAGAAAAGAAGGATGGAAGGAAAGAAAGGAAGGAAGTGTAGGGAAAAAAGGAAGGAAGAAAAATAAGGATGGAAGGAAGTGAAGGAAAACAAAGAAAAGAAAGAAAAAAAGGAAGGAAGGAAAATAAGAAAGAAAATGAAGGAAAATAAGGAAGGAAGAGAAGGAAAATAAGGAAGGAAGTGAAGGAATGGGGTAACATTAGCTCCTCTGTCTCTCGAGGAAGTAATTATGTCACTTCCTGGACAGGTACTTCTTTCTTACTTCGAACAGTGAGGGGAGAGAAGGAGAGGAGGGGGAGGAGGAGAGGAAGAGGAGGAGGAGGAGGAGGAGGAGGAGGTGGAGGAGAGGAAAAGATGGAAGAGGATGATGAGGAGAGGAAGGAGAGAAGAGGAAAAGGAGATGGAGGAGGAGAGAAAAGGGGGAGGAAAAGAGGGAAAAGGAGAAGTAGGCTAGGGGACTAAGGGGAGGAATAGGAGAGAGAAAAGGGGGAGGAAAAGATGGAAGAGGAAAAGTAGGTTAGGGGAGGAATAGGAGAGAGAAGAGGAGAGAAAAGAGGGAAGAGGAGAAGTAGACAATGGGAGGAATAGGAGAGAGAAGAGGAGAGAAAAGGGATGAGAAAAGAGGAGAAAAAGAGGGAGAAGAAAAGGAGAGAGGTTGAGAAAGTGCCTTAGGGAGAAGTGGAGTAGGCCTATGCAATAATGAATTTAATGGACCCTGTGTCGTAGTCAGAAAATTGGAGATAAACGAGTCCTTCAAATATCGCCACGGAACACTACTTATCTAGATGTTGCTTGTTTCGTGGCATGGTCAGGAGGAATCAGAAGCCTCCCCCCATTTTCATACACGAATACAGGGTCCTTAATGAAAACTGATGATTATAATGAGGATGAAAATGTTGTTGATGGTAGTATGATGAGTATAAAAATGATGATGTTTATAGTGAGTATGAAAATGATAATGATAATATAAGAATGAGTATGAAAATGATAATGATGATATAATAATGAGTGTGAAAATTGATATAGATGAAAAAAAATGATGAGTATGAAAATGATGATGTTAGTGAGTATGAAAATGATAATATAATAATGATGATATAATAATGAGTATGAAATTGATATAGATGATGAAAAAAAAAATGATGAGTACCGGTATAAAAATAATGAATGTTGATGTTAATATGATAATGAGTATTTAAATAATGATATGATAATGGATATATAAAAAATGATGAATTATATAGATGAAAAAATAATGGAGTGTAAAAATGATGTACGGTAGATGAAAAAATAATGAGTATGAAAATGATGTTGATGGTAATATGATAATGTGTTGATGAAGATAATGAGTATGGAATAATGAGATATGATGAGGCTGATGCTGACTTTACCTTACTTAACTCACCTTAATTGTTAGTTTGAGAAGCTACCCATACCTGCCTATCTATCTATTTACCTATTTATCTATCTATCTACCTATTTATCTATTTATATATCTACCTATTTATCTATCTATATATCTGCCTATTTATCTATCTATATCTATCTCTGTCTGTCTATCTACCTGCCTATCTATCTATCGAGGTTATCTATTTATCTATCTATATCTCTATATCTGTCTGTCTATCTACCTGCCTATCTATTTTCAGTATCTATCTATCTATCTATCTACTTATAATCTATCTACCAACCTATCTATCTATTTACTTATAATCTATCTACCTACCTATCTATCTATTTACTTATAATCTATCTACCTACCTATCTATCTATTTACTTATAATCTATCTACCTATCTATTTACTTATAATCTGTGCCTATCTATTTACCTACCTACCCAGCGTGTTGGAGAGAGAGAGAGAGAGAGAGAGAGAGAGAGAGAGAGAGAGAGAGAGAGAGAGAGAGAGAGAGAGAGAGAACACAATAATAAATTCTATGCCTACACAAAAGTTGCCAAAAGATACGTGAGTGGTTATAAATGTAAGGAATATCACACTCGTATTAGGCTACCCAAAGAAAGGAGAGGTACAGAGATGACAGAAATGAGAGACAGAGAAAAGTATGAGGTGATGAATGGTGTGTTTAAATGCATGTAGACTCATCATCACACACTCATTACACCATAAAAGGAGAGGTACAGATGAGAAAAATGAGTGGTGATGAATGATGTGATGACAGAAATGAGAGAGAGAAAGTGGTGATGGGTGTTGTGATGAGGAAATGATACTGTAATGAGTTGTCAGATAAAATTCAAGCAAACACACACACACACACACACACACACACACACACACACACACACATACACACACACACACACACACACACACACACACTCATTAGCCTAGTCTACCCAACCCAGTGCAGGATAACATAAATATTAATTAAAATCTCGTCATTCAGTAGTTACTTGTCTTTATTATCAGAGTAAAAATATACACACTAGACTCATTCAGTAGGCTTTTTAATACATAATACAGAGAGGCCTAGTGAATACAGTACAGCGGTTCAAATAAGTGCGCTACAGTCCAAAGCTTTGTATAGATATATTTTTATTTTTTATGTATTATTATTATTATTATTATTATTATTATTATTATTATTATTATTATTATTATTATTATTATTATTATTATTAAACTTTACCTGTGTTGCTATAGGCTATATATAATACTGCCTAGCCTATGATATACCGTATGTACTGTATGTATGTATGTATGTATATATATATATATTATACGTGCTAACAAAAGTACTGTCGCCTCACCCCGTGGTAATTGAAGGATATTATAATCTACTACAAAGGTTTGTTTATCTTGGCTTGCTTGGCAAAAGATGAGGCGACACCGGTTTTGTTGCTGGCTGCACTCGAGTAAATAACTATAACCTACAGTACGTGGTTGTTATTATTATTTATGAAGCTTTGTAGTAGGTTAGCCTAAGTTAGGTTAGGTTTGGTTACAGTACTGCATCTGCCACGGGTACTGAAGGACAGAGACAGTACGTATAATAATAATAATAATAATAATAATAACAACGATAATAATAGTCTCTTACCGTAATCACTAAGAGAGTGTTTAGAAAATAATAATAATAATGAATAGTCCCGCTCTCGAGATTGTACCGCGCCCCCACCAATGTTTTGATTCGGAGCGGTACAATCTCAAACTTTGTAGGACTGACTAACTAATAATGAACTAACTGACTATAATTGACTGATTGACTAACTGGCTGGCCGTATGGGTGCTAGGATAGCTTATATATAATTATATATCAATTATACTTTAAATACTGTACATAACTTTTTCACTAAGCTAAACATACTCTGGGGAACTCAAAAACACGATGCAACCTTCTGGCTAAAAAAAAAAAATAACAATAGATGTGTGATAAACAGAATAATCGATGTAAACAGAATAATAGATATAAACAGGATAATGGAAAAAAAGAGACGTTTGGCATGTGTATCAGGAAAGATAGATAGATAGTTGCCAGACGTTACCAGGAAAATAAAAATAAAAATATGTCTGTCCTTGTTTTGTTTTGGTGTGAGAAACTTATGGGTATATAATTAAATTGATTAGTGTTGGTGTTGTTGTTGTTGTTCTCTCCTTCCCGCTGCTTCCCCTCCGTTGTTTATTATCCCCAAGTAAACAAACGAAGAGCAAGCGGGATAAATATTAACAAACAAAGGAGAGAAGATGATATCATTATTTTTTTAAGTTAAGTGTGTGTTGTGGGACATAAAAATGAATAAAATATAAATGAATGAATAGGGAAGGGATACTATACAGTACAGTGTTGGTGGTAAATGTGGAACAAATGAATCCTCCAAATTATTCCAAGTAGCCTAATAAGTCACCAATATTGTGGTTATTAAAATAGCCTTGTTTCCTAGCATACTGTGGAGGAATCGAGGCACTCCGTTGTACCAAGAGTAGCCTATATAGCCAAATATATATATATATATATATATATATATATATATATATATATATATATATATATATATATATATATATATTATTCTTTTAAATATTGACTTATATGGAGGAAAATTCATGGTCGAGAAGACTACGATTACCATAGACACTACCGCACATGAAGCCATCCATCGTACAAGCCATGACCTCTATATATTTAGGTCATAAAGGCTACAATGACCATAGGACGATAACCGCTGCTATTGACGCTACCGTACATGAAGCCATACATCGCACAAGTCATCGTAATCTCCTTCTGTAGTCCATGCATGACCTCTTTCCATACGGTCCAAAATGAATACAATCCCACACCTATAGCCTATAGAATGAGTATAGATTATAGCGTAGTCCTAGTCTACACTGTGGTTGGGTCGCCTGTGTTGGTGTTTACGCCGGGAGTTGCCTAGTCAGTTCTTTGTAGGATTTTTTGTTTTACGACACTGAATGGAACTCACCTAAAATACAGTTGTCAAATTGCCTTGCTGCTCTGACGTTTTTTTTCTTCTTCTATATTTCAAACCACCAACGACAAATTTAGATCATTTGGTATATAGTTCACACTTAGGAAAAATTTCGCACACTTGGTATAATTATATTTCACACTAAGGACAACATTCGCTTATTTTGTATAATTATATTTCACACCAAGGACAATTTTCGCACATTTGGTATATATATATATATATATTTCACCCCACCAGGGACAAACTTCCCACATTTGGTACCGTATAGGCTATATATTTCATGAAGTTTTCAACCGGCCATTAACCTCATGGTCTCACTCGACGCGTAAACACCAATGAATCACACACCACCACCACCACCACCACCACAGCTTCTGACAGGTCGGTCCATTCTGAAGGCGAGGGTGTGTGTGTGTGTGTGTGTGTGTTGGAATAAGAATGTGGTCATAAATAATTCCATCTGTGTGTGTTGACTTACGGTGTTGTCTCCAGGGGCCAAATGGGCGAGTAGCCAGTCAGGCAGTCCATCGGATCTGTGACAAATTACAGTATCTTCCTTTCTGAGTTGATTATTTTGGGATTGGTCAATTTTTATTTATGTGTGTGTGTGTGTGTGTGGGGTAGGCCTAATACACTTTTGGTACATTAGAGCACCTTGATTCCTCCCAAGTATGCCAGGAAACAGGACCAAACAAATGAACAAAAGTAATGGTGATTATTATGTTGCTTGGAATTGTTAAAAGGAATCAGTTGCTCCAGATTTACCAACAGTGATAGCAATAGATAGTGATAGGCAGGTGCCAGGTAGGTATGTAGTGTACGGTTGGAAAATATGGAATAACTGATATATATTAACTATATATTTTAAGCAACGGGCTATCATTTTTTTTTTTTTTTTTTTTTTTTTTTTTTGTGAATCAGGTCCGGTGTTTCTTGGCATTCATTGGGGGAATCTAGACGGCGCTCCAATATAGCCTACCAAAAGGATACATATTAGGCTACGGTAGGTACCTAATGTATAGTAGACTCGTAGAACACCGACTTGTGAACCTAATAGGAAAGTAAAAACCACGGTGGTAAAACCTATATAGACCTATATATACCGTACTTATCTTTCAGCTCTTCAACTGTCCCTCTTTTCCTTTTATTTCCCTCCTGCTTGCTGTCACACCTCTCTATCACCTTTTTCTGGCACTAGGCTATAGGACCTCGATGTTGCGGCGCCTAATATCCATCAATCAATCAATTATACCGTACTTGTAGGTAGCCTATATGTTGACGTAATTATTGTTCTCGCTATTCGTTTTCCCTGTATTGTCCTGTACAGTCGGCAAAATAGTATTGGAACCACCTTTCCATTGAAATGAAATATAATTATACATAGGATTTTTGTAGGCTATATGTAATCCAGGGTTCACATACAACAGACTTCATGGGTTAGGCTATAGGCTACGCTGTATGTGTGTGTGTGTGTGTGTGTGTGTACTGTAGCTTGTTGAGAGTTTGTATATATATGTGTGTGTGTGTGTGTGTGTAGCCTGATGAGAGTTTGTATGTGTGTGTGTGTGTGTGTACCATCTAGGTAATGAGTTTTAGAATACAATTATCTCCATTTTGGCCACTGTATTTACCGTGAACTCGCTTTGTTGAGAGAGAGAGAGAGAGAGAGAGAGAGAGAGAGAGAGCGAGCGAGAGAGAGAGAGCACATTGTTAAGTTGGAGAGGAGTGTAGGGGAAGGAAGTGAGTGGAATTCAGGGAAAAGGAGAGAGGTTGGCAGAGAGGGAACGAGAGGTGAGATAAGAGCGGAAAGGGATGGAGTAGGGAGAGGGAAAGGTCAAGAATGAGAGGTGATGTGAGAGTGACAAGAAAGGGAATGAGGGAAGTGAGGTGAGAGTGACAAGGAAAGAAATGAGAAGTGAGGAGAGAGTGACAAGGAAAGAAATTAGAAGTGAAGAGAGAGGGAAGGAAATAAAGGAAGTGACATGAGAGAGAGGTGAAGTGAGACAAACTATAACAACAAAAACACAAACCAACTTGTCTAGCCTAACCTAATAAACATTCCTCCATGCAGAAGGTTACATCGTGTTCAGTAGTCCTCAGAAGTCTATTTATTACGTGCTACCATTGTCATCATGTTCAACCCCTTATAATACCTATTGATAATAATAATAAATATAGTCTCTTATAGTCTACAAATACTATAATACTCTAGTCTCTTTAGCTAAAGTTTTATGTACAAGACTGAGATTTCCCGTATATATAATATATTACCTTATATATTGTGTTTGTGTTTTTATGTGCATTAAATTAAAAACACCAAAATACAATTCCATAAGCTTTGCCTTAAATTGCCTACATTAAATAATGCAATAAATTATTATATATATATATATTTTTTATATTATATTATATTGTTACAGTGTTAACGTAAGTGATATAATTATAGCCTATTATATTTTTGTTGATGTAACTCTGAATTATACTATTTGTATTGAGCAGCATCCTAAAGTTGCTGTTACTTTCATAATATAAAAATAATTGTTAAGACCAACAACATTTGAGGACAAACCTTTATCGAAGTACAACTGTTTTCTCTGGCGAACATTAGGTTAGATTAGATTAGGTTAGGTTAGATTAGATTAGATTAGATTAGATTAGATTAGGTTAGGTTAGGTTAGGTTAGATTAGGTTAGATTAGATTAGGTTAGGTTAGGTTAGATTAGGTTAGATTAGATTAGATTAGATTAGATTAGGTTAGGTTAGGTTAGATTAGATTAGGTTAGGTTAGGTTAGGTTAGGTTAGGTTAGATTAGATTAGATTAGGTTAGATTAGGTTAGGTTAGATTAGGTTAGATTAGATTAGATTAGATTAGATTAGGTTAGGTTCTCAGTTAGGTTAGGCTACTTAAGAAACACACCAGAGTGGAACATTGTGTAGGCTACATAGACTACATAGGCTAGGCTACATTCCGTTGTTCCAATAAAGGCTCGTCTTCAAGCTGCATATCATAACAATAGGCTACTACCCCCATTACTCGTCTAATTAATTGACATGTGAATTATTTCCTCAACATACATTTTTCATTAGAATACTTCATACATTTTTCATTAGAATACTTCATACATTTTTCATTAGAATAGTAAAACCTTTCCAAATGTTATAACCACATTGCAATGATCTATTTACCTCAACATACATTTTTCATTAGTATACTTCAACATACACTTTTCATTAGTATACTTCAACATACATTTTTCATTAGTATACTTCAACATACATTTTTAATTAGAATAGTCAAACCTCTTCAAATGTTATAACCACACAATGATCTATTTTTTTTTTTTTTTTGTCATTGCAGTTTCTAATAAAAAAATTATGATACTCGGTAAAGTCTTCATGAACTCTAGTTATAGACATACCGTGTATATTCATTTAATAAAAACATTGTATTATATTGAATTGCAAAAAAATACATATAAATAACTAGTACAACCAGTCCTCAATCTTTCCATAGGCCCCCAAATTACATTGAAAATACACATAGGTTTAAGACAAGAACACTTATTATTATCAATTTATCATTCTGTAATAAAGAAGGGGGCAGCATTTGATAAAAAACATTCCCATCGGTTTAATACAACAATAACACTTTTCATTCTTTAATAAACACTTTAACATTCGATAAACAAGATAGCGTGACCTTTGATTAAAACTTTGATGTGAGTTTCACCAAGTTCTCTCCGGCCGCCTCTATAACATTGGAATTTGAACTCTGTGGGCGGCGGTTACGGCGGCTGCAACGATTTTTAACGGAATTTCACGGCTGCCGGGCATTCTCACTCTTTCATATTTTTAAATTCCCATTTATCACTTTGGCTGGTTGGTATCCACTTTGAATCACAGGATAACCATCAATAAAAAAGATAATTAAAAAAAATGTGCTTGTCTCGTGCTAAATAATATATAAATTTGTGTTACATTTAGTCTTGTCTTTTGTGTTTCAATTCATTATCTTGTATTTTTATTCTTTGTTGTATTAGACACCGGTCCAAGGCAGTTAACGCCATTCAAACGTGTGTGTGTGTGTGTATGTATTTTATAAGTATGATGGTGGCCGGTGATAGGTGAAGTATTAGTGGCGGTGGTAGGTATAATAGTGGTAGTGGTAGATGAAGTAGTAGTGGTGTAGATGTAGTAGTAGTGGTGGTAGATGTAGTAGTAGTGGTGGTAGATGTAAATGTAGTAGTGGTGGTGGTGGTGGTAGGTATAACAGTAGTGATGGAAGGTGTATTAATTTTAGTATTTAAGTTTCAGATGGATTTTAATAAGTTATGAGTGATGTAGTTGTTTATGCATGTGTTGACGACGAAGCTGTGAATGTGTATGGAAATTGAACACTTCTGGTTCCTCTTGACTAGGCTACGAAACACACTCCCTTCATACAGTTGGTGTTTCGTGGCAATATTCGAAGCACTCACTCATTTACCTTCAATTTTCTGACTACATCACGTGGGTCCTTAAAGAAAAAGTACTTGTATTTGTTGTGGGTTGGAGTTGGAGTTGTTCTTGAAGGAGTAGCCTAGGAGTAGGCCTAGTTGTGCTTCCTGTGGTAGGCCTAATCGTTTGTAGTTGATGTGTTTTCTGTTGTGTG
>JAWZYT010002540.1:42500-120358 GCA_034508575.1 Petrolisthes manimaculis | reverse complement strand
AGAGAGAGAGAGAGAGAGAGAGAGATGAGAGAGCATGGCGGACAGGAAAGACCAAGACAAATATAAGACACGAGTTAAAATGAATTAAGAGGGATGGAGACACGGAACAAGAAAATGTGTGTGTGTGTTTGTGAAAGAGAGAGAGAGAGAGAGAGAGAGGAGAGAGAGAGAGAGAGAGAGAGAGAGAGAGTAAACACTAACTCCATCACTGTGGAGGGACCGGATGGAAGTGAATTAGCAAGAATAAATTGCACAACACGTGGGATTCAAAGGGAGTGAGATAGATTCATTCCGGCAACAGGCGGGAGACGACGTACGAGGAACAGGAAGAGCAGGAGGAAGAGGAGGAATAGGAGGAAAAGAAGGAGGAGGAGGAGGAATAGGAGGAAAAGAAGGAGGAGGAGGAGGAATAGGAGGAAAAGGATGAGGAGGAGACAGAGGAGCAGGAGGAGGAGGAATAGGAAATGGAGGAAGAGGAGATGGAGGAGGAGGAAAAGAAGGAGAAGGAGGCGAAGTAGGAGGAGGCAGAGGAGCATGAGAAGAGGGAGGTGGCGAAGTAGAAGGAGGAGGAGGTGAAGTAGGAAGAGGAGGAATAGAAAATGGAGCAAGAGTAGTAGGTGCTAGAAGCTGCAGGGGTGAAAGTGGAGGGGGACTGAAGACGTTGAAGGATATTGGGGTAAATGGAATGAATGAATGAATGAATGAATGACAGGGAGGGGGAAAGACAGACAGAGACAGAGACAGATATAGTAGAAAGGAAAATAAACTGATAAATAAGCAGAAACACACACAGACACACACACACACACTCAAAAGAAAGACTAACAACAAAGCAATGGACGTTTATAAACATTGTATCACCCACTTCACATCCTTAATTAATGTTGGTAAACTGGAGTGCCTTTATTCCTCCACAGTATGCCAGGAAACAGGACTAGATAAACAAATATAATGGTGGCATGTTGCTTGGAACTGCATGGAGGAATCAGTAATTGCTCTTGATTTACCAACGCTGTATTATTCCCTTTTAGAGATTAGTTTGTTGGTGAACTTGAAGGTCTTTGATTCCTCCAAACTATACCACCAAACAGACCCTCTATTAGTAACATTAGGGTCGTCTGTTCCATGGCATAGTTTGGAGGAATCAGTAGCCTTCCAATTCACCAACAACAGCTTCTCCTCTTAATAATGGTTGTATTTACAGGTGTGAGTGGCGTGGTGGGTGTGGGTGGGTATGTGTGTGTAGGTGAGGTGGCTGAGACAACAAAGGCTGGAGTGTTGTTGTCTGTATTCCTGGCTGCCCTTACTACACTACTAACAGGTGGGTGCCCTTGAATTGACTTACCCTTTGAATAACTAACTGACTAACTGGTTCCCTTGAATAACTAACTGACTAACTGACTTGACCTTTAACTGACTGATTTGCCTTTTAACTGACTTTTGAATGACATATATATTCTGACTAGATTCATATTAATGTCCTCATAAATTGTATTCTAACCTAACCAGTTACGTTATATAAATTTTCAATCGGACTGGTTAAATTAGTTTCGTTCCTGAATTAATAATATATAAAAGAGTTTTGAGGAAAGGAGTCACAATATATGAAATTAAATGAATAAGAATATCCTTTTATATTTTGAGTTAGAACAATAGTTATTCTTCCAAGGTCCAGAAGGCATTATTCTCAGCACTGCTATTCATTCATTCTCTCTCCACTCTCCTTCTCTCCACCCTCTCCCCCCTTCTCTCTCCGCCCTCTCACCCCTTCTCTCCATCCCCTCCCACAAACTACTTTTCCTTTCTCCCCTACACTGGCTCCCTGTCTCTTCTCCCTATCTCTTCTCCCTAGCCCCCATTTCTCACTTATTCTCCACTATCACCTCTTCATTTGTCGTTTTCTTCTTCTGTTTTTCTTTTTTCCTCTCATCCCTTCATCTTTTCTCTTCTTCCTTGTCTCTCAGTCTTGGTTATCTCTCGTCTTTCCTACTTTCAGTCCCTCTCGTTCTCTCCCTCTCTTTATCTCCTCATTCTTCTCCTTCCAGTCCCTATTCTTCTCTTTCACCCATCTCCTTCTTCCCACTCTGCCACCACTTCCCACCAACCTCTTCTTCCCTCTCTCCTTCCCTTCCTTCCCCCACTCATCCTGTTTCTTGTTCAGGGAAGCATTAATTTTCCTCCAGCTCTCTTGCCCTCACCTTCCCCCACCTCCCTCCCTCCCTCCGTCGTGCTGTAATCAAGGTCGCTATTCATGTAACCTCTTAGAATCCTTTAAAGGGGATCATACACATTTGATACATCAGTACGTCTTGAATCCTCCAAAGTATGACCAGGAAACAGGACCAGATGAACAAAAATAATGGTGGCCAGTTGATTGGGATAGTATGGGGGAAAAGTTGCTCCAGATCTACCAACACTGTACTAGGCTACCCACCTCAAGTTAAACGAAGGATGTCCCACGTCCCCAAAGGATACCCAGGAGGCTGACAAGACAATGTATCACGTAAAGAAAGTACAGCTACGGTACCGAATTTTAGTTCTGCTCAGTATTTGTCAACTTCACGAGATTAAATTATGATGATGCACAGTACAAAATTTGATGTTATATTCCAACACAATGCCAAATCTTGTACTTGTGCAATCAAGGTGTTATACTGAAACATGTATCGACCGTGTTCAGTTTAATTCGAGTTAGTAAATGGGCAATAATAAAATGAAAAGGATAACAAATATAAGTTACACATTAATTTGAAAAGAGGATAGTAATGGTTGTCGATGAATTAAAACGGAACTGAGACACAGGAGGAAATGGAAAAAGCAGGCAGACGGAAAAGTTGGCGACATAAAAGATCAATAAAAAACGGAAAGGGTGAAAAAATGAGCAGCGAGAAGTTTATATGAAGCTGAGGAGAGAGAGAGAGAGAGAGAGAGAGAGAGAGAGAGAGAGAGAGAGAGAGAGGCGGGGTGGACACTATTCTGGACAGTCATAACAGGAGAAATAGCGGCTTAAGGAAGGGGAATGATGAATAGATTTGCAGGCAGGCACACAGGCAGGCAGGCAGGCAGGCAGGGTGAGAGAAGGAGGCTGGGAAAAGTGCAGATGTTGTGCATAGTTGTGTGTGTGTGTGTGTGTGTGTGTGTGTGTGTGTGTGTGTGTGTGTGTGTGTGTGTTGACATTAATTCTATACCCTTTGAGTGGCATCGTCGTCCCCTCACGTTACTTTGATGCAAACTAACAAACGCCACATAACTTTATCTGTCTGAGAGTTAAGGGTGTTGTTAACGCGTATGAAAATTGGACGCTTGTGATTCTTCCTTACCATGCCACGAAACAAGCTCCTTCCATAATTATAGCCAAGGTGTGCATGTGTTTCGTGGCATTATTTGAAGGACTCACTAACCTCCTCCAATATTCTTACCACATCACAGGGTCTCTTGAAGTAAAAATCACGTTAGCAGAAAAGATTGCACCACTGTCTGTCTGTCTTGTCTGTCTGTCTGTTTCCGAGGCCAAAGGATGGTACCGGTATATATTTCTTCCTCTTTAGAGATACATTTATTGTATGTCCTGGCGTACAGTTTGACATATAACAATTTGCTGATTATTGGCGTAATTGTATTGATATTTAAGTAATTGGTTCACTAGCGCAAGACGATTTAATTCAGCTGGAAGAAAGGGAGAGACAGAGAGAAAAAGGGAATAGAATGGGAAGAGAAAAAAAATTGACACATAAAAATAAACAAATATAAACAGAAAGAAAGCGGTAGAAGATAGAGAGGGAAACGAACGAGTGTCTCCAAACTTTTGTTCCTGACTGCACAGAGACGGGGGAAAGGACAATAGGCTAGATAACAGTGCAGTAAGCAGAGGGAGGGAAGGAGGGAGGGAGGGAGGAAGAATGGTGACCAGAGGAGGAGAAAAACAATACAGAAAACACAAAGAAAAGAGAGAGAGAGAGAGAGAGAGAGAGAGAGAGAGAGAGGAGAGAGAGAGAGAGAGAGATGAGAGAGAGAGAGATGAAAAGCACACACACATCCTCAGAAAATGATAAATGACAGATAAATTAATGAGACCACGAGAATATATTAAATAGTATGGTCTAAAATATGAAGTAAACAGTGGACAGATGAAAGGGAGATACTGGTTATACCTGAACATAATGATCGACTCAGTAACAAAGTGAACAAAGACGAAATGGAGGAACAAAAGGCAAACAGAGAAAAGGAAGAGAAACAACAACAACAACAATAACACTAAAAACAACATCAACATCAACAACAGCAGCAACAACAACAACAATAACACTAAAAACAACAACATCAACAACAACAGCAACAACAACACACTCAATTATCGTGTAAAATCCTTGGGTGAGTGACAACATTATATCCAACTTAGACACATGAAAGGAAGACACATTTATTGACCAGGTAGACCAAATTCAATCAGTGGCGGTGAGGAGGAAGGTGAGTGGTGAGGAAGATGAGTGGATATTTGTTTACTTTTCACACACACACACACACACACACACAAACACGAGAGCTATCCCCCTAGCGAACGTGTCTTTGTTCTCGCGTTCGTAGCAGCAGCAAAAAAATATGCAATCATTTATAAAAGGTGTAATGCAAACGATAAACATATTGATAAAAACAATGCGCACTCAACAGCAGAAAACCTCTTTAGATTTGTGTGTGTGTGTATTCTGGGTCACGTAATGTTGTCCGGTAATGCTATTTCGTGGAAAACAGAGGGTCATAAAATTTCATAACCACTCACAAGGAAATTTTTCTTGGAAACTGACCGGAGGGAGAAGAACGCCATGATGGGAAACACAAAATATATGTAGAACTGGAACAGATTTAGACCATCACCTGAACATTACGTACGGTATAAAAATAAGAGAAGGAAATATACGTATAGTTTTGACTGGCACTCACACAAACATACATACATAGCCGTTTTGACTGACACATACCGGTACTACATAACCACAGATAGCGCCAGTACAGTAAAAATAAAATATGAATAGTGCCAACTGGTGGGAGAGAAATCAGATAGTTGAAGAGAATACAGACAGGGCCAGGGAGGAGATGTAGGGCACAAATCCACTGACCAAAATTGCCAGAGCTGTGTAAAATGCTGGCAGGGGGTGGTACCGTTGCCAACACGACCAATATCGGCAGTTTTACCAAGCCATCGCGTATTCTGTTTGTATTCGGAAGCCATGGTCCGAACAGGATGTTGTAGTTACATATTGCAGGCAGTTTCCGATGGCTTTTCCAGAGAGAGAGAGAGAGAGAGAGAGAGAGAGAGAGAGAGAGAGAGAGAGAGAGAGAGAGAGAGAGAGAGAGAGGATGTGCAGGAGGGGGTTACACAAAATGGGTCTCCTGGGTGATATTAGGGTGGTATAGGAAACTGTATACGTGGGATTACTGTTGCTGTGTGTGTGTTTGTGTCTGTTTGTTTTTGTTTGTTTGTTTGTGTGTGTGAATGTACATTTATGTGTCTGTGGGTACGTATGTGAGGGCAAGTGTGTAAGCTATGTATATAATTTATGTGTGAGTGCATGTGTGTATATATATGTGTGCGTGGTTGTATTGAAAACTAAGATTTTTCGACACACACACACACCACAACATACCGTATATAGTGCCTTTTCTTCCACACGAGGTAATGATATAATGCGGGGCCACTGAACAAGGTAAGGGGGACCCCGATGCTAATAAATATATCAGGCGTTCCCTTACACGGGCATCAGTCCTTCGCCTCACTCACCACCCTCACCCCATAATGTATCTCTTACAGTCCCCTTTCTTGCCTGCCTGCCTGCCTGCCTGCCTGCCTGCCTGCTTGCTCACTCACTCACCCTCTCCCTACACTACCCCTAATAATTATCGGTCCTTTCCTGTCCACTCCCCCTTTTTATCGCCTTCTCACCCCGCTATCAAACTCTTTCCAAAGATAAAATAATTTCATAACTGTACATTAACTAAATATATTATCTGTGAACGACTAATCATCTTTACACTCACTGCTCCAAGATAAGAGAAGTCGTTTAGGTCATTCCCACAACCATCGAACCCCATAATGAGTGACACTAGCTTTTTTATATTTTGGGTAACTGTATTATGCTTCCGTTAATGACCCTGTGATCGTGTATGAAAATTGGAGGCATCTGTTTCCTCCTCACTATGCCACGAAACAAACTCCTTCCATATAGGTGGTGTTTCGTGGCAATATTTGAAAGACTCGTTTATCTCCAATTTTTTTACTACATCACAGGATTCCTAATTTAATGGCTGGATCACTGTAATGGGTCCGTGGAATGTATTATACTCTATCGTAGAGTCCCTTTGTCAAAACGTCTACTGAATGTATTAGATTCCTGGCAAAGTAAGGAGGAAAAAAATATAAAGCTCTTCAAGTCACTCTAAACAAATTATCCCTTTAAATCGTCTGTGGTTTCCCGAGCACAATGTTTAAAAACCTTAGCTGCAATTTCCGGATGCATTGTACGAGTTAACCTTTGAACGTCAGATCAATGTGCTTCCCTAAAAAAAAAAAAAGTCTTGTAGGCTGGTAATCAAAGAAAATCCAAAAGTTGTCGGCGCTCTTTGAAGGATATATGATTTCACATGACATCTTCGACTCCTGGTCCCTCACTCAAGCCTTTCTGCATCTATCTCCACTCTCAGCTTTTCTGCATCTATCTCCACTCTCAGCTTTTCTATATCTATCTCCACTCTCAGCTTTTCTGTTTCTATCTCCACTTTCACTCATGCTTTTTTGTATCTATCCCTACTCTCACTCAAGCCTTTCTGTATCCATCATTCATCTCTTCGTCTACTTTACTTTACCCTCTCGTTATTCTTCCATCTCTTCTATCTTGTCTTCCTCTACCTTCATCCAATTTCCTGGGGTCATACTGTATCTTCTTCCATCTTTATTCATGCTTTCTTGTATATACCGTTTTTCACCTTCACTCACACCTACTTGTACCTTTCCTCACCTTCACTTACGCCTACTTCTATATTCTTCACCTTCACTCACGCCTACTTGTATCATTCTTTCTCCACCTTCATTCACGCCTTCTTACACTTTCCTCCGCCTTCACCACCACATCGATGTCCGTCCCCAGACTTTATCGACCCCAACCTGCCAGAAAGGAACGCGAGGGGGAAAGGGGAGGCTCCGTGTTCCAAGTAATGGCTTGGGAAGTGGATAGGTGGGTAGGTGGGTGAGTGGGAGGCTGAACGTGTGAGAGTCCCATCCATGGTCCCATCTTATTTTTATATTTTGTTTTCCCAGGTGAGATCTTAAGGATACTATATATGCCAGATTTCAATGCATGGAAGGGTCAGCTTTGTTTGGGTTAGGTTAGGTTAGGTTAGGTTTGGTCTGGTCAGATTATGTTAGGTTCATTCCATTTATCCTTACTCATTATATTTACTATCCTATACACTTCCTTTCCCTTCACCTTCCCACCTAGGCCTATCTCACTTTAGCCTCTCTCCTCCTTTCTTGCCTGCCCCGTCCCTCCTCAAAAACCACTGGGGTCGGAATGTGCCCGGATAAGTAGAAGTGACAACACGAGCTGAGTCGGATATTGCTCCCTCCTCTTTCCTCTCCTCCTCCCCCTCCTCCTCTTGCTACTCCTCCTCCTCCTCCTCACCCTCCTCCTCCTCCTCCTCCTCCTCCTCCTCCTCCTCCTCCTCCTCTTCTTCCCCCTCCTCCTCCCTCCTCCTTTACTTGTACCCTCCTTCTCTCTTGCCCGCATCACTGCCAAACTCTCCCACGTTATAAGGAAACACGCGACAGATTTCCCTGCCCTGGATGTTCCGTTGCAGAGAGAGAGAGAGAGAGAGAGAGAGAGAGAGAGAGAGAGAGAGAGAGAGAGAGAGAGAGAGAGAGGAAGTGATGGAGGAGTCAGGAGGAAAAAACTAAGGAATGGCACAACACTGATGATACGAGATAAAAACACGAGGAAGGTAAAGGTCGGAATGTGAGAGACGAAGCGAGCTCAAAAGTTTGCCTCGTTAAAAACATTTGCTGCCTAACATTTTTCACTTTATATATTATGTGTCCAAGAATCTTATGGAGACAAGGAAAGAAATTGGATCTTTCTTGTCAAGTGCATGAAGAAAATGCAAACATGTCCCTCTCTGATAATAAATGGGAGAGAGAGAGAGAGAGAGAGAGAGAGAGAGAGAGAGAGAGAGAGAGAGAGAGAGAGAGAGAGAGAGAGAGAGAGAGAGAGAGAGAGAGAGAGAGCAAGGAATAATAGTGTGGAAATTTAATATGGAGACGAATAGAGAAAAGAATATAGTCAGTCACACACACACACACACTCAGAGAAACAAGTTAGTACGCACACACACACTTACCCACATGCAGCCCAACCACATACACACATACATTCTCAAACCCAAATCTTAGACCCAAACACACACACACACACACACACACCTTCCCAGACCCAAACACACACACACCATCACAGACAGACAGGCAGACGGGAGGATATTGGAGAGTGAACTAAACAACCCACACACGACCCCACCACCACCATTGCTTTGGACCCTGTGGTGATATATAGCCTATGTCTCACCAGTATGTGATGGGGACCTGCAGGGTAATATCTTGGTTGTGTTGAGGGTGGTGGAGTGGGTGAGTGAGTGAGGGGAATGGCTTACTCAAATATACTGTATGTTACATAGGAGTCTCATTCATTCATAGATACACACGCATACATATACTAGCTAACTCATGCACACACATACATAGACACACATTAACTCACGCAAGCACACACACGCATGCATGCATATGCGAATCTTCTAAAATACTTTCATAAGATGTACAATCACACGTATATGCAGTACATGTACGCACTCATATAGGCTATTTACAAGCACACATATACAATGATTTGCACACATACACATAGCCTAGCCTACATGTGTTTGTTTACACTTGCACCCACAGAGAGGAAAAGAGGAAATAGAGTGCCAGTCAGATATGCAGATAAAAATGGAAGCAGCCTGATAATGAAAAATGCAGAGGAAAGATAAGAGCCATAATTACTGAGAAGCAGAGAGAGAGAGAGAGAGAGAGAGAGAGAGAGAGAGAGAGAGAGAGAGAGAGAGAGAGAGAGAGAGAGAGAACATTACCGATTTAGGGTAGAGAAACACCGACTGGTTAAATCAAAACATGAAGGTTGAAGTGATGTGACGACGAACATAGCCTAGCAAACGTGAATATACCATAAAAAAAAATATATATGACTACTGTACCGGTACTACACGTCCCATTCCCAATAGCCTATTTCTATCCAACTGATGGTGGTATTACGAAACTTACGACTAGCAACCCGAAAAACCTACAGTAGAATACGACTGCAAGAGGAAGAGGAAGGGTAAGGAGAGACAGAGACCCAATACAAAAATACACATTAAAAAAAATAAATATGCAGAAGTACCGTAACAGAGATACTGTAATTGCTGTGAGACATACTAAGTTATCATATACTGACCTGTTATGGCAGCACTGGCACACGGACTTTAGAAGCAGACAGTATAGGCTACGCAATTACAAGAGGAACGAAGGAAGGTCGGATTAATTAACGACGTATCCAACCAGTGTACACGAGGGAGAGATAAAAGGTAGAGGAGGAGGACAACAAAGAAGCAGGCCTCGATGATGGTGGAGATGCTACATTATTTACAAAGGGATCATGCAACGTTCAGAGATAATGTGATTTGACCAGCCACCCATCCCGGCCCTCTGATGTGAGAGAGTGTGTGTGTGTGAGAGAGAGAAGCAAAGGAGAATCGAGTTGGCCCTTGTGAGAGTGAGTGAGTGAGTGGGAGGATCAAGGATGAGTGTGTGAGTGAGTGAATGAGTGATTGGGTTTGTGGTGCATGAATAAAGACTAAGGAATATATGAATGAGTTAATGGTTGACTACATGCATGACTAGACAAATGACTGGATGCAAGAATGGTCGAATAAATGAATGCATGAACAGGCCTATAGTTAAATGCATGGACAAGAATGAATGAATAACTGAATGAAGATCGGGAGCAAAGAATGAACAGTTAAATGAAATGACTAATTTATATATCAATGAAAAGAATCAAAGTGACGTTTAATTTCTGGCCGAGGTGCAAGAGAGGACAAAAACCTTCCTAACAATATGTATGAAGGAAAATAATAATCAACTCATAAGCAATAGGAAATAAACATACGAACATCGTGGATTGAGTTAAGGTTATAGGGAAGTGTCTGAGTGATATTGTCTACTGCAAAATTGAAGTCCTTAACTAACTTGACCTACAGTAATCTACAGTTGCCAGCACTTTTAACTGGTACAGGCAGTGTTGTCAGTCCATTTCTAATGTACCAGTTATAAGTGCTGGCAATTGTACATACCCTAACCCAACCCAACGTGAACTAAAAAGCCCGTCTCTCTATTACCCTCCCTCGCTGCCTGTTATGTTTACCCACAATTATAATTATATAAGACTTAGTGTAATAATTGTCAGACCCTTCTTTCCCGTCCCAGTGACCTTCTTCCCGTGAGTTGGATTACGCCTCGAGGAATTCAATTTCTACACTCTTGCCTCCAGATACACGGGTTTAAGCAGAGACTGTAAATTAACAAGACGGGATGCATGCTTGCTTGCCTCTCGAGTTGTTGTAAAGTAAAACAGTCGCTTGCTTGCTTGTTTTCCTTGCTGACGTAAATCGAGAATGGGTAGCCTAGTCGAGATCATCCTATACTGTTACAAATCATGTCGTGGTGTCGTAATGGAAGATAATTATAATAATACTCTCAGTTCGTGCTGTTCTAAATCAAGACAGTTAGCTTATTACTTCCTACTCATGGGTGCTGCTGTAGATCAAGATGATGTTTCCTTATTTATTCTAGATTCGTTACAAGTTTACAGTTAGTAAAAATCGGGACCGGGTTCTTGCTTCCGATGTTGTAAATCAGGATGTGTAAGGCCGAACTCACTTCCCGTGTTTTAATCCGTAAATATATAAAACTAACGCTTCCTGTCATAAACCAAGATAAGACTCTCACTTCCATTCCATTACCGACTCCTTAAACACCGGGGTTATCCTTCCTTCTCATCATCATGGGGCTCGTGCCTGGAATTTCTCCGAGTAAACCTCCCGGCAGACATCCCCAGTAATTCCCAGCATGACTAATCGCCTACCTTCACCCATGAGATATGCAGGCTTCCACTTGGCCTTCTCCAGCCAGAGCAAACCAACCCCTTGATATAAACCTGTGTGTGTGTGTGTGTGTGTGTGTGTGTGTGTGTGTGTGTGTGTGTGTGAAGGCAACGAGATACATTTCCAGGTTACAGAAATTGGTGTTCGTGGATCAGATTGTAATGGCCTTTAGTCAATTCACGAAATAGGCTCTGATTGTCCAGTATCCTTCAGTTATCTAACATGCTCCTGCGATGACACTTATCATCCTAGGAGACGAGACTGTTGGTTTTCATGCCACTGGTAAGGGATATTATTTTTTCATAATCAGAGAGTAAGGCTGAGAATAACAGCTTCATAACAACACTTATCTTCGTTTTCCTACACAACAATGTCTAATATTCCATTGGTCAGACCTGGCATCGATCAATCTCCTCGGCAGAACCAAAAGTAATTTAGATTAATTCAACTGCCAATATATATTAAACTGTACAAGAAATTAAAAATCGTATTGAGTTAGCCTATTATATTATCTAAAGCATAAGCAACTTTAATACCACAGGTCTAGTTGTAAACCTTTGGACAGCAGGAATATTTCACTCAAGACATATAGGACGAATGGGACTAGGAAGAATAATATATACGGTATATATATTTTTCAGTCAACGTAGAATATACTTAAAAGCCAAAATCTGTTGCTTTCTTCCAGTGCAGATAAGAAAGATAGGTTAACTAACACCAGATATAAACATTACAGGTGGGATGTTCTAAGAAAGTGAGAAAAATTAAAACCCACACAGTTGTTCTCTCTGACCACTATTAAGGCGAGACTCTCTTAGGTAAACTATAGAGGGCTACTGATTCCCCCAGGCTATGCCACAAAACAAACACATCCTCTTTTGATAACATGTAGGGGACTTGTTTTGTGGCCCATAAGAGCCTCTCCCCCCTTTAATGAAGACATTTTGAAGGTTTATAGGAACAAGAAAGTGCTGCGCTGCTCTACATTATTTCCCAAAGCTTTGTTATGTTGATGTTGATGATGATGACGAAGAGAAGGTGAAGGAAGAGGATGAGGGTAGCGATGAGTATGATGAGGATGAAGGAAGGAAGGAAATGCCCAAGTGATAATATTAGCAAGATCGTACCACCAAAACAAACCAATTCTTGTTTCCTTCCCTTCAGCTTGGCAGTTAACCCCATCATCACCATCATCCACAACTTCATTTTCTTCCCTCCCCCCACCCCCCACAACCCAATTCCCCTTCCCTCTGGTGGCCTATTGCAGCACCACTGTTACCACCACCACCCACCACCACCACCCACTGGCCTTTCATTATGCCGACAGTGTTGCCAGCTGGGGAGCAACGAGCCGTGTCGGTGAGCAGAGCATTCCATAAACATCTGCAGCCAACATTATAGCTGCCTGCGTCTCCTATGTTACCGTGGAGCAGCAGGGAAGGCCCGTCATGGTGCTGCTGGTGCTACTGGTGATGGTGGTGGTGATGGTGGTGAGGATGGTGGAGACGATGGTGGTGAAGAGGATGGTGGTGGAGAGGATGGTGGTGGTGGTTGACGATGGTGGTGATGGTGAGGGTGGTGTAGAGGATGATAGTGGTGGTGGTGGTTGTTGAGGGTGGTGTTGGTGTTGGGGGTGGTTGAGGGTGATGGTGATGGTGGTAGTAAAGGAGGGTGTGGGTGATGGAGCTGGTGGAGAAGAGGGTAGTGTTGGAGGAATAGGGGAGGATTGGTGGTGGAGGAGAGGATGGTGGTGGAGATGCATGGTAGTGTGGCAAGGTGGTGGTGATGGAGTAAGGGTTAGGATTTATGGTGGAGGAATAACCTAGGTGATCTTTTGTGGTGGAGTAGGGCAGATAGTAGTGATGATTGTAGTGGTAGTGGTGATGATAGTAAAGGGTGATGATGGTGGTAGTAGTGGTGGTATGGTAACGATGAAAGAGGAGAATAGAACAAAGGAAAGGAGTAAAAGGTGTGTTTAAACAGTAGGAGTGAGAGGAGTGTTGGAAAGCAAGAGTAGAGTAGAGAGGGATGCAGATGGAGGTGCAAATGAAGGCGGAGAGAAACAGTGAAAGGTGCATGTGGAAGCTGTGTTTACTGTAGGGAGGAGAGGTGACTGAAGGTGAGGGGTAGAGAAACACTGCAAAGGATATACGTACGCTATAGGTGTAGGAAAAGCGAACGGTGTATGAAGGGAAATGCTGAAGGGGTGGGAGCTTTATGGAAGATGGAGAAGAGGAAATTGAAGAGGAAGACAGAAGACCACCTAAGGCCTGGAAGATCCTGTACAGTACTTCAAGGGAGAGGGAGATAGAGAGGAAAGACAGAAAACACGTAGAAATTTATAGATAAAGGAGGGACAGTTTGTAGGAATTCGTTGCCTATCTGTTCTTCGATAATATTTTTTTTAATGATGAATGAAATGATAATGTACCTTATTTCGTTCTTGAATCTTGAAGAATTGTTGTAACGAGTGCATAGGACATTTTCTGAAGCATTAACACAGTACCAGCATAACCACCAACATAATCTGCGTTGTTATTCTCGATAGGTATAGATGCTCACTAACCTAAAATGTGTAATGTTTCCTCTCTCTTTCCCTGTCATTCAGAAAAGAGAAAGAAGAACACTGTCTCACAAAAGTCTTGATTTACAAAATGCATGAAACATTTTCGACCACATCAGAACGTAGCTCAAACAAAAATATCAGTGTCCAACGTCAGCACCTATATAATTATGTTCCCTATAGGCATTGGTCCATCTATATATGTACCAATACTTGTGTGACCCAATGTGTACACAGGCCACCTTATAATGTTTCTCATCTCTGGTCATCATCATCATCATCATCCCGTTCACACACTTCCCTGGGCAGGAGCGGCGTGTCGTGAGCTGTACGAGGGTGTGGTGGACGTGGGTGTGGGTGTGGGTGTGGGTGTTGGTGGTGGGGAGACGGGTGTGCTGGAGACAGGTGTGGTGACGCAGGTGTACTCAACATTGGGAGAACTGCCGGCTGTACTGGTCGCCTCAACTCTCCTCCTCGACCTCATCCTCATCCCTGCCATAGGTAATGTCACATGGATGTAATGTATATAGGATGCATGTTCCACCACCAATTCCACCACAAAATTATTTCCACCTTCACCCTGCCTGCGTTCCACTTCCACAGTTTGTTCCTCCAACGAGTTACACCTTCACCTTCAGTTCTACGCCCACAACTAGTTCCGCCAAAAGATGTATATACCACGAGTTCCACCTCCACCATAAATCACTCCATTTTGTTCCATCACGTATTTATCTCACGGTTCTCACTCCACATCTCAATCCTCAATCATCTACCTTATTCATTTTTTTCTTCATCTCACTTCCACATCTAATCAAACATCTACATTATTCATTTCTTTCTTCATCTCGCCTCCACATCTAATCAATCATCTACCTCACTTATTTTTTTTTAATTTCATATTGTCAACAGCTGCCAGAGGAGGGAGTGAATACGTGGCCTGGACGACTAACTTCTCCCTCTCCGGCCCCTCCTTACCGTCCCGCCTTCAGGACACTCGCTACCTGGCCCCACACCCTGACCTCCTGGCAGCTCTATTCTTCCTCCCTGCTACGATCATGGTGTTGGCCGGGACAAAGGTACAGTATATATATATATATATATATATATATATATATATATATATATATATATATATATATATATATATATATATATATATATATATATATATATATATATATATATATATATATTTAGTTTGTTAGTTCATTAGTTTACCCTTTCTTTCTGGTAAAAGGTTCACGTCTCTTATCGGCAAACTGGAAGGATAACGCTTCTTCCAAACAATACCAAGAATCAAACTATAGTACCTCAATATACGACTCCCCATTCTTCCCATTCCCATACGACTTCCCATTCACACTGTCACTCACTCCACCTCCTTACTCACTACACTTCCCTCTCCATTTCCAGTCCACACTATTAACTCCCGACACTTTCCACTCGTTCAGATAGCGTGCCGTGCAGGTGTGGGCGTAGGCGTGAGTGTGGGCGTGGTGGTGCTGACGGCCGCCTCTTGCACCGCCTGCTTCAGTAGTGATCTGCAGGCATGGACTAGTGGACTGCAAAATGTTTTCTCCCACGACCTACAGCAGGCGAGTACTTATGTTGTGTTTATCAGTGGTGGGTTCTCCCTATTGTAATATTTGTTAATTCTAAGGCTCGTTAGGTTACTCAGATATCTCAACATATATAGGCCGAATAATATTACAGTATACCAAACTCATTATGTGTGTGTACGTGTGTTGCAGGTGGTGGGTGGTGCTGCAGTAGTGACTGTGGGTGTGGGTGGAGGTCAGCACGGGGGCCTGCTGACGGGGGAGTGTTACCGCTCTCGCACCCTGGCCGCCCGCCTGGGTGTGGGTGTGGGTGTGGCCGCCATCCTCCTGCTGCTGCCTGTCGCCCTCGCCTTCACCTTGGCACAACCAGGACCAACCTTCACGGCAACTCTGGCTCACCTCCTTCCTCAGGAATCAGCAGAAGGAATGCAAGTTCTGATGGGCGTGGGGGGCGTGGTGGGGCTGTGGGCGGGGGCTGTGGGTGGATTGCTGTGTGGGTCACGTCTGGTCCATAACCTCGGGTGGGATGGCCTGGTTCCCCGAGGACTGGGGAAGGTATCTCGCCTCACCGCTACCCCTTGGCCAGCCACCCTCCTCTGTGGAACCGCCGCCGCCCTCATCGCCGCCCTCTGTCCCTCCCAACTCCTGCTGAGGGCGGCTGGTTCTGGCGGGTTGAGTTGTGGTGTGGCGGGGGCTGCGGCGGTGCTGGCCTATAGGTACCAACCCAAGATCACACATCGGCGTCCCCCCGACCGTGAATATTGGATGGACCTGGCGGCCCCTTCCTGTAGTGGCCACAACGACACCCTGCAGCACCCTACCCTGGACGAGGACGACATGTGCCGGGTGGCGGTGCAGTGGAAGGGGGGCACCTGTAAATCTTCTCTGGTAGAGCCTCCTTCACCTCCCACGTGGACATCATGGGGAACATCCAGGTTCTTAGTGATGACCTTCATTATAAACTGTGTTGCAGGAGCGGCAGTAGTGCGTTGGGCGAGACACCTTCACATCGGTATGTGGGCGTGGGCGGGTGTGGCACTGTGTGTGGGCGGGTGTGTGGTGTGTGGAGTGGGGCTATGGTTGCAGCCGTGCCATCCTAAGCCTCGTCACATTCAGGTGGACACAAACCCGGTCCTTCCACTTCTGACGTTGATGAGTAACCTGGTGTTGCTCCTTCACCTACCACAGACTGCCTTGGTAGCAGCATGTGGAGTGTGGGCCGCAGCTGTAGGTGCCTGGCTACTGTGGGGACGTACGGAGAGCACGGAGGCAGCTCTCAGACGTGCCCTCCTAACCCACCCTGTACATTCAGATCTCCTCTAGTCACCACACCTTAATTTGCATCACCACAAATTACTGGAGCAAAAACTCTCCTTCTTATACGTGATGCTACACCCACCCTGCCACTGACCAGCCATGGCACCAAGGACCATAATGCCTACACGGCTCACTCAGTGGCTTATACGGAAATGAACACCAAAGAGTACTAGAATGAGGCTCTGTAGGCTATATGATCTTGGAAATGAGAGAGCAGCAAATAGCCTATTCCGAATTATAAATAGTAACTGATAGAATATAGCCTAATGGGATAAACATTCGTGAATTAGGATACGGACATCTGAATTATATCAACAGACCATGAAGACCAAACAATGTGTATTACATAAAGAGACTAAAGGGGAGTGATCTGTTGTGGGATATGGAGGGTTACTGATTCCTACAAACTATACCAGGAAACAGCATCCCTCCTTATGAGACTAGGGGATGTGTTTTGTAGAGAAGTTTGGAGGGCCAAGTAGTACTACCCAGTTTCCCCATAACAGTCAAACTTTCCTTGAAGGGGATAGTACAGAGTAGATACTGTAGCCTAAATCTGGGACAACTGATTCCTTTAAACAGTAAACTTCTAAAGTATTCCAAGCAACAGGTCACCATTATTTTTGTTAATCTGGTCCAATTTCCTGACATACAGTGGATAAATCAAATCGCTATAATGTACCAAAAGTGTATTACCCCCTTCAACGAATAAAAATGCACGAAAAAACGGGTGCATGAGAATCTAAACACGTGGGATGATCGATCTGCACCACAACAACATAATATAAATTCATGTTCATCCTCCTGACAATTTATCCATTATCCATCAAGAGTTTATAATATCAACTAGGCTATTAATTCAACCACTACGAATTGATGTTACTACCATTTTCCTCTGGCTAATAACACTTGACGATTTTTCTTGGCTGAGGGAAGCACGTTTGGCGTCCTTGGGTTCAAAACTATTTAAAAGTTAGCCCATAAATTAGGGTCGAGACAGACATAGCAGACATAAACTAAAGCCAGACGATTTAAAATGTCACGGGGAAATATAACCTTTGTCCAAGTGTTAAAGATGTTGGTATGGATGTGTGTGTGTGAGAGAAGAGAGAGACAGAGAGTGACAGAGAGAGACAGACAAAGGTGTAATGTGTGTTGGTTGAAGCCCGTGCGTTGAGTGTACGGTACGAGAGAGAGAGAGAGAGAGAGAGAGAGAGAGAGAGAGAGAGAGAGAGAGAGAGAGAGAGAGAGATTGTGTAATGTGTGTGTTGGTTGAAGCCTGTGAAGCCACTGTGTGTGTGTGTGTGTGTCAGTTAGGGAGGCAGGTGTGGTGTAGGTTGAGCAGTGGGTAGGTAGGTAGGTATAATCAGGACTGTCTAGACTCAGGTGTGTTCACTGGCATTAATTGTGTGTTGGTGTGGCAAGCGAAACACAGATATACGTAGCTCTCTCTCTCTCTCTCTCTCTCTCTCTCTCTCTCTCTCACACACACACACACACACACACACACACAAGCAAACAAACGCATTCACTTAATCGCTCACCCCCACTCTCTCTCTCTCTCTCTCTCTCTCTCTCTCTCTCAAACACACACAAGCACACAAACGCACTCACTTAATCACTCACCCACTCTCTCTCTCTCTCTCTCTCTCTCTCTCTCTCTCTCTCTCTCTCTCTCTCTCTCTCTCTCTCTCTGTGTACTCCCGGTCGTCCAATTTCCTTCTCTTTTATCCCCTCCCTCACCCATCTATATATATACATTCATCCATTCATCGATCCACATCACCCATCCATCAACATCATCCATCCATCAACATCATCCATCCATCCACATCACCCCTCCCTCCATCCACACCACCCATCCATCAACATCCCTCCCTCCATCCACATCACCCATCCATCAACATCCACATCACCCATCCATCCCTCCATCCACATCACCCATCCATCCACAACATCCCTCCCTCCATCCATCCACATCATCCCTCCCTTCCATTTCTCTCCGGATGCACTTTTCGGCCTGTCTCCCTGTCAGGTGTGATTTTGCTGAAGTCCTGAAGGCTACTGAAGTCCTCCACACCATTCTACGAAACAGCCTCTATACTCGTGGGTGCCTGTTTCGTGGCCTGGTTTGGGGGAATCATTAGCATCCACTTTTCCACACAACACACGAGACCCATTAAGCACAAGAGACCCTCCCCCCTAAAGGCCAGCTGCCACAGGGCCTCTCTCTCTCTCTCTCTCTCTCTCTCTCTCTCTCTCAGCACTGGAATACGAGAGGTAAGCGTCCTCCTTCCATTTCCCCTTCTCCCATCTCCTCCCTCTTCCAACTCTCCTCCTCCCTCTTCCACCTTTCCATCTCCCCGTCTCCACCTCCACCTCCACCTTCACCTTCCCTCCTCTATCTCCCCTCCCCCTCCTTCACCCCCCCCCCCCCGTCCACCACCTTCCCTGCCCCCTCCTCCAACTCCACCTTCCCTCCTCCACATATACCATGTCAAGTACAATTTCCCAACCTTGGTGAAATGGTTAGGTAGGGGTCAAAATGAAGTGTCAAATGGAGTGTCAAGAGGAGTGTCAAGTAACGTCAACTAGGGTGCCAAATAGTGTACAAAATAATGTCAGTTGGAGTGCCAAATAGCGTGTCAATTAATGTCAACATGAGTGCCAAGTAGTGTCAAAAGGGGTGTCAGAAGAAGTACCAAGTAAAGTGCCAATTGGAGTGTCAATTAGTGCCAAAAGGAATACCTACTAAAGAGCCACATAACAAGTGTGTCAACTGGAGTGCCAAACAGAGTATAAAATAGTGTCATGTGGAGTGCCAGATTACTCTCTCTATCGCTATGCTTCCAGTCAGTTAACCAATACATCAACCTGTAGTGAGTTCTGCTTTGATCGGACAATGAACGTGTGGTATTGTATTACATTCATACATATATAGGTAAAATTACACCTGTATACTGTATTATTTGCAGAATGAACAATGAGCGTGTGGTATTGTATTACGATCATATAGGCTATAGGATATTGATAAATTTACACCTGTATAATTATCAGAATGAAACATGAACGTGTGGTATTGTACTTCATTCATACATATACAGACAAATTAAGTTAACACCTGTGTCCTGTATTAGCCTATTATCAGAATGAAAAATTAACGTGTGGTATTGTATTACGTTCATACATAGGCTATACAGGTAAAATTAAACCTGTGTACTGTACTGTTATCAGCATGTATCCGAGGCTTCTTATTCAGGTGTTAAAGAAGTGTGAGTGGGACGGGAGTTTTGCCAGTGACTGTATTTACTCTGGCCACGTGTCACCTCCAATAATTACCATCATGTTTGTATGGAAATTCGTGTACACCTATAATTTTTACTGTACTGTAGCATATAATATTATAAGTAAGAAATATTATTCACCTGGTAATATACTGTAAATATTTTCACAAATAAATATAGCTAATTACGGTATGTATGTATGTAAATGACAGTATCCTATCCTACCTAGGAAGAATAGGCATATGGGGTTGGGTAGTCAATTGGAGGGATACTGACTCCTCCAACCTATGCTACGAAACAGATTCTTTCTTTATTAATGACATTGAGGTCGTCTGTTTCCTGGTCGAGTTTGGAGGCATCAATAATTACTCTCCAAGTAAAACAACAAGAGATTCTCCCCTTAATTAAGGTGATAATTCCTTTATTGTACATTGGAGTGTCTTGATTCCTCCAAAGTATGCTAGGAAACAGGACTAGAAGAGCAAAAATAATAGTGCTATGTTGCTTGGAATAGTTTGGAGGATTCAGTTGCTCGAGATACCAACACAAATCTTCCCCCTTAGCCTAATGGTCCAATGTTGTTGGCATGTTGTAGACTACTGACTTCCAATGAATGCCACTAAACAAACTCCATTAGTACCGTACAGGTGTTGTATTGTTGCAGGGTTTGTATAATTCAACAACATTATCAACATGCTCTTTACCTTTAAAGAAATAGGCAAAATAAATATACTGTATATAGGCTATGTTGCAATTGGACTACTAAGTATAGGCCTATAGCCTAATGTAATAGAAGTAGGCTACCGTTGCCAACACAAGAAGCTGGTACATCTAGCCTAGCCTACATGTAAGGTTAGCTACAACAGGAAGGAAAATGAGTAGGCATAAATGTTGTAGGTACTGTACAGTTGGCTCCACTCCCACGTTTCTCCCCTCGCGTTGCCAATGTTGGGCCAGTCAGCAATTCGAATCCCGATCCACAAGTTAAACAGTTCGAAACATTCATATCCTTAGAGTGAAAGATATGAATGTTTCGAATATTTAAACTTGTGGATCGGGATTCGAATTTCTGACTGGCCCAACATTGGCAACGACAGGGGAGAAACGCGGAAGTGGAGCCAACTGTACCTCATAAGTAACGAGGCGTACCAGCTTCATTTGTGGGCAACAGTACAGTGACATTTGTAAATACTTTTGTTGTGAGGTAACAATGCAGTAAACGTAGCATTATCATGATAATTACAAATAAAACTTTTTAATGTACAAATTTTTTCATATCCTTTGTTAATCTAAAAAGTATGCAATGATAGATATATTTTTAATTAAACTCTGATCCAAACCCTGATTGATGATTTCCCACGAGTAATACATTATGATCGTGAATTAGAAGGTTACTAATTCCTCCAAACTATGCCAGAAAACAGATCACTTCCATAAACAAACAGGGAATAATATGTTTTATAGCAAGGTCTGGATGAATCACTAGCAACCTGAGGCGACCCCCTTAAAGGCCTCATCATCACACCAAAGGAAGGAGTTATTAGATGCTGTCGGGTAAAAATTTCCTCACCGTTCCATCAAATAAGAATTATACATGGAATAATCTGATTTATATATGCTGGGTTCACATTTATAGCGAGTTGTTTTTAATTTCAAACTGGTTTAAGTACGATTCGGCTTTTTTGTCTAGACTTTGGGCAGAAGCTTTACATGAAAAACATAATAATAACATCAGACTGTGTTACGAGAAGCGAACAAAGATAATAGAGAGAGAGACTTCCACCAAAAAATTAGAACAAGCCACGACCAATAATCTCCAGCTTAACCATTGATTAGCGAAGGATTAGTCAGTAACAACATACGAGTCATCAGTTAGACTTTTGGCATTTATATTTTTTATGTACGGTAAGCTATAGAAAATAACTTAATCTCTTCTTTCACATTTTATAATGCTTTCATAGTTTTAAGGTAGGTTTAATCAAGCACATCTGGATTTACCCTGAGGACTTGTTGTCTGTGCAATTATAACCGCTAATAAAATTATATCGTGTGTGTGTGATGTGCCGGGCCGGAGCCAAAATGAAACGAGACACACACACATGACAGTAGCCAATAGACGTGTAGGCTATCTGGGTGTCGGTGTGTATCTGGGTGTTGAACGAGTTGCTGTGGTAGTGGTTTCTCTTGTTACTTTGCATCGATTATTAATATCAGCGAAGGAGGAGAGAGAGAGAAAGGGAGGGAACCACGACTCAACCACCTCACCTCGCCTCGCTTCGCCTCTCTGTATTGGTATTCTGTCAGATGGGTCCTTGTCGGCTGTCTTGGGTCGAGGTTTGTGTAGAATTCCGTAAACTTTATTAAAGGTCTGTCACACAAGTACAACCTGTTTCCATCGTCCTTCAGCCTCCATTCCCGGCCAGCAGGTTTGCTCCGTCTTTATTCGCTGGTGTCCCTTCATGCCCCGAGAACAAGTTGGGGTACACATAAAACCTTACTATGACCTATGTGTAGAAATGTGTGCTCTTTTGATATTCTCTTGAACGAAATGCGATTCATTGGTGATGCAAATCGGTTGCTGTTATCGAGAACGCAGTTTGCAAGTATTATTCCAGCCAAATAGCCTACCCATTAAATTTTATGTTATGGAACCTGGTCACTTATTGCATATGATCGAAAGTTTGTGTTATAGACAGACTCACTTATACAGACGGGGTCGATTACATGTACTACTTGCATCACCCTTGCTGAGACGACCAGCCTAATCCACTAAGATAATTCTATAGCAAGTGTAATGTAAATAGCTTATAGAGGTAACTAATTATGGCCTTGGTATATTAACAAACAATCCATCTGTAGTCAGTCCTGAATGTACACTTTTCAGGTTGGGATAACAGAGAGTGAGAGGATGAGCCCCATAATTAATTAACAAACTAACCAAACAAAAGAGGAGGGTGCAGTGAGGGAGGACGTGTAATGAGGTAACAGGGAGAATTAATTTGTCCCTAACCAGGCTGGCCGTGTTTGTGTTACCCTTGATTAGGTTAGGGTATGTTAGGTTAGGCTTGTGTTATTCTACCCAGCCAGCCTCTTATCATGTTTGTCACACACACACACACACACTTAGACAATCGTTACTTTTATCTAACCTCTCCACCGAAATTCAACAGTTTATTTTTTCGTCTCAGTTTGCCTTGTTGTTAATCTGTCTCCCTATAAAAAAAATTATTTAAAAAACATATGAACAAATTTTTACGAAATTTAGTCACCACAAAATAAAGGCAGCCTATTTTTTGGTTAGGTTTGCAAGAATCAGTTTCCCCGAATTTTCTTACACTACATCAACAGTATACTTAATGAGGGTCAACTGTTGTGGTCCACTGTGAGAGTTATTTATTGATTCCTCCAGGTCACGACACAACACAGACTCATTAGGAATATAGTTATACAAGTAGTGAATCTGTTGTGAAATATAATAGTTTGAAGGAATTACTTGAGTACAATAATATGGCCACACATTGTTGTTCCTTTACGTGAGCTATGTAACATTTTCGCCAATGTTGATATACGATAATGAGATCTGCTTTCAAATATTATTATAGGTTGGATAAATTACGTTAGTAGTCCTAAAATTATTCACCAACATAGCCTAATATTGCCCATTTAAGTTAACTAATTTATTCGCCTCCGTTTGTACACGAATAGAAGATTTATTTTAAATAATTTTATAGCTTGAAGGAATTTGTACCCTACCCCTACTTATTCCTAACAAAATATTGCCCTTTTAAAGAAACTCATATAATCGTACTGTACTTTACCTCTCAATAGACTATATAGGAAGGGGATCTGTTCATTAAATGATAATAGAGTATGGAGGAATTGCTACCCATACAATGTCCATGGACACACAATATTGTCCCTTTAAGAGAGTAAATATACTCGTCCCTGTCAGTCTATACACAAGAGGGGGAAATGTGATTTATGTAATATTCACTTTTATTAAACCAGAATGTGGAGGAATTGCTGTCCCTACAATGTCCCCACACAATATTGTCTTATTAAGTGTGTTAATATACTCGTCCCTGTCACCCTACACACAAGAAGGGGATGTCCTATGTGTTTTATATAATGTTAGAATGTGGAGGAATTTCTACCCCTATTATTTCCTCATACATTATTGCCCCTTTAAGTGATTTAATATACTCGTCCCTGTAACTCTATACACAAGAAGGGGAAAGGTGTTCTATATAATACTATTTTAGAATGTGTACGAATTGTTGCCCATACAATGTGTTTTATATAATACTATTTGAGGATGTGTACGAATTGTTGCCCGTACAATGTCCCAACACAATATTGTCCCTTTAAGTGAGGTAATATCGTGGGCCGTGTCTGACGCAGGTGGACGGGGTTGCTGCCACACCACCGCTACCGCCAGCGTTCCGTGGTATGCAAATCACTTAGCGTAATCCACTTTGCCGTCGGTGCCACAATGGTGTGTTATTTCCTTGGATTCAACCGTCTGTGACCACCAACATAACTTTACTTCATTCTGTAATAATAGATTTTTCACGTCCTCTCTGCGTATGGGAATTATTTAACCGTTAAGTATATATTTATTAAAGGTCTAGGAGTGTTTAAACTTAATCAAATAATAATAATAATATCATAAACGCACACAAAATGAAATCCTTCCCATAATACAACACGAAAATCACACAGGAAAACTGGCCAGCAAATATGAATCCACCGAGAAGTGCAGTCAATACCACGGAGCAGGAATATACATATATCGACACACCAACGTAAATTCGGTAACGTTATTGGTGCCCGGGTTTGGCCACAGTCATCCCGGGGACGGCGCCACCACGCTGACTCGGGGCTACCACGACTCGACCACCTGGGGATTTACATTTCCAATATCCGATAATAATTAATGTTTAGAGTAGCTTGCCTCCCTTTAAGGACCCTGTGACCGTGTATGAAAATAATATTGGAGGCTTCTGATCTTCCTGACCAGGCCACGAAACAAGCTCATTCCATATAGGTGGTGTTTCGTGGCAATATTTGAAGGACTCGTTTATCTCCAATTTCTTACCGTATCACAGGGTCACTGAAACCGGAGCCCTGGGAAATGCTGTTAAAAGAGGATAGGACACTGTTGGTAAATCTGGAGAAACTGCATCATTCCTCCAAACTATTTCAAACAATAGGACACCATTATTTATGTTAATCTGATCGTGTTTACTGAAACATTATTAACACATCCACGTATTTCATCCCTCTTTATAACATTATCAACACATCCATGTATGATATTTATGTTTTAAGGTGTAAGTGTAATGAAATAACTATAATTTGTTTCCCATAGCAATTAACTCTCTCTCTCTCTCTCTCTCTCTCTCTCTCTCTCTCTCTCTCTCTCTCTCTCTCTCTCTCTCTCTCTCTCTCTCACTAACCCCAGCTTGCCTCACCTCCTTCATCCCACATTAGGCTACAACATCCTAATATAATAACAACGGGACACCTGCACACGTAAGGGGGAAGGGTCGTATATCTGATTAGCCTACACCCTAAAGACTAGACTATATAGAAATACTATTAGTAGTGTGTTACTCCATAGTACCAGTTTATTCTATTTGTTTTCTATTGGACCAGGAATAAGGCACATAATATAATTTCTAATACATAATAATTCTGTACTAAAAGCTGGATACAGGCAGGAGATACAAGAGAAGGAAAGAAGGTAGGTTGATTTATTGTTTATTCTATTATGTTTACGACCCCGGCTAGGCTAGGTACACATAACCCAACTACACAATGCTGGTATGGAATGACAGTGATGAACTAAACGTGCTCTGCCACATACTTCACCGGGTGTCCCAGGAAGAAGCGTGCTGGCAAGGATTAACCCAGATTATTCCTGTGTGTGTGTGTATGTGTGTGTGTGTGTGTGTGTGTGTGTGTGTGTAAACGTGCTGACAAGTATTAACCTGGATTATTCGTACGTGTTTGTGTTTCAATGTATGTGTGTGTGTGTAAACGTTCTGACAAGGATTAACCAGGATTATTAGTGTGTGTGTGTGTGTGTGTGTGTGTGTGTGTGTGTGTGTGTGTGTGTTGACAAGGATTAACCCAGATTATTCTTGCGCGCGTGTTTGTATGTGTAGCCTATGTGTGAGTTTGTGTAGGATGAATCTGCTGGACTATATACATTCTTTCCAACACACATACACACATACTGCAACATCACAACACCTAACCAAAACACAACACCCAGAACCAACCAGTACAACAACACATCCCTCCATCCACTCACCCTCACCCAACCTACCATACCCACTCATCCCTTTCTCCCCTTCCCATTTCTCTCACTACCACGACCACCACCACAACACAACACATCCCCTTAACATCCCACCCTCTCCACCACCACCAGCACCACCACTACAACAACACATCCCCTTAACCATCCTCTCTCCCTCACCACCACCACCACACTATACAACAACACACTCTTTCATCCACCTACCCTCTCTTCCTCACTACCACAACACATCCCTCCCCCCCTCCCTCGCCACCACCAACATGCAGCTCTTCATACCTGAGCCATTATGTCGCGCGGCGCAATGTTTACAAAATAGGGGTGAGTGTAGAGCTTTGCATAATTATTGTTGAGGTCATAATTTTGGGGCGACGTTAGAGGGCAGAATGGTGGATGCCTGGGTGGGTGGGTGTAGTGTTGGTTGAGTGGTTGTGGTGTTGGTGGTGGTGGTAATGGTGGAAATGTATTGTTGTTGTTGTTATTGGTGGTGATGTTAGTGGTGGTAGTATTTTTGTTTTTTTGGTGTTAATGATGGTTATGTGTTGTTGTTCTTACTGGTGGTGGTAATGTGTTGTTTTTATTGGTGGTGGTATTAGTGGTGGTAATGTGTTGTTGTTAATGGTGGCAATGGTTTTGAAGATAATGATGGGAATGGTGGTGGTAATGATGGTTTTGGTGGTGGTGGTAATATGTTTATCGAAGTGTATAGTTTTTTGGGCCTGTATATTGAAAATATTCTAGCACTGTGTAGGCATGTACAGATAGCTTCTTTAAAGAAGATAATGGTAATGATACAGGCGTGGTAGTAATGGTGGTAGGTGTGCATATGCGACGTAGCAGTGATGGTGTTGGGAGGAAAAAAAAAATAAAACTAGTGCATTACCGGTACAATATTTCTTTCATCCCTGGCGTATTAATATTCATGTTTCAGAACGTAGCTATTGCATATATATATATATATATATATATATATATATATATATATATATATATATATATATGTGTGTGTATGTGTGTGTATATATATATATATATATATATATATATATATATATATATATATATATATATATATATATATATATATGTGTGTGTGTGTGTGTACTCGCGCGCGTGTGTAGTAGGGCCGTAGGCTATACGTGCTACCCAGTCCAAGAGACAAAATCAGCAAAAGAAATATTCCGTTTATAATAACCAACAAAATTTTTCCGGCATCAGGTCACTGTTATATTGCCGTGGAGTGGAGTGGAGTGGAGAGGTGTACAGTACAGACTTCACTACTGCAGCATGCGGGTTAAAAGGACTCGGGGCGTCAATATCTAGATGACTCTGCCGCCGCGAATGAGAGCTGGTGCAATCTCAAATAGTGAGGGGAGGACCTGGGGTAGCCTAATAGAGTGGCTGGCTGGTTGTTTGGTTGGTGATAGTCCGTATAAGAGGAAGGAAAGTGAAGTGGCACAACAGGGGAGTAGGCTAGATGCATTTGCTCCCAATTGTACCCTGAGGAGGATGAATACTGCAGACCCACCCAGCATACTTTGGCAGCACTTATACTTATAATGTTAATTGAATAAAACAAGAAAGGTGATCGTCCTACGCCAAGAAGACCCTGTAGGATAAGGTAGTAGGCGATATATAGGAGGGACAACCAGCAGGAATGAAATAGATAGAAAGAGATGAAAGGAAAGAGCTAGAATAGTGATAAAATGGAAGGATAGCAAACAGGAAGTAAACAAATGGAAAAAGATGAAAGAATATACGGTACCGGTAGCTAGAAAAGTGATAGAACGGAAGGATAGCAAGTAGAAATGAAATAAAAGAAAATGGATGAGAGGAAATACCTGGACAAAATATAAAAAGGAGAGACAGCAATCAGGAATGAAATAATGGAAAATAGGGACAGTATACGAGAATATATACTGTATTTGTATATTTATTTTTCATATCGGTATATATTTTTTTATTAATTTGTTTATGATATTTATTCATTTTATTTTTGCACCTCAGCGTACGCCTATATCCTATATGGGATGTGGTCTGTATATACACACACCGATATTCTCTCATTTTTTCTTCCCTTAGGCTATTGGAAACATTTTAAATACACGGCACTGTTGACATCCAGCAAAACAGGCCTTTGCATCGACATATATTTTTATTTCGTTGTATATTGGAAACACTTCAGTTATGTTATCTGTGTGTGTGTGTGTGTGTGTGTGTGTGTGAGTGTGTGAAAACGCAATCCAATCAAGTGACACAGCACTCCAAAGGTTAAGTCATTTATACACTAAGGTGAATATACTGATGGTAGTGGAGTAGGCTATGCTGTTTGTGGAATATGGTAATAATGGAATATGCAGATGGAATAATATGTAAAAAAATTGAATATACTAAATTTTCGAACTGTCATTCGCAAAAAGTTAAAATTTGCTGAAGGTGAAACATGTTAAGAAAATGTTAATAGAGAACATGTTAAAAGTTGATTATAGAAAAACTTAAATATTCTAAACACTACATAATAGTTCAAACCAAAAATGATAATAAAATTAGACTGTGCTTAAGGGGATAGTACATCATTGGTACATTGCAGCGCCTTGATTCCTCCCGGGTAGACCTACGCCAGAAAACAGGACTAGGCTAGATGAACAAAATAATGGTAACCTGTTGCTTGGAATAGTTTGGAGGCATAATTTGCTCCATATGTACACACCAACATTTTACTAGCCTAATCGCCTAAGGAGGAAGTACAGAACAACATTATTTTTGTTTATTTGGTTCTGTTTCCTGGCATGCTTTGGAGTAATCAAGGCACTCAAATGTAACAAAAGTGAATGATCCCCTTAAAGTGATTAAAACATAGAAATGTAATATAATAAAGGTGTTAACAATCTAATACTGGTACCACAAAAGTAGGCTAGGCTATAGGCTATACCATGCAGGAAACACGACCATATGAATAAAGATAATGGTGGCCTGTTGTTGCTTGGAAGGATTTGGAGGTAACCTATGAGTTGCTCCAGATTTACCCACAACTGTACTATTCCCTCTTAAATAAGGAGACGGTATGTACACTCTTGATATACTGGACTACCTTGATTCCTCCAAAGTATGTCGGGAAACAGGATCAGATTAAGCAAAATAATGGTGGCCTGCTGTTGTTGCTTGGAATAGTTTGGATGCATCAGTTGCTCCAGATTTACCCACACTGTACTAAATTTACCCCCATAATTAATGAAGGTGGAGGTGGAGGGAGGGGACTAGGCTACACGTTCATCATACACAGTGAGCCCCAGGGAAGAAAGAGTGGTGTGGAAGGGTGTGTGGGAGTTTGGGTGGGTTGGTAAATGAGTGGCCAGGGGGAGATGGTTTAAGTGGTGGTGGGTGGGTGGGTAAATGAGTGGCCAGAGGGGGGGTAGTTTAAGTGGTGGGTGGGTGGGTAAATGAGTGGCCAGAGGGGGGGGTAGTTTAAGTGGTGGTGGTGGTGGTGGTAAGACGGAGTATTGTAGTTAAAGTGGTTGGGGCCAAGGGTGCAGGATGCTGGAGGGGTATAGGGGGTAATTGAAGTGGGAGAGGGGAAGTTTGAGTATAGGAGGGGGTAATGTTAGAGTGGAGGCAGGGAGGTGGAAGAGAGAGGGAGAGTGGAGGGAGGGAGGTGGAAGAGAGGGGGAGTGACAAGGGAATATTAGAGAGATGGGGTGAGGTTGGAAAGGCAGAGAAGGGAGAGGTTGGAGTTTATGCCGGTAGGGGTTGAAGGGATGTGGTGTTGGTTGTGGTGGTGGTGGGGGGAGGGAGGGGGTACCATGAAGGAGTGGTGCTGGTGATACATGTACGGTACGGCTGCCCTGGTATTGGCTTATTGATACTTGTGTCTAACACTTGCAATGGCGGAACTGGGGCCTCTTCCCTTACAGACATACATACCCTACACGTATAACATATGCTTCTATACAAACATACAGTATATACTGTACATTCATACTGATTCATCCAAAGTAGCCTTGGCTCAGCCACGAAATAAGTGATGACATCAATGTTACTAGTCTATATAGGAAATATGTTTCGTGACATACGGTGGTTTGGAAGATTTAGTAGCCCTCCTCTGTATGTGTGTGTGTGTGTGTGTGTGTGTGTCCTTTTATGTCCTTCAGTTAACATGTGAGCCTCCACACTAGCCTAAGACCTTTTGTTAAGCTCAGTTTTAGTAAGTTTATAGCAACTGATTCCTCCAGACTATTCCAAACAACAAACCAACATTATTTTTGTTCATCTGGACCTATTAGCTGGCATACATTGGAGGAATCAAGGTACTCCAGTGTAATGGGAGATATTCTTGTTGGTATCTTGGAGGACTACAGATTCCTCCAAACTAGTGTATGCCAGGAAACAGACGACTTCAATGTTGTATAGTTTGGAGGAATCGATAGCCCTTCAGTTCACCAGCAAGAGAATCTCCCCTAAAGGACCCTGTGATCGTATATGAGAACTGGAGGCTTCTGATTCCTTCTGACTATGCCACGAAACACGTTCCCTCCCTATACGTGGTGTTTTGTGGCAATACTTGAAGGACTCGTTTAGCCTACCTCCAATTCTCTGCCTATATCACGGGCTCCCTTAAGCACAGATTTGGGGGAAATAAAAGGCACGGTCAAATTGCAAGTCGTTCTGGCCCCAGTTTTCAGGATTAGCTGCGATCGGATATGAAGGTATTCCTAGTCATTTCTATAAACCTGTCATCGTTAACTAGAAAGAAACACAAACACAAACCTATGATATCATGCACTTTCGAGAATAAGTAAACGAGTATATATTTTTGTTATCATTATTATTATTATTATTATCATTATTATAATTATTATTATCATTATTATTATTATTATTATTACTATTAGAAATACGGCTTTTACTAACACTCATGCGTGTAAAGTTACTCCCAATAGAATATCCTGAAACACCTTCGATTGAAATGGCCTCGAAAAAGTATGTTTAATAAATATTTATTTTTAGTTTCTGAAATGTTGGTCAGTAAAATTCTCTCAAATGCCTCACAATCATTCATTCACCCGATGCTGGCCCTTTTGATCGTGACTGTATAGGCCAAATGTCTAATGAAATATTATTATTATTATCATTAATATTATTATTTACATATGCATACTAAGTTCATAGACACCCCAATAACGATATAATGACCTCTCTCTAGCCAGTGTAAGAATATTCTCCGGTAATTCCTGTAGCATACGGTACTGTACTGTACAACACTAGCTCCCTGCCTGGTTGGTTGGTTGGCTGGCACCCCAATATTTCCGACGGGGGAAACTTTAATAATGCCGCCTTCACACACAGCGAGGAACGAGTGTGTTTGCTTTTGTGTGCGTGGGTGCGTGCTGGGGATGCTAATGAGTGCTGTGTGTGTATGTGTGTTCTCTTGTATTATCACCAGTGTGTGCGTGTGTGTGCGTGTGTGTGTATCATCAGCAGTTTTTCCTGTGAGTTTGTGTGTGCCAGTGAAATCGTGTGTGTGTGTGTGTGTGTGTGTGTGTGTGCCGATGAAAGTGTGGGTGTGAACGTGTGTTTGTATATCGCATCAGTACGGTAGTTCTTCCAATGAATTTCTGTTGTTGTTGTTTTGGCTCTGATTGAAATGAGGATGCAAAGTCGTACACAATACTGAATGTGTTTGTTTTTCAGGGGTTGAATTCACAGACAGACGACATAACGACACGACGATGGATAATGAACACTTTGATGACCTTCTGTTGAAACGGACATCAGAAAGAGGAAAGGGTGAATGCAGAGAATGGTACAGTACAGTCTCTTCCACTGCTGCGTTCATCACTCAGCGTTGTCATGTGTATACCCAACAATGTGTAAAGTGCCAGTTTCGACTCTCTTATACCTTTAACACTTGACAGTATGGGTTTAGGGAAGGGTACTGGGGGATCGGGAGTGAAGGGTGGGGGATGGGAGTAGTGCGGTGGTGTAGGAATACAGAGTAGGGGGATTGTAGAGGGGTGAGGGTAGTGAAAGCAATAATACAAAACTAACAAATAAACTAACCCTATAAATTCTACTGCAAAACAAACATGGCGTTTTTTCCCACAACACTGTGAAATAAAAAATCAATTCTATATAAAAAAAAATAAAGAAATACAAAATATTATACAAATTATAGAATTGATAAAAATATCACTTGTAAAAATGCATTATGTAATACAAAAATGATTAAAAACTATAATAAAGTTTATATACAAATAATGAAACCTAGTGTTCAGTCGAAGGCCAAAGTTCTGTCTCGACAATCAATATATAAACTCCTATCACACAGATGCTACCAGGATGCAACTAGTCTATATTGACAATACAATAGTAACACTACACTTAGGACTAGGATTATACTTAATCCTGTGTTGTATAGGCTAGGAGTTCAGCAGTAAGGCTTTATATTTTCCCTTAATTAAACACACTGGAGGGACAAAATTGCATAGGAATATTAAAACCGCCTCCACAAATTTAGGCATTGTACACAATAGGACTAAATTTATGTCCGCCTGGCACCAGCTGTCAGTGTAACAGCTTGGCTTGTGGTGCAGTAGGCTATGAGTCTAGTGTTCTGAACAGCATCTAGCCTATACAGGACTATTGACCATATGCTAAGTTCCGTCTTGAGTGTATTTGGTAAAAAGTATATAAATACTCCACAAATAGGCTATACCTTGTGATTAAAATGACTTCTGGTGGTAACGGACACGACAGTAGTCCAAATGTGTGTAGGTGTGATACGGTGAGCAACTGAAAAAGGTGTGTGTGATAACGTGACCAACTGAGAAATGAGTGAGTGTGTGTGTGAGAAAGAGAGAGATACGGTGAGCAACTGAGAAAGGTGTGTGTGTGGTGATGTGATACGGTGAGTGACTGAGAAAGGAATGTGTGTACGTGTGTGTGTGTGTGAGTGTGAGTGAGCAACAGAGAAAGGAGTGTGTGTGTGTTTTTTGCTTTCCCTTAGCTGGTATGTCAGTGAGTGCCTATGTTTATGTGTGTGGCTCTACACGAAAGCCTTTTACGTAGGCTATATGGTACAGGTTGTTGGGAGGAAAGAAAATATATATAAAAATAAATTGCTAAAGGGCTGAACGGTCACCAACCCAGGAACGACTGATGAAATTTAGGGGGAAGTGGAGAGTGTGCGTGTGTGTGTGTGTGTGTGGATGGGATGGAGAGAAAGGGAAGTGATGGGTGGGGTGGAAAAGGTAGTTAGTGGAGAGTGGGTGAGTTTGATGGATGAGGGTCGTTGTATGGTGGGTGGAACGAAATGGAGTTTGTTGGGTGATGGAGTTGGAAGAGGACTAGGCCCACAGCCTAATGATAGGATTGTCGGGAGAGGAGCAGGGACTAGCCTGTAGCCTATATATAGCCAATTCTTTGTCAGTATAGTTGGACCTTAGGCTATCTAGTCTATACAATTAACTTTTTTCTGTACCATAAGGGATGATGACTAGGCTTATCCATTGGGGAAGGAGGGGGATGGCTGTTAATAGTTAGGCAAAGACAACGAAGTAAGATATAAACTGTAGAGGTCACCATAAGTCATTGTAGCCTAATCGCTTGGCTTTATCTTAAGGTATGGTATTTTATATAAAAGAAAAATAACTCACTTCATTTAAACTTCCCAGAGACCATTCCCATTTCTGCCCCTACAGTTAGTCTACTGAAAAGAGGCGATAGCATTGCGTGTTGTTATCTACAGACTACAGTATATCATGTTCAAAATCTGGTAGTAAGATTCGACTAGGCCTATCTTTTATTTTTATGTAAACACTTTTGCACAGTCACACTCAATATCATACTATTCCATAATACTCTCTGTAATGAATCGGCTTCTAAAAATGATGGTAAACTATAGCCTATAGGTCGAGCTAATTGGTCACTGTAACATTGATTTATAAAGATTCATACATGTCTCACATTCTTTCATTCAGTGTCTTGATGCAGGAGTTTCGATCTTGACTGTACCCCTTGCCAGCTCCTGAAGCCATATAATAGAACTCTGATTCCTTCTAATTAAAGTCAGTATCTTCTTATTTCTCATTTCCTTGCCCTCGTCTCGTCTGACTCTTCTATTCATTACCAAGTCTTCAAAAGTCCCTTACGAGTTCGCCTTTTTTCCTCCTTCCCCTGTTTATATTCTCTGCATTTTTCTCTCATTTCCCCGGATGTGTTCTTTTCGTCTCTCCTTTTACTCTCTCTCTCTCTCTCTCTCTCTCTCTCTCTCTCTCTCTCTCTCTCCTTTTATGTAATCGGATTCTAGTCATATAATAATCTACACATCCACACTGGAATTCAGGACATCATTATCTCCCTCTTTTCTATACTTTTAATTGGAGCTCAGTTTCAGGAAGGATATGAGGCCACTATCCTTCAATGCCGAATAAATTATATACCAAATGTTACGCCAATATGTTTATTTATTTCTGGCATTGACTTATTCTTTCTATGTATATTTTGTTCTGTTGATATAGACTATGGTACCTACCGAGTGAAGATAGTATTCACAGTGTTGTGTATTTTAATGGTAAGAAAACTCCACATAAAATACAAGCGTTCAAATATGTATATTGAGGAAATAAGCCCCTTATGTTTGGTGCATACTTAATGTGGAGTTCTTCCTGCCATACTGTACTGTAATGTGTTTTCTCTCATGTATTTTAGGTAGGATATTTTAGGTGCGGCAACTCATCACAAGGCCTCACCATCAAACGTTACAAAATACAGTACCCAAATAGCCTAGCTGGGGCATAATTATCAAGTCCATATTTTACACACAAATAAATATGAAATCCATTCCAATAAAATGCATCATTCTACGCATATATTGCTTTCCCGATTCAGAATTTCACTGATGCTTTGTCAAGGAAATTATAGGTGCAATGATTCAAGGGCTTCGTGTATTCGCATAAGGTATTAGAAAAGAAAGGACACTGCTCTCTGTGACCGTACCAACATAGATGAAATATTGGGAATATTCTCTCATGTTCGTCTCTTTGAAGTTGGCTGCCAATTCGCAAGTTATGACAGGGTAGTGCTTTTTGTGTGTGTGTGATTGATTTGTGTGTGTGTGTGTGTGTGTGTGTGTGTGTGTGTATGTGTATGTGATTGAATTGTACGTAGGCTACTCCTCTCTCTGTTGATGAAAGCCTGTAACACTTTAGGGACATACAGTACATTATTACTATTTTACAGAGTTGGCATACCGTATCACACACACACATTCATTCTCTCTCTCTCTCTCTCTTTCTCACTCACTCTCTCTCTCTCTCTCATACACACACTCCAACCAACAAGAAAAGAACAATTTGTTTTCTCCTCCATGTAAAGCCTAACAGTATTCATGAATTTCTGAAAACATGAACGAAAATGAAAAATATTATAAAAGAGGACTGACTGTACGCTACTGCACCGTCTTTTGAATAGAAACAAAAACTGCACAACAAGGAACACTCGTAAGTTAAAAATTGACTGTAATGAAGGATAACAGAATGGTAGCCAACTCGTTACTCTGTGATATAGCCTAGCCTACCTCCAATAACTTTGCTATTGTTTATTATGACCATTTGTTATCAGAATAATCTTATATTTGACTGTGACAAGCAATTATAACTTTTCCACCTTGCCCAACAGATGATTTAAAAGTGTTATACATTTTTGGTGCAATGGAGTGCCTTGATTCCTCCAAATAACAGAACCAGAATAACAAATATAATAGTGGAGTGTTGTTTGGAATAGTTTGGAGGAATATGTTGCTTCAGATTTCCCAACACTGTACTATTGCCTACCCCTTTAACTCTTCACCACTACCGGGTTAAAGTAAAGCGGCGGAGTTAATTTGTGAGTTTCAGGAAGGTTTGTATACACTTGGGTTTTTTATCACTGCAGCGTTGGGTGTGTATGTATGTTTACCTCGTCTGACAGCTGAAGAAGGGGAAGTCAGGATATAGCCCATCTAGCCCACTCTCTCACTCTGATACACACACAAACACACACTCTCTCTTTCTCTCTCATTTACCCTTTCTACGCCCCTCCTGCCTGCCTGCCTCACCAGCCCTCAAACACTCTCCTTCCACTTTCCACTCACTCCCTTCCTTCCTGTACTTCCCCTCCATATACACCCATCACATACTGGCTCTCCTCTCCTCTCCTCTCCCTAGCTCTTACTGCATCACTCGTCCCCTCTCCATCATCACATTCTAACTTAGTCCCTCTTTCACCATCCACCCCTCCCTCCAATCATCACATACCGTATAATATTATATACTGTCTTTCCCTTCTACATCAAACATACATTCCTTCTTCGTTCCTTCCTCATCAACATCCATAGGTCTATTTCTATCACATATTATTGCCTCTACAGCATCATTGTATATCTCCTCTCTCTCTTTGCCAACGGCCACACCACGTTGAAAACACCGCTTCTCGTCTCTCTCTCTCTCTCTTTCTCTCTCTCTCTCTCTCTCCATGGAGCCATCACCCATCATCACATAATATAATACCGTACTGCTTCTCACCCTTCTCTGACCCTTCGGTATTACCTCGTTCCCTCAATGCCTCCTGCTACCTCTTCCTCCTACTCATCCAAGTCCTTTCCCTGTATGGACGCCACTCTAACCCACTCACTCACTATTCATTCCTACCACCTCAACCACCACTTACGCTCTCATGCAATTTTTTCTCTCGATCCTAGTTTCCAGCTTCGCCTTTCATTTTAACACCACTGCCAAAACCACCTCCCTTGAACACTCTGCCTGCTTGCCTGCCATTCCTCCTCTGCCATCCCTTACCTCAGATGATTTTTGTGTCGTTTGTTTCTTTACCTGACATGATTCTATAATTTTTTTCATCTAACAGTTTCTACCTTGCTTCTTCTGGCATAAGCTTACCTGTTTCATCTGGCCTGCCTTATCTTATCTATCCTACCTTGCCTCAACTGGCCTAGATCATACACTCTCTCTCTCTCTCTCTCTCTCTCTCTCTCTCTCTCTCTCTCTCTCTCTCTCTCATATAATTTTATACGGTAGGTACTCCCTGTCTTTCTCCCGCTTCATATTGCACGCCCCTCTCTTACCTCCTGCCTTTGATCGCCTTCCTTCATATTCTCTCTCGCACTCACTGGCTCTTGTCCACTCTAGTGACACACACACACACACACACACATCGACAAATATCAAGGGAAATAGTAGAACTGTATCAGTTACAAGAAATAAGAAGAAAACAGGAACAAGAAAGGAGAAATGAGGAAGAAATTTTAACAAGAAACAAAAACCCAAACGAAACAGTATAGCCTATATAGGCTAGTAGCATTAAAAAAAAAATGTATCGATAACATAATAGTACCGTACCATACAAGTCGACTACCGTACGTCAGTAGTTTTGCATGCGTCATGTGAATATTTTACCTCGTCTGACTACTTTAGAAGGGGAAGCCAGGATATAACCCCTCTACCCCACTCCATCCCTTCCTCCAACACACACTGGCGAAATTGTGTTAGTCCAGGCCTGGCAAAAGTCTGGGTCAGTAGGTAACAATATTTGGCGTCATTTGCATCTGTGTGAGTAGGCTATTTCTGCGGCAGTGGTGGAGGTTAGTCAGTCCACAGTCCTGAGTAAGTACATAATAGTTGTGTATTTGTTCCAAACCCCGTTAATATTTCAACATAATTGCCTAGTTAAAACAACAGGGATAGGCTACGGTATCTTTATAAATGTGAGAAACTGTATGAGACCAGAATACACTGCCATTAATATCTACAGCACACACATCCTCCACTAACCCACCCCCAACCCAAAACTAGCCTACTCACACCAACCTCAACCACAGTGGCATGTTAAAGTTGCCGGGCTTGTGGACTATGGAGTTATGACATCACCATCTTAATGCCACGAGCATCTGTCACTCGGTATGGTTAAACTGTAAAATATCTAGCTAGGTTGTGATTATTAGAGATAGTTATGCTCACTATTCCTGCAAGACTTGCTTATGAAACTGCCTCAAAAATAATGCTAAGTTATAGGTGATAGTGTCTGTAATATTGGTTTATAAGATATATTCAGATGGCTCACTTTCACTCACCCAAGGCATGAATTTTGATGATGTCTTTACCAGTTAGTGGCAGCAGGAGAATACATTCGTCTTATTCCCCCACACAGTGAAGGAACTTGACTGCAGGCAGACACTCCCTTCCTTGCTCACATAAAAACGCATCCCTCTTCATCAACAAGACTCACCTACTCAAACACACAACTTCTCTGATCATAAGCAAATATACGGTACTCTATTTCTATTTACAATCAAACCAATATTACATTTTTCATTACTAACAAAAAACTTCTTCAGTTGTTGAAAGCCGACCATTGGAAGGACCAACAAACGAGTACATCAACATTTCTTATTTAATTTGTAAAAAAAACTTTTACACCAATAACACAAATAACATGAAAAAGGCTGACAACTACCACCTTCCACAAAGCTGTTAAGCATAGGCTATTATGGCAACAACCAGTATCTAATCTTTAACATCTCTGAACCTAGCAATGATGACAACTCCAAAACGAGTCACCAACATTCATTAACTCACATAGGCTAGCCTAGGCCTAAATCCACTAATAATAAAATTCTGATCAAGGATACTAATGCAGACAGATTAGTCTAATGTCGTGTCCGTAGCCTAATCACCAAAGGTCACTAATTACATGGCTTGTTTATGTAGACTTTGCTTATACAGTATACGGTACCTTTCACAAATCAAACATTACTTTCGTGAGAACTTTAGACCGACTTACGCTTCACGGTCATGTACAGATGATGAAAATTGTAGGAATATACCGAAGGGACACTGCACTAGCCTACAGTCTGATAGCAGTTAACATGATTTTAGGGTTAGACCGTACTTCAACACTCATAAATATTGACTGTACTGCACTGCCCCAAATCTTATGTACCGTATATAATGAAAACCTGGGAAAAATATTAAGAGACACCAATATGTACAGTCGGCAGCAGAAGTTCGCTGCAAGCCGACCCTTGTGGAGAGAGTCAGTTGGTCTGGCAATACTGTATAAAGAATAGTTGCCACCAGTGCATTTAAATGCTGTTATTGACGTGGTTTTATGATTATTATTTAAAGTCGAAGTGGCCTATGAAATAATATCCTCTGTTATTAATACCTGTAGTATATGAAAATGTAAACTCTTTCATGACAAAAGTTAAAAATGATATATGAGAATGATAATAGAATATTTTTTAATTTCACTACCTGCAAACTCGTTCCACCTTCTTTCCCTCCCCACCTGGAAGTATTCTTCACCCTCCTTTTCTCTCTCTCCTCCACCCCCTTTGTCTCTCTCTACCACCTCTCTCTCTCTCTCTCTCTTGCACTGGGAAGAGTCACAGCACTAAATTATATTTGCTCATTAATGTTTCAAATAACCACAGGTCATCAATTATTTTCTTTTATCAGTCCCTCATATCTCAGTCCCTGCTCTCCATCCCAAGTTTACATTATAAGGTGTGCAACCAGGTTATTACATTTGTTTGTCCATTTATTACATATACATATCATATTACACATGTCCTTCAGATTTAAAATAACTATTATATAATAATTTTGACTAATCAACAAAATAAAGTAGTATCTCATATACAGGTTAATGAAGATGTCATTAACAATGAGGATATATAACTTTAAACGAAAATATTAAACAGTATAATGAATTATTGTATTCAGGAAAAGCACCAGGCCATAACTAATATTACTACCGAAATCCTTAAGTAGCCACTCCATCCACCGCCGTTTGCAATAACTTACTCAAGCCTGTCTTGCATAGAGGCAACTGTGTTGTAGATCACTTGTTGATTTTTTCGGAATAGTTCCCATTATATATATATATAGTGATTAATTTGCATATATAGACCTAATAAGGTTATATAATAATTAAAATATGGTAGCATGCAGGTGAATACTTAGGAAACTATTCCGAAAAAATCAACAAGTGATCTACAACACAGTTGCCTCTATGCAAGACAGGCTTGAGTAAGTTATTGCAAACGGCGGTGGATGGAGTGGCTACTGAATGATTTCGGTAGTTAGTTGTGGCCTGGTGCTTTTCCTGAATACAATAATTCATTATACTGTTTAATATTTTCGTTTAAAGTTATATATCCTCATTGTTAATGACATCTTCATTAACCTGTATATGAGATACTACTTTATTTTGTTGATTAGTCAAAATTATTATATAATAGTTATTTTAAATCTGAAGGACATGTGTAATATGATGTGTATATGTAATAAATGGACAAACAAATGTAATAACCTGGTTGCACACCTTATAATGTAAACTTGGGATGGAGAGCAGGGACTGAGATATGAGGGACTGATAAAAGAAAATAATTGATGACCTGTGGTTATTTGAAACATTAATGAGCAAATATAATTTAGTGCTGTGACTCTTTCCAGTGCAAGAGAGAGAGAGAGAGAGAGGTGGTAGAGAGAGACAAAGGGGGTGGAGGAGAGAGAGAAAAGGAGGGTGAAGAATACTTCCAGGTGGGGAGGGAAAGAAGGTGGAACGAGTTTGCAGGTAGTGAAATTAAAAAATATTCTATTATCATTCTCATATATCATTTTTAACTTTTGTCATGAAAGAGTTTACATTTTCATATACTACAGGTATTAATAACAGAGGATATTATTTCATAGGCCACTTCGACTTTAAATAATAATCATAAAACCACGTCAATAACAGCATTTAAATGCACTGGTGGCAACTATTCTTTATACAGTATTGCCAGACCAACTGACTCTCTCCACAAGGGTCGGCTTGCAGCGAACTTCTGCTGCCGACTGTACAAGCTAGCTCTCTAGAACCTGTACATATTGTGGATACAATACACTCGAGTAGCCTACACTGCCACGAATGTGTTTACAATGGAAACCTGCATGGGTATAAGAAGAGAGACGAATATCACCTAGCAGTTCCTCTCTTGAACCTGTGTATAACGTCGAGACACACTCTAGCACACACTTGTCCCATCGTATCTGCCATTTCCCATCTGTGTTGTTATAGCGGAAGAAATTCACACACACGATTGGCCGGCAGGGAAGATAAACGCTTCCACCCATTCCCCTCCGCTCATTTGACTTTCATATATATTCAGTGGGAGTGGGGAAGCGGGGAGGGGGAGGGGGTATGTTCTCCTCTTCCTGTCAATATAAATCACGTCGGGCGTTAGTTGTGCTTTTCATTCATCCCTCTAATAACTCAGTGTGACCTTAAACTGAATCCCACAGGCGCCATATAAATGCAAATTATTTCAGTCTCCCCTCGTCCAATATGTATGATAATTGTTCCCTAGGACTGACGGAGAGAGAGAGAGAGAGAGAGAGAGAGAGAGAGAGAGAGAGAGAGAGAGAGAGAGAGACGTCACAGCTCTGGGAGAAGCAAGACTGCAAGAGTGAGAGGAAGATGGGGGAGTGAGAAATACAAGTGAGCAAGTAAAGTACTCCAAATCTGAGTGAATGGTACCTATAGGATATGTCGGAGACTGTACAGTAGGGTGTATAAAGTCTGAGATTGAAGGATGTATATATGTCTGAAACTGAAAGTTGTATGTCTGAGTGTGTAGGATGTATATATGTATGAGTGAAAGGTGTATGTAAAAGAGTGAAAGATACACGATGAAACTTTTCTTTAAAATTGTGGCTACCTAGGGAGTTAAAAGTTAAAACTGGACATTATGTAAAATAAAAAAAATATCATATGTTCCGAAATAAAAAGTGGTGGTTGTAGAGTTAAGTTAAGAGCGAGGAGAAAAGAGTTAGGAATGGAAGCTGGGGATTTGAGAGCAAGGTCTGGAGTGAAGAATGAAGAGCAGCACAGTACAATATAAAAGATGTCTCGGAGAACTAAGAATGGAAGAAAGTTGGATGGAGAGTATTGAGCGAAGGACCGACTAGGAGAGTTACTGTATGGGAAGAGTAAAAGTTGGTTGGCAAGTTTAGAATGGATGCTGGGAATGGAAGGCTGGTGGTGGTGGCGGTGGAAGTAATAATATATCCACGGTAGGCTAGACTTGCTGGAACTCGACCCTCAATACTTCATTATAGGATTTCCAGGAGCTACTGACGAGTTATTCAGATCAATACATAAAACACACACACACACAAACACACACAAAACAGATGTACGTATTTTTGTAGGATATGTGTGGTGTTGATATTTTCCATGCTATGAATGGACTGGAAAATATTACACTGATCCTGGAACCAAAGGGTGAAACTCCTACTTGTGCTACTCTAGTGGTGGTGGTGTTGTTGGTGGAGGAATGAAGAGGTTATTGTGCTGAGGTGTGGAATGGAAATGTTGACGTGATTGGCTAGAATGTGTTGTTGATGTGGTGACGGGGATTCTCTATACGATGTGACACCTTACCTTTGAATTTTAGGTAACTGTAAGCTACCTGCCTGCCGTCCACTGTGTACATGCATTAGTAAGGCATGTGACCACAATAGAAGACGAAAGAAAAGGTGAATTTATTCAATTAAGTCTTTTTACTGTAAGAGAGAGAGAGAGAGAGAGAGAGAGAGAGAGAGAGAGAGAGAGAGAGAGAGAGAGAGAGCAAAGTAAACAAATTACATAAATATATCCCTTCCTAATTGCATTTCAAAAGAGCCAAACAGCAGCGAGGATGAGTGGTGCAGTGAACAAAGACCCCGGAGTCAACACTATCTTAGAGATCAAACAAGGGAAAGGGGAGAGAGGGAAAGAGAGAGTGGGCTGGGAGCTGAGGCAGTCGGTCTGCCGCACCCAACCACGTCCCTTCATACCGTACAGTAGGCTACACAGCGTTGGCGAGTCCATGGATGGGGATAGGGGAAGGATGGTTGGTGAGCAGGGATGGTGGGATGGGGTTTGGATTGTTGTTAGTGAGCAGAGAAGGTGTGTTTGTTAAGCTGAGAGGAAGAGAGTACCGTATCATTTCTCCATACCGTACACAGTGTTGGTGGGGGAAAGGGAGTTCGATTGTTGTTGGTCGGCAGAGACGGTGTGTTTGTTGAGCTGATAGGAAAAGAGTACCCAATCGTTTCTACTGCAATAAGGGTATAGTCGCTAACATTTCGGGATGTTAGGCTACATGAGGTGTTGCTAACTCGTTCACTCTCTTTCCTCTCTCTCTCGGGACCAGGTATTTTTAATTTTGGTCTTTTAATAACCTTCAAATTCCGAATCCAGTCGTCAAAACAGTCCGTATAAGTAACCCAGAAGAAATGAGAGATGGCACAGCAACACTGACCAGCCATAACTGTAGACGAATGAATGTCTCTTTATAACGTTTGTGAGCAGGCTAGGTTATGCTAAGTGAGAAATATTTGTGAGATAGGAAGACAATTGTAACTACTGTACCTACCTGCCGTCCACTGTGTCAATGAATTAGTAAGGCATGTGACCACGATAGAAGACGAAAGAAAAGGTGAACTTATTCAATCAAGTCTTCTTACTGTATATATGGAGAGAGAGAGAGAGAGAGAGAGAGAGACAGAGAGAGACAGAGAGAGAGAGAAGGCAAGTAAGGTAGGCTAGGGCGCTGCTAGGCTAGATGAGCAGGGAAGGAGAAGAGGGGTCGCAGCCAGCAGCCACAACCCTCCAGTGAGAGTGTGATATGAGCAGGATCATGGCACACTCACCCTAATAGTCCCTCTGGTGTGTGTGTGTGTGTATGTGTGGGCTGAGTAGTGGAGGAGGGAAGAGGCTATACGAGGTTGGGGATGAGAGTTTGGCCTGGGAAAGAGGGCAGAGGATTGTGGCTGAAATGAGAGAGACAGAGAGAGAGAGAGAGGGGGGGGAGTTAGCCTACATTAATGCCACATAGCACTATATCACATTGAGAGAGAGAGAGAGAGAGAGAGATGAATTAGTTTATCACGCTCCCGTGTTACAATATAATAATCAATACACCTTGGATTGACTGGTAATAATATCTAATGGTTGACTGACTTGTTATTTTAAAGAAATGAACCTGAAAATTGAGTCAAGCTTCCCTACGAATATTTTTAATCCATGATTTTTTCACCTCTCTCTCTCTCTCTCTCTCTCCGATAACTTGGTGATACCTCCAAACTATGCCACTGAACCGATACCCCTTCAGTAGTCTGTTTCCATACATAGTTTGGAGGAATCAGTAGGCTACCCATCCAATACACCAACAAAAGTCTACCTAACGGGTGATGACTTTAATATTAGGCTAGGCTATTCCTTAACTTTTACAAATTCCACATAGCTTTTCATGTCCCAAAGAAACGATCAACAATACATTTTCGCAAAGTAAAAATAAACAAATACCGGTACCTAAATAACGGTCTAAACCGAGTGAATATAATGTTACCTAAATTTTTTATCCCAAATCTCTCTCTCTCTCTCTCTCTCTCTCTCTCTCTCTCTCTCTCTCTCTCTCTCTCTCTCTCTCTCTCTCTCTCTCTCTCTCTCTCTCTCTCTCTCTGTTGATTTTTTTGTATATACTACCACACTGTACGAACACCATAAAGCACATTCCGATAAACCCTACTCCCCCCCCACCCCTTCGATGGCAGTGCTTTGGGCGGCAGAGTTTAAACGGCCATTTCTGACACCAGACAATTCAACCGTAAATGTGCTAGGTATATAGCCTAGGCCCTAGAGCATATATTCGGAGCAAGAATGAGCTATCCCTGGCACCAGCATCAAGGGTCACCTCCAACACAATTTTTTTCAGAGAGAGTAAATGAGGTAGAGCTCAATTTTTTTTTTATCGTGTGTGTGTTTGATGTTAACTGGTGAAGGTGAGGTTAAGTGCTACACCAACATCATTACCATCACACAGCACACGGAATGTTGACAAGATTTGGAGAGGCACCAGAGGGAAGGGGGAGTGGAGGTCCATGAAGGGGAGTTGGAGGAGACTAGACACATGGCTACATGGCTTGAATGGCTATACAAATAGATTAACTGAAGGATGGATGGAGGGAGGGATAAACTGTATACAGGGAGTGTTAGATGGAGGTACGAATTATTTATATATATGGCTTAAACTTAAAGGATCATTAAAGTACAGAAGAATGAAATTAGGCCTATAATGATGGATTAATGGATAGAAAACAGATAGGCCTATAAGGTACACTTAGAAATCTTGATATCCTAATACATCTCGCCATACATACAGGTAAAGAAATGATTACACGGTATATCCTGCACTACATATACCGTACTCTAAATGAATACCGTACTGTACATGGATATATCGTAGTTAAACAATTAGCCTATCTGCCTTACTCCTAACTCCACACATTCACTAGCCTAATGCAGCTGCTGTCTCACCGTAAAAAAACGAACAAGAACAAACAAAAGAAAAAAGAATAAAAGTATGAAGAGCGTTTTTCCCCTCTCTAAAAGAATTGTAAAAGTGCACAGTCTGGCTAATGGGTCAAACAAAGCTAACGTTGGTGTTGCTTCCGGCCTGGGTAATTGAGGGTGATGCTTAGCCCTAATTTTACCCCTAATTATACTCCAGTTTAGTGGCCTCCTACTGTAAATGAAAGTGTATGTGTGTCCGTGGACGTGATTCCCGTTCTCTCAGTAGGTATTTTGGTACCGATAATTGTTAACGTATGAGTTAGTGATCATGCATTACATTTACCGATTAGGATAACCAAGGAAAGAAATACAGAGTATAGATTTATACCCACTGAATGTAAGCACGTTGCAACAGGAACGATACGATAACGAAGACAAGGAAATAATCAGCTGTAAAAATCTACCAACTTCTTTCACACTCCGAGTAGCCTAAGCAAGTCTAGTTATCCTAGGCCTATAGGGAGTTCAATCTACTTCTGTCAATGGCATATGATCTTGAACTGGTGGTGCATTTAAACTGTGTTACCATTTTTTTTTTTTTTTAATTATTACCATCAAAAATGAAAATCAGGAATAAAAATACAGAATGCGCCACATATAAATGAGCAACAAAGCCCTCCTCTGTACCTTGGGTTCTCATTAAGTGTAAAGTTTCTTTTAAGAATTACACTGTCTGGGAGAACAAGGAAGAAATAAAAAAATCTAACACGATAGGGAGAATAGGAGTGTAAGTTAAGTATTTAAAGAATAAATAAAAATTACAATAGATAGGCGGAGGGCAAAATAGAGTATGTAAAATAGGGTCCTCGAAAGCATTAGGAGGGGGGAGTGATATTTGCCAAAGGATAATACCCAGCAAAAATAGAAGAGGCAGGGGGTGTCTGTAGGATAGGCCTAAGTGGTGTGAGTACAGTGAAATATTAATTCACATCTATGTTTTCTCCAAGAGCAACACCACTACTAACCGGATAATAAACACTCATGAATTTGTAACTTTCGTCACCGCTTCACTACGCAAACAAAAGTTTCTGGTGAAAAACAGAAGCGTTACACAACACAACCTGAACACACCACCTTTTTGCTCAACTGACCTTATTGGATCCCAGCAGATGTTTCCTCACAGCAGCCACCTTTTCGTTCTCATGGGGATCTTCCTTTTGGGGCGACATTATGCTTCCAGAATAGATCCACTGCTCGTATAAGTGTAAATCAAAGTGACGGAGCTACATCTAACAGCAGTTTGCCACAGTGCTCATCTCCCCTCACATCGGTATAAATATACTCTGCATATTTTCATCTTTACATAATATACTAAGATTTATCCGGTTGCACTTTTCAGTTTTCCTTATTATACCAGCCATCACTTAACTGTATCGCAAGTACAGTATAATTATGTACTGTACACTCGCAATTCAAAATGTGTATCCAGGCTTACTCCGAATAGCCTGATCGAGTATTAAGCAAACTCGAGCAATCCAAAATGTGTTGGAAGCTCGTAAATTCGCGACCACGCCCCCAAATGTTTATGTCATCTGAGCTGGTAACACTGTGTGGGGAAGATGTTTATTGTAGGTGAAAAATTGTATCATGTCGCTCTACTATTATGTTCCACCTACTCTAATTCGTCCCCAAATAATTGTTACCAGCTCAAATGGCATAAAGATCTAATTACGAGCTCGGGTTTACAAGCACCACGAATTTCATCACTAAGCATCACGAGCTGAATACACACGAATGTGCAAAAACAAATAATTATAAAAAAAAAGATAGATGAAAACAATGATAACACACACACTACCTATTTGCAGCTTTTAATGTACACCACTTATTGCACGATAACACTTTTTCAATAGTCTTTCCACCATTGCCTCCCGATATCAAACTAGCTGTCATCATTAAATAGCTTCTCACCATCAAGATTCATAACTTCACTGCTATTTAGTTTATGATGCACCTTGGGAATACTCTCTCACTTTCTCTCTAATCAGTTATACACACAGGTAAAGCATAAAACGACGATTAACACGGAATAATTAGAAAATCAGATCACACGCCACACCTCCCACTGTTCATCTCGCTCAACTGTCAAACGTCAGTGTTGTTATGTCTGCTTGACCAAATCACCCTAACCTATAATCCTTTAGAATTTCCCTTTTAATCCTCAATAATGTCCCGTTTACTTTTGAACATTGACTGTCATTTTGGTATTTCGTTTGAGAGATATTTTCCTGTTTAGGCTACTCCTGGACAATATTAATATAATTTCCCTGTGTGGACTTCAAAGTACCCTAAAACAGAGAAATTTCCCTGTACCTGGCAACACTGTTAACTGAAGAGTAATATTATTGGAACGCTTAAATGCCCTAATAATCTATTTTTCCCTCTTATATTTATATATTATTATTTTATTCAACCATGCACTTAGTATAGGTGGTACTCAATGCATGATTTCGTCCATATATGCCCCACATCCCTATATACGGATGCAAAGTGAGCAGACAAATTAGGCATGGCTAGTGGAAAGTGTTTTTTGTGATTTTGGATATACGTACCCAACCTGACAGTGATCAACCGTGATGACAGAAAATGAATAATTTGTTCACATTAATGGGTAGCCTAACTGTTTTCCATCAAACAAAATTGCTCTTGAAAATGCAATTAACGGAGCAGCATATTATATTCTCATACTGGATGACTAAAATGTATTCATATTTATAATGTATAATACTGTAGCTGCAGATTATTACCTCTGCTTATAAGTACAGTAGCTTCAATATGGTATAATCTCTGCTACAATGATACAGGGTTAATTTAATCACTCTAAGTATAGTAAATGTAAATCCCTTGAACCATGTGAGTCACGTCACGTAAATAATCTGGCAAAGGCTGTGTGTGTGTTGGGGAGGGGGGAGTCAAATCACGGTTAGGCTATCCATTACACTTTGTCATTCGTCTTGTCTGGGGGGGGGGGGAGCTAGGGAGAGGGGTTAGTTTTGATGGCAAACAAAAGTAAAACACAAAACAAAAACAAATGTAATCTTGAGATAATAGTATCTATATTGATTATTATCTATATTATCTGTATGACCTTGCAAATGCCTACAGTAGTGCAAGAGTTTTCATTCAGTGATAATACAATAATAATGTACAAGTATAACACAGTGCTCGTCAATAGCAATATAAACAACACCGTTAGTCTATAATACCTTACTTACAATGAGGAGTATTCATTACAAGACCATATTTCTGATACTGTACAGTATATGTATTAATTTGACATTTGAAAATAATCAGAATTTTTATTTTAATCTATTAGTACTGATATCACAAATTCGTAATATATATAATAGTCTTGTCACGGTTTGATCCGTGGTCATAACGTAACGTACGTAAGTAGTAGGATGCTAAATATTATATATTTATTAACAAAGGGACACCACGTGTATGGGAATTTCCATTCAGTCAAGTCAGGAAGACAGAGACAGAGAATTTTGAAATAAAGGAGTGCTGGTACCTGGTAATTAAGAAAGGTCCTGTCATGTGAGGTCAGGTGAGGTCGAGTACCCACTCACTCCATCCCGTGTCTGGAGTCATTGCTACAAAATTTACATTAATAATTATGCTATGGGGGCATCTATTACTTATTAAAATTGATTTTGAAGTGGAAGGGAATCATTTGCAAGCAGTTGCATGTTATGGGAAAAGTGATTTGCATGTATAACTAAAGTGTGAGTGACATATGTAAACGTAGTCAAGGAATAGGCCATACGAACACGTAGGTACGGGACAGTCTATCATGAGTCACTCGCCAGGTAGAGAAAAGGTAGAAATGGGGAGGGTCAGAAGGGTAATTATCCCACCACCCTTGTCCTGATTTTGAGAAATATATTTAGTTGGTAGCTAGACACTCGACGAAGAACACACCTCGTATCCAGCCCTCGTTGCTTTGCCTAGGGGCCTATAGTTTTAACGTAACGTCGAAATTGTTTAATTACTTTTTCACAAGACTTATTGTTAATTAACTCACTATTCATTCGCTAGACGAGAATCAGTAAGGTGTCATTTTATAGGTGAAGAGAGAGGGCTGGCAGGAATTTACGAGTGTGTGTGTGTGTACGAGGGACAGTAAACGAGTGTGAAATTGACATTGAAATATACCAACTGGGTTGCTTGATTTCCATTACTATTACGATAACGTAATTACCGTCTCCTGTGTGTACGAGGGGAAGTGCTAGCTCGTGATAAGTATATTAAAGTAAAGTAATATTACTGTTCCACGTGTACGCGTATGAGCGATAGTGGCCTAGCAGCACGTGTGGAGCGAAGCGACGAGGAGTAAGTACCGTACGTATATAGCTATCTATTGGAGCGTGAACGGAAGTGTGTGTGTGTGATTATTTTATGATTGAATTTAATTATTCATTTTGTTGGCTTGGAATTTATTAATAAATAGAGAAAATTGTCATTTTGTGTTGTAATTGACCATTATTGCATGCTCTATAATCATACATATATAGCAGGACGAACCCAGAAATAAATTTATTGTGTTGGAGGGAAGGATACAGGGATTAACTCTGGGTAACTCGCTGCAGCCAACCAACGAGATTACATATTCCAGCAAGGTAAGCTTTGGTAATTATTATAAAGCTACACATTCATTGATATCTAATCAGTCCACCCCCACATAATTGGCGCCCGAACAGGGACCTGCTCTTTGTATTAATTCCAGTCACACACGCGCACACCTTCACGAGTAGATAGGTTACGGTTGTCCAGGAATTAAGGCAAAGGAAACAATAGAAAATATTTTAATATGTATACCGTAGCCGAATTAATGGAGGAAGCCCGATGCTTGGGATATGCAGATACGGTCGAGATTCGACAGTACGTAGAGCGTCGTCAAGAGGAAGACAGGCTCGAAAGGGTGAGTGTAAGGGAGGCAGAAAAGGAACAGAGAGAGGCTGAAAAGGAACAGAGAGAGGCAGAAAGGGAACAGAGAGAGCATGAAAGGGAAAGATGGGCACACGAGCAGAAAATGGTGGAACTGCGAGCACAGGTGAATGGTAGCCATAGCAGTATTGCAAGCTCGACTACAGTAACTCCGAGACTACAACTGGCGAAGTATGTAGAGGGAGACGAAATTGAACCGTTTATTGAGAGGTTCGAGATGCTTGCAGACACATACGTCTTTGGTGACGATGTAAAGAAAATAGAGTTCCTTAATCTGTTTGATGGTAAAGCACTTAGTATCCTCTACCGACTCGATCCTGACACCAGGAATTATGCGAGCATGAAAAAAGCTCTGTTACAAGCATATGGGGTGACGGTCGATGATGCACGGAAGCAGTTTTTGAGTGCTTCCTTGCAAGATAAAGAGACCGTTGCACAGTTTAGTGCACGTCTCGCTAGCCACCTGGATCAGTGGTTTGATAAGGCCGAAACACCCAAGACGTTGGAGGGGATAAAGGACTTGTTGCTTCGCACGCAACTGGAGAAGTCGTGTCCTCCAGAATTATCAGCTCAACTTAAAACCCATAAGATTAATTGCCTCAAGGAAATGGTGGAAATGTCGGATGCACATTTTACCGCATACGGTTACCACACGCGGGTTCAGTCGTGTGAGAATTTAACTCAGTTAAATAAGCCTTCCCAAGACTCTGCTGGTTCATATAATAAATCGAGTAATAATGATTATTCACAGCAGCAGAGTCAGGTTGTACGTCGACAACCTAATCCTCTCTTTAATCACGCCAAGAAACAAGGCAATAATTATTATTCTCAGCAGTCAAGTCAGTACCGTTACCAGGGGAGAAGTAACGGGAAGAGTTATAATAATAACCACGGTGGTAATAAGGGTTATTATCAGCGATCGGCTGCTGCTACATATACGTATAGTGAACCACAGTACCCAGCTGTAGGTACGGCAGCTACGGCTAGCGCTGCTGGGGAAACTCCCGAGGGTGGAGAAGGATATACCCAGCAGACGACGGAAACTCGCCAGGGTGAGAAGGATGAAGGGTTACGTGTTCACGGGGACCATCGGTGGTTTAAAGGGAAGTGCTAGCGTTGGGGCAGACCTTATGTCACGGTTGCCTGAGGAAATCGAGCGAGTAACTAATCATGGGTTATAGTTAGGATTCAAATTACTCGTTTTATTGTTATTTCCGAGTGCAACGAGCACAAACCCTTTATCCAAACTCAGATTTGGGGTTCACCTCGGTCTGACGTTTGTATATTGCATTGGGTCTTCCAAGACTTGGGTTTCAGCGGTTATCCCTGACTCTAGTCTTGGATGATTAATTAATATATATATATATTGCCTTACAGGAATTGATGGCAGTTGGATGGTCTCCAGAATAATTTTTTGCATTTTTATTATTACATATTATGTAACAATGACACAATGTATTACATACACCACACTTATATATTGTTTAAATGTGTACTATTGGTACTAGACATTACCAGGTATAATTATTCTTGCCACGGAGTTTCTCCTTAGATTTTAAAGTTAAAGTAACTGTTAGGAGTTTTTCACTCATTGGCAAAAATAAACACTTAACTGGTATTGAGTCATGACACATACAAGAATGAGTGAAGTGTGAGTGAGTTATTATTGTAATAGTTATACATGCAAAGACGTTATTACCACTTCATTATTTTATTAAACATTGCATAGAGCAATGTCTCTTCTGTGTGTGCGAATGTCACGGTTTGATCCGTGGTCATAACGTAACGTACGTAAGTAGTAGGATGCTAAATATTATATATTTATTAACAAAGGGACACCACGTGTATGGGAATTTCCATTCAGTCAAGTCAGGAAGACAGAGACAGAGAATTTTGAAATAAAGGAGTGCTGGTACCTGGTAATTAAGAAAGGTCCTGTCATGTGAGGTCAGGTGAGGTCGAGTACCCACTCACTCCATCCCGTGTCTGGAGTCATTGCTACAAAATTTACATTAATAATTATGCTATGGGGGCATCTATTACTTATTAAAATTGATTTTGAAGTGGAAGGGAATCATTTGCAAGCAGTTGCATGTTATGGGAAAAGTGATTTGCATGTATAACTAAAGTGTGAGTGACATATGTAAACGTAGTCAAGGAATAGGCCATACGAACACGTAGGTACGGGACAGTCTATCATGAGTCACTCGCCAGGTAGAGAAAAGGTAGAAATGGGGAGGGTCAGAAGGGTAATTATCCCACCACCCTTGTCCTGATTTTGAGAAATATATTTAGTTGGTAGCTAGACACTCGACGAAGAACACACCTCGTATCCAGCCCTCGTTGCTTTGCCTAGGGGCCTATAGTTTTAACGTAACGTCGAAATTGTTTAATTACTTTTTCACAAGACTTATTGTTAATTAACTCACTATTCATTCGCTAGACGAGAATCAGTAAGGTGTCATTTTATAGGTGAAGAGAGAGGGCTGGCAGGAATTTACGAGTGTGTGTGTGTGTACGAGGGACAGTAAACGAGTGTGAAATTGACATTGAAATATACCAACTGGGTTGCTTGATTTCCATTACTATTACGATAACGTAATTACCGTCTCCTGTGTGTACGAGGGGAAGTGCTAGCTCGTGATAAGTATATTAAAGTAAAGTAATATTACTGTTCCACGTGTACGCGTATGAGCGATAGTGGCCTAGCAGCACGTGTGGAGCGAAGCGACGAGGAGTAAGTACCGTACGTATATAGCTATCTATTGGAGCGTGAACGGAAGTGTGTGTGTGTGATTATTTTATGATTGAATTTAATTATTCATTTTGTTGGCTTGGAATTTATTAATAAATAGAGAAAATTGTCATTTTGTGTTGTAATTGACCATTATTGCATGCTCTATAATCATACATATATAGCAGGACGAACCCAGAAATAAATTTATTGTGTTGGAGGGAAGGATACAGGGATTAACTCTGGGTAACTCGCTGCAGCCAACCAACGAGATTACATATTCCAGCAAGGTAAGCTTTGGTAATTATTATAAAGCTACACATTCATTGATATCTAATCAGTCCACCCCCACAAGTCTCCTCATGGTTTAAAATAACGTTTATTATTTCTTCAGTCATTTATTCGTGGAGTAATATCTGACATTTCACAATACAACATTATGCTTGTATTGAGGTACCAGTACTGTGCATGCAGTATTGAAGGGGATTCTGTTTACGGTACAAGAGTGAAGGGATACTAATTCCTATACATTATGCCATCAAACAGATCCTCTTATAACAAACATGGAACCAAAAAGAAACATTTATCATGAAAACATTCTCACTTCAACATAATAACACTATAGCTTGGACACTATCACCATTTCCTCTTCTTTTTCCTCCACCACAACATTCTTCCTTTCCTCTTCTTCCACCACAACCTCCACAATGTTCTCTACCTCCTCCACCCTCTCCTTTGCTTCTTCCTCGACCTTCTCCTCCACTACCCACTCTTCTTCCTCAACCTTCTCTCCCTTCACCTCCTATTCCTCCACCTCTTCTTCCTTCTCCACCACATCTTCCTTCTCCACCTCTTCCTCCTCCTCCTGCACCACCATTTCTCTATTTGCCTCGCCAGCCTTACATCACGTGGAGGAAAATGAGTAGAGACAGCACTGAGCACACCATCCACCCACCTGGCTTGAGCTCATTAGTAAGGCACCTGCAGGAAGGAAGGAAGGAAGGAAGGAACACCACGTAAACACATCATTTACATAACACCTTTTGGAGTATCATTATATATTATCATATTATTCATATTCATATTATTTCATGTTTATTATCATCATTCTTATTTTATCCCATTTTTATTATCATCATTCTTATTTTATTCTATTTTTATTATGTTCATACTTATATTATACCATTTTTATTAGCATCATATCTATGTTATCCAATGTTCATTATTTTCATACCTATGTTATCTATATTTTATTATCATATCTATGTTTTCCCATTTTTTATTTATTTTTTAAACTCGTGAATGGTTGGTATTTGGTGATGGGGATATAATTATAAATCAATCGTCTTCGGATATAAAAACTGTTTGGTGTGATTCCCGCTGACAGTCTGAATGAAATGTGCATAGGATAGGTGACATAGGATAGGGGGAAAAGAGGAAGAAAGGTAGAAGAGGAGGAGGAGGAGAAGAAGAAAATGTTAATGGAAGAGGAGTAGGATTGTAAGACTTACAGAAGGAAAAAAGAGAGAAAATGAAGAGGAAGAGAGGGAAAAGAAGAGAAAGAAAGGTAGAAAAAGAGGAGAGGGAGGAGAAGAGAAAGAAAGGTAAAAGAGAATGACAGGGAAGATAAGAGAAAGAAAGGTTGAAGAGGAGGAGAGGGACGAGAAGAGGAAGAAAGGTAGAAAAGGAGGAGAAGGAGAAGAAAAAGGTACAGTACAAGGATGAGGAGTATACGATAACAAGACGACTTACAGCAGATCGAAGTGCCTGGTCGAGGTCAGCAGTGAGGTGGGCAGGAGTCTCAAGGCCACACGACACACGGATCAGTCCAGCAGTAATCCCATAACGCTCCCTCTCCTCCAGGGGCAGTGGTTGGTGGGTTACTGTGGCACTGTGGTCAAGGGAAGGAAAGTGCATGAATGTACAGATATACAGATGGTCCGGGAAGTGAGATATGTTTGTGGATGGATGGGTGGATGAATAGAAAGAGGCACTGTAGCAAGGGAAGGAAGGTCCATGAATATATTGATAAACAGATGGTTGGAAAGATGGATGGATGGATGGAGGCACTGTGGTATAGACTAACCGACAAACTGACTGACTAACCGACAAAATGACTGACTGACTGAGAGACGAGTTATTACAATACCCTTTATGATACTAACCATGCTCCTCTCCTCTCTCTCTCTCTCTCTCTCTCTCTCTCTCTCTCTCTCTCTCTCTCTCTCTCGAATACACCACACCAAATTGAATACTGGTAATTTATGAGGGCCTCTAAATTAACTGTAATATCACATCTTTCTTTACTGAGATTACAAAATGATAAAAGGTCCCATACTTGCAGGTGATACTTACGGATGTACACAAAGACTCTCAGGTCCACCCAGGCTGGTAGCTTGAGTGAACATCTTCAACTTCTTCAGGAAACTTTTGGCTGTCTTCAAGTCGTTGCCTTTGATGTAGAAGCTGAACATCCCAGAGTGACCAAAACTCTGACTCTTGGACAACTGTGGAGAGGAAAGGCGGTAGTTTGGGGACATACATGACTGATTGATTTATTGATTGATAATAGGCGCCGCAACAGCGAGGTCATATAGCGGCAGAAAAAGGTGATAGAGAGGTGAGACAACAAGCAGGAAGTAAATATAAAGAAACGAGGGACAGTTGAAAAACTATAAGCTAGTGGCTGGGGCCACACATATCAGAAAACTACACAGAAAAGAATACTCAAATATCAGAAAATTACACATAGAAACAATCAGTACCAGTTCTTATGGTCTCTATAGTACTCACAAATAACAAAAATCTACATCAGTCCTATAAATAAACTCGCTAAACTGGCGATGTTAAGGGGTTTATTTAACCTATTATGGGAAATTGGAGAGCTATTGATTCCTCCAAACTTTGCCAGGAAACAAAACCACTCCATATAAAATTATCAGGGGATGTGTTTTATAGTTAAGTTTGGAGGCCTACATTGACTCCAAATTGAACCCGAAAGGTGCTTCCCTTAAGTTTGTGCCTACCTGGTGTTGAGGGTGTGAGGGAAGGCCAGGGTGGAGGACCTTCTCAACACACGGGTGACTCTCCAAGAACCTGGCCACCTCCAGTCCAGTCATCATGTGTTGTTCCATCCTCACTGGTAAAGTCTTCAGTGACCTCAGCACCTGATAGCAGTCGAAGGCGGACGGTACAGGGCCCAGTGTTATGAACAGAGAGTCAAGTCGGTTGTAAACATCTTCCCTGGTGAGGAAAATTAAGGAAGTGTAAAATAAATTAATGAATAAATAAAAACAGTTATAGAATATAATTTATACGTGTCTGTATAAGGTAAGAGCAGAACTATTATGACAATATGAACCAGGAAAACTGAATAACGAAGTATTATCATTAATCTGTCACTCATGATTATAATTCAGACTTATGTAAGGTTACCTAAAATCATATTTCAATAATCTTAAAGAAATAACTATAATAAACAAATAATAATAATAACAACAATGCATTGACGTCCATGAATATTCTGTACAAACTATTGCCTGTAGTGAACCTGTTAGTGACGACGCCTCCCATGATAACATCCGAGTGACCATTGATATATTTGGACATGGAATGCATCACAATATCAGCACCGAGGTCAAGGGGTCGCTGGAAGTAAGGTGACATGAAGGTGTTGTCGATGGCCAGTAGAATCCCCTCGTGTTGCTTCACCATGTTGGCCAGGGCTCGTATGTCGATCACTTTCATGGTGGGGTTGGATGGACTCTCAATCCACACCAGCTTTGTGTTGGACTTGAAGAACTTGCTGACGTTGTTGAGGTCCCGCATGTCCACGAAGTCTGTCTCTATGCCCATTCTGAAATTATAAGTACATACACACACACACACACACACACACACACACACACACACACACACACACACACACACACACACACACACACACAACACACACACACACACACACACACACACACACAAATACACACACACACACACACACACACAAATACACACACACACACACACACACACACACAAACACACACACACAATACACGGTTAGCAACGAATAATAACCATTATAATCTGCTTGTTCAATCCCATTATAAAACTTTCTCAAATGGCAATCACACCTCATGTAATATAATGTCGAATGATGGATATGTACAGTGTATAATACATGTATTTTTCAGTATGCTTGTCATTCACACGACAGTCATTATTTTTAATCTGTTTTGACTCATTGGAAGAGTTAGTTGCCTGTTCTCTTTATTCTCCTTGTACCCAGCAGTCAACTGAGGATGTGTTTGTTGTTTGTAAATATATAATGCACTACGACTGCTGACATGTGAAACTCTGCAAATAGGCACACATTTTCTCTTTCATTTTTAGTTTAATAATCCGTTTATTAATATTTGGAAACTTGTTTAAAGGGGAAAAAATGAGGGTGTATGTGTGTGTTTGTAATATGTGTAAATGAGTGCGTGTGTGTGTACTGTACAGTGTGTGTGTGTTTACTGTAGAGTGTGTGTATGTGTGTGTGTGTGTGAATGAATGTATGTGTGAGTGTTTACTGTCGAGTATGTGTCTGTTGTTTTTTTGTGTGTGTCTGTGTGTGTGTGTGAATGAATGTATGTGTGTGTGTATGTGTGTTTGTGTGTGTGTGTGTTTGTGTGTGTGTGTGTGTGGGACTGTGTGTGTATGTGTGTTTGTGTGTGTGTGTCTAGAATGTCACAACAATAGCCTCTTCTTACCTTGGTGCAATATCTCTGAGGACGGTATTGGTGCCAGCGTATATATCATCCATAGCCACGAGGTGATCCCCAGTCTTCAGCAGGTGGACAACAAGACTCGATGCTGCCTGTCCTGAACTCACTACCATACCTACATCACGTATAGAGAGGTTTATTAAAAGGTGTATACAGTGCGTTTTAGCCCCTCAGGTGTATCTGGCTGGATCTTGGTGTTTACTGTATCTATTCTTGGTAACCCGTTTAAGTATACTGATAAAAAAATATTAAAACGAAAATATCTCTATAAATGTATTGGAAAACACTTGTAATACATCTCATCCAAACACGACAATAATGAAATAACCTAAAAGATTTTTATCGTGATAATTGTGAAGTTTGATATATAATTAATCTTAACTGTACAAACATTAATTATTTATTCCTAGCATCGCACGAATTAGTAAGTAAATACAAACAGCATAAGAAAATATTTAAAATCTAAGATATCATTTGAGCACAAAATAATAATTATGTACAGATCCGACAACAACAACTTTACTTACCAAACTTTGCATTTTCCGTGGCAGCCAGAGCCTCTTGTAAACAGCTTCTTGTCGGATTCTTAAGGCGACCGTAAATGTAATCCTGTATGGGGAAGGAAAGAAGGTAAATGATTCTGTTCAGTTGGGAAATATTGCACTATTATTTCCTGTATGTTGTTTTGCGATGCACACGTTAAACTAAGAAAGGCTTTTAAGTATAGGGCAATTCACTTTTCGTATACATCAGAGTGACATGCATACTCCAATGTATGTCAGGAAACAGGACCAGATGAACAATATTAATGGTGTCCTGTTGCTTGGAAATGTTTGAAGGAATCGCTGGCTCCAGATTTTCAAGCAAAAAACTTGTAGTACTATCCCCTTTAATTAAGAGTTCTAATACAGTATTGTGTGTTTACATACGAGAGAGGCAGACAAGATTTACATAAGCCTTAATAGGTAATCACAAGAGACAGTTTGATGACGAGTATTAGACTTCAAGTACAGTTGGCCACACGAATTCTTACACAGGCTACATTTGGAGAGAGAGAGAGGTAATTATTCTGGAAGTACTGCAATGAATGGTTTACCAAGTGACTCAGTGAATACAAAATAACAAACGTAGTAATCAATGTTGTATTGTAGTTACGTATATAGTGTTATATTTTCTGTATGTTGTAAACCCTCGAATACAACAGCGTGTGAATTCATACATACATACGTGCCTTTATAAACATTAATTGTCAGGCTCTATTTCACATGTTAGTACGTATTCAGTATCAATTTAAATCTACCCTATAGTGAAAATATATAATAATTTTCTCTTGTATATCACAGGAATTAGAAAATGTAAAGAAAAGCAAAGGATATCAAATTAGTGTTGCCATTTAAACGGATATGAAATTAGTGTTGCCATTTAAACCCTTCTACAAACATCACTGTGAATATTAACATACACTATTGTTTTTTTGCTTTATTGCAAGGATTACACTCACATGACAGAGGGGATTGTGTTGCCGTGATGGTGCACACGTGATATTAATATTCTAAAGTAATAAATGAGAACTAAAGGCAAGCTCTCTCTCTCTCTCTCTCTCTCTCTCTCTCTCTCTCTCTCTCTCTCTCTCTCTCTCTCTCTCTCTCTCTCTCTCTCTCTCATTATGTTCTTCTCTTCCTCATCTTCATCCTCCCCTCATCTTCTCCCTCCTCTTCGTCGCACTGTTTATCTTCAACTTCATTTCCATCTTAATCCTCCATCTCCTTCCTCCTCTTAATTCCGTTTCCCCTCCTTCACTACTATGACCACCACCAACCACTTTCATCTCCACCACTACTACCTTCTCCTCCTCCTCCTCCACCATCTCCTCCATCCCCTCCACCATCTTCTCCTTCCCTTCTTGCTTCAATTTCTCCTCCTCTTTCTCCTCCTTCTCTTCCTCCTCCTCCTTCTCCACCTTCTCCTCCTTCCCCTCTTGTTTCCATTCCTCCTCCTTCTTCACTTCCTCCTTCCCCTCCTGATTCTATTCCTCCTCCCTCTTCCATTCCTCCTCCTCCTCCTCCTCCTCTTCCTCTTCCTCCTCTTCCTTCTCATCCTTCTGCTTTTCTTTCATTATTTTCTCTAACCCTAGTAACAGTTGACATGCCCTTTATATTTTTTTTTTATTTCCTCTTCCTCATGCTTTCCCTGCCACATAATGTACAGTACCGGTACACTCTTTAACAAAAGTGATGTCGCCTCAACAAACGCTTATTGAAAGATTGCTTTACATAGGAAAATCACCAACCAAACACACTCACCATCCAAAATTACAAAAACCAACGGGAAAATTAACATATACTTTTCTGGAATATCATATCACGAGCAAGTAAAGATTCTGCTGTTCATGACTCGGTAGAAGAAAAGCGATTGCTCTTTTGTTGCTGTTTCAATACAGTTGACACACTCACCTCGTCTGAGCTCAAGTCAAACAGAGTAGAGGTGACCACGGGAGGTACGAGGGCCCCATGACTCCACTTGGACGAACTGACCCCCTCGTGTACCGCCTTGGTGAAGAACCCAGAGTCGTTCTTCATATAGCCAAGGTCCTCAGCCATCATCCTTGACATCTGCGTGTATACATAAACAAGAGGGTCTCAGAGAACGTAATTTTACACAGTTAGTTTAGCTTATTATTTATGCATTGCTCACAAACAGAGGATATGATTTTACACAGTCTATTGTTATTTATGCATTGCCAACAACCATAAACTTGTCTGACTCTTAATTGAATAAGGGGAGATTTTCTTGTTTGTAAATTAATAGGTTACTGATTCCTCCAAACTATACCTGAAAGCTGGTAATACAATTTTGGTACAGTAAAGCGCCTTGATTCCTCCAAAGTGTGCCAGGAAACGGGACTATGTGAACTAAAAATATTGGTGACCCCTGTTGATTGGAATAGTTTGAAGACATAATTTGATCAAGATTTACCAACACTGTACTCACTCCTTATGGACTAAATGATCGTGTATGAAAATTGGAGGCTTCTGATTCCTCCCGACTATACCACCAAACAAGCTTTTTCCATATAGGTGGGGTTTCGTGACAATATTTGAAGGACTCATTTCTTCCAATTTTCAGACTACATCACAGGGTCCCTTAACTGCATGATGTGAGTCTAACTACAGTTTGTACCCATTCCTCCCTGGTAACTCACAAATAATAAACCATAAACAATAACTCATAATAAACAGTAAACATACGACTCATCAGTGACTTGGAGTTTATAATACTAAGAGTTGACATGAATGTTAGTAGAATGTTAATGAGGATATATATGGCCTTCAAGGTGTACAGACATGCATGGGTCCAATGATATGATATTTTCCTCAAGGGTGTTTCACCACCTATCAATGTTGCTCCTTGATTCGTTAAAGATAAGGGAGATTATATTGTTGTCAAATTTAGGGACCACTGCCAGATCCCTCCAAAATATACCAGGAAACAGACCCCCTTAATGTTACTAATAAGGGATCTGTTTCCAGGAAGGGTATGTTTATAGAGTATTTTTATCTTAGAATTACATCTACTTTTATTTGACAAAGCGGGAAAAGAAAGTCGAGGGACACCCTGTATGTGTGTGTATGTGTGTGTGTGAGTAAAAGCAACAACACATATGATAAGGTCTGTACTGCATCAACTGTAAGTGTGAGCTTGAATATTATTACTGTTTTGGTAATGGGAATGACCAATATCACTGTGTGGGTACTGGGAATGACCAATATCACTATGTGGGAGTAGGGGGACAGGCTTGGGGATTTTAGGGGGTGCAGGAGTAGGGGGCAGGCTTGGGGGAGTTTTGGGTGGTACGGGAGTAGGGGGACAGGCTTAGGGGGGGGATTAAGGGGTTGCGGGAATAGGGGACAGGCTTTCTACCCACCCCAAGCCTGTTCCCCTATTCCCACACACCATTAAGGACAAGCAGAGGTATATAGAGAACCAATGGTCACTACAGTAGCTTATTATGTAATTAAGTAACTATCTCTATTCCTCAAGTTACAAAGTTAGGTAACACAGTCACAGGGAACGTGACTGCACATCTGTGGCACTAATTCACGTGTTATTGTGTGTGTGTGTGTAATAACCTTGGTAGTGATGGGGTCGTGGTGTGTGTGTGTGTGTGTGTGTAATAACCTTGGTAGTGTTGGGGTAGTGGTGTGTGTGTGTGTAATAACCTCCTTGGTAGTGATGGGGTCGTGGTGTGTGTGTGTGTGTGTGTGTGTGTGTGTGTGTGTGTGTGTAATAACCTTGGTAGTGATGGGGTCGTGGTGTGTGTGGCAGTGATGGGGTCGTGGTGTGTGTGGCAGTGATGGGGTCGTGGTGTTAGTTGTAGTGGTGGCAGCCAGGGTGTGTTGACTGAGGGCGGCTGGTGGACCTCCTGAGAGGTGTGGGTGTCGGGCAAGGACTGGTGGTCATCCAGATAGTGGCTGCCCTTACCACACACACACACACACACACACACACACACACACAGGCATAGAGTTATCAAGCTGTTTTTCTTATATTTCTGACTTATATTCTCACTGTTTTAGTTGACTTTTTTCAGGAGTATGTGATATTGTCCTTGTTCACTTATCCATGAAAGATATAGAATGTCCAACTAAGTAGATCGGACGGGAAACTGTGTATAAAAATGCGAAAGAAAATAAATATTAATGTTTTGTTATCCTTAAAAATTTTACGTTTTCTCTTCTACTGTTCATAGAAAACAAAAATTATTCAATGCTTAACTATTATACATATGAATGGCTTCAGGATTTTTGTTTGTTTGATCACACTTTATTTTCAACGTAAAAGCTTATTTATGTATAAATTATATCTTTTTTTATTTTGGGAGGCTTCCTATTTGTGATGAAGCTTTACAGAAACTGTAGTGATGCCAGCCAATGATGAGGTTCAATGTGATGCGTCTTCATAACAACTCACTACACAACCAAAATAGAATTGATTAAGTAGGCATCAGTAATTTGTGTTGATAAATATAATAGGATAAGTACAGCCAAGCCATCATTAATTAAGGATGCCTCATTCAATACAGGTAATAACAGGTCTTTTTAAACATGAAAAGTAATGGTCTAATTTTTATAAGTTATGACATTTTTCAGCTGTATGGTCTCCTCTAGACTCTTATCTGAATTAATTATATTCTAGCAATATCAAGAAATCACCTCATGGGAAAGAATATTATATGTATGATAAATCAACACCACATCATTCGAAAATTAACAAATACTGTATATACATATTGGCCCTCCTTTGCACACACACACACACACACACACACACACCTCTTGAATAATAATCATCTTGTTTGCGTAAGCTCATCACTCATTGATGGTACAGTTTCCTCACCACACCCTCTCCATATTGGCTCCATATAGATCCATGAATGCATTTCTTCCATGTTCACATAGTTGCCTACACCTGCAATTACAAACTGTATTATACTTTTCTAAGTTTCTTTGTATAGGAATGATGTTAAAGCCACACATATACAGTATTGGAATAAAATGAAAAAAAAAAAAGAAGAAGAATATTCAAGGCTTTCTATTACTGGTAACTTTTATGTGGTAAAGGAAAGACAGGTAATATTTTACTCTACTTATTTGTTCACCCTCCACTGCCCATCAGACCCCACCATACACTACCTAACCACACCCACACAATCTCCACCACCCATCAGACCCCATTATGCACTACCTAGCTACACCAACACACCCACACAATCTCCACCACCCATCAGACCCCATTATACACTACCTAGCTACACCAACACACCCACACAATCTCCACCACCCATCAGACCCCATTATACACTACCTAGCTACACCAACACACCCACACAATCTCCACCACCCATCAGACCCCATTATACACTACCTAACTACACCAACACACCCACACAATCTCCACCACCCATCAGACCCCATTATACACTACCTAGCTACACCAAGGCGCCAACCAACACACCCTCGATGGCTGCATTTCACGTGACTGTGTTGTGGATCATGTTGCTCAAGTCATACACGCCCTTAACGACCCCAACCCGCCACCTTTCCTCTTGATTTCTCCCCGGCCTCGTAGCATACATGGGACCTGTTGCCTGGCGCTGTCCAAGGCCTTCAGTAGTCGAATCTGTATCGTATCCTTATTTTCTATTCTGTAGAGACATATGACTCTGATAGTTAATTGGAATACCTTACAAGTTCTTTAATATATTCTAGGGTACCTGGGGAAAATGCTATCTTAGTAGTAAGAGTGTAGGGTATATTATAAAAGGTAAGAGAGAACCGAAAGAGCATTCCAGGGGAGCAAGGAACCCCCCAGTTGAAGGTATGGTGGAGACGACTGATTCCCCCAAAGGCTGGGATGCAACAGATTCCTGGCTCACCCACCTGCAATATTCCACACGCCCCTCCACGTGACGTCACTCTCAAGTACTCGCTCGGGACCAGGTAGCTTCCAAGACCCTCACCCTCCTTCTCTCCCTCTCTCTCCTCTCTCTCTCTCTCTCTCTCTCTCTCTCTCTCTCTCTCTCTCTCTCTCTCTCTCTCTCTCCATACCACACGTTTTCCTCCCCCTCACCAGACCATTTCCCCCTCCCCCTCCCTACACTCTTATTACCTCTCTCCTCTCCACCTTGACCCACATTCCCTCCCTCCCAACACCCTTCCCTTTCCTTCCTCCCCTTCTTCTTTCCAATATCCTTCTCCCTCTCATTCCCAACGCCCTTCCCTCCTTCCAACATCCTTCTCTCTTCCTTTCCTTCCAATACCCATCTCTTTACCTCTCCAAACACACACATATCCTATCCCTTAATACTCTACCCTCCCAACGCCCGACCCCTTCCCATCCCCAACAACCATCTCGTCGCTCCTCCCCTTCCCTACACACACCCCTACACTTTCCCCCCCTCACCTACCCACACCCCCCCCATCGTCCCTCCCCTTCACTCCCCCAACACCCATCCTATCTTCCTCTTCCTCTCATCACTATTCCACTCCCGTTCCCTCATTCCCTTTTACCCATCCTCCTCCTTTTTGGTCTTCTCCTCTTCCCTTCCTTCTTATACTTCCATATCATCGCCCCTTATTTTATTCCCCTTTACTAAACCTTTATTTTATCCTCCTTTGGCTCTTCAGATTATTTCACTTTTTCCACCATAATTAAACTTTCCACAATCCATCTCATTCTCTTGTTGTTTCATTCATTATGCTTCTTCCTATTTTCTTCCTTCCTTGTGTCATCTTCTCTTTCACCATTCCCCCCATTTTTTTATATAGTTATTTTTTTATTTTTTCCTCTTTTTTCCGTCTCCACTTCGCCCTTATTTTTATCTACTCTCTTCTGCCTACTCTCTTTCTCTCTCTTTACCATGCACTCCCTTCCTTCTCTATCTAAAATAGTCTTCATTTCACCATTTTTTCATCTGTTTCTGTTATATTATGTATTTCCTTTTTGTTTTCTTAATGTTTCGTCTTCTTATTAATAACTTCTCTTCACTTACTCCTCCTCTCTCTTTTACTAACATCTCGTCTCTTCCTTCCTTCCTTCCTTCCGTCTTTCCCCTGTTTATCGACCCTTCCCTTCTGTCTCTTCTTTACTGTAGGTGTCCGCTCCTTCCCTTCGACCTTCCTTCCTTACCTTTTACCCTTCCCTTCTTCCTTCTTTCCCTCCTCCGTATTCGTCCCTTCCCTTCTTCCTTCCTTCCCAACCTGCTTTCCTCTCCCCTTCCTTCTTTCCCTATGTGATTTTCCCCTATATCCTTCCTCCTTCTTTCCTTCATTACGTGCTCTCCTCCTCCCATTTTCCCTCCCCTCCTCCCCTATCTTCTCTCCCCTCCCTCTCTTTATCTCCTTATTCACCCCCTTCCCCTCAGCCACCGATCCCAAAGGAGCCTGATTCCCACCAGGAGCACCCTCGCCCCCCGCCGCCCCCCACCCCCCTTCATTCCTCCCCGCCTGCCTTGCATGAGAACTTTTCAATCTCTTTAAGTGAGTAAGGTGCTTCTGCTTCAATTCGGCAGGATACATATGTGCTTGTTTTTTATTAAATTTTGTTTGCTTGGTTTAAGTTTGGCTTTTTGCTAACGTGACTTAGACTGTGATCGTCATTAACTTGTGTCTGCCAAAGTATTTTATTTTGATGGCTTGTATTGGCAATATTTATAGATTTCGCTCTCTCTAATCGAATTACTTGTGTATGCAACACACTGTGTGTGTGTAAGTGTGTCTGTCTGGATGTGTGTGTGCTTCCCTGTCTGTATCTATGTATGCATATGTGCGTGTGTGTGTACGTGTGTGTGCGTCTTTGATATAACATGTCGATTACCCGTGGATTACATAGTGCTACACAACGATAGTTTCCTTACCCTACACACACACACACACACACACACACACACACACACACAATAGCCAACATTATTGGTGGTGGTGTATGAATAGCAGTGTGAGTGTAAATGATATGAAGGTGGAAATGTGGTGGTGTGGGTGAGGGCTGGTGAGGGCTGGTGAGGGCGGGTCGGAGCAGGTGAGGGTGGGTCAGGGTTTGTCAGGGTGTGGTGTATATAGTGTGAGGGAGTATGCAGCAGGTGGACACAGCTCACATCTCCCGCTACAATACACCCTGACAAAAGCGAGCAATGACAAGAGGAGAGGATCTTTTGTGAAGGTGGTGGTGGTGGTGATGATGGTGGTGTGTTTGGTGGTGGTGATGGACACAAGAGGAGAGCATCTTTTGTGGTGGTGGTGAAGGTGATGGTGGTGGTGTGGTTGGTGGTGGTGATGATGGACACACATATATCACCAGGACAATCTCCACGGTCAGACCTGGCACTCCTACTCAAGCTGACAACTACCCACTGATGGTATTGGTACTGGCACTGGATCTGACACCTGATCTGCCGCTGTATCTGACACTGATATGGACACAGAATCTGACACTGAATCTCACATTAAAACTGACACTGAAATTGACACAGAATCGGGCATATAAACTGACACTGATTCTGACATTGACACTGACTTTGAATCTGACACTGACACTGAAACTGACACAGAAACTGGCATTAAAACTGACACTGTATCCGACACTGACTCTGACATTGACACTGACACCATACTGAACCTAACACTACCAATACTACCATACATTCTGACCTGACACTGACCTACGTATAGTTATATATAGAACAGGTGGTCATTCAAACTAATAACACAACTTTTTCTATATAGCTATCCAGGGTGTAATTTGTACCAATGTTTTACGACTATCCATTACACACACACACACACACAGACATACAGTATACACACACACACACACACACATTCACTCAGTTCTTGGCTATTATTTTACAACTATCCATTACACACATATATACACACACACACACACACACACACACATACACTATCCATTACATACACACACACACACACACACACATACACACACACACACACACACACACACACACACACACACACACACACACACACACACACACACACACACACACACATTCACACAGTTCTTGGTATGTTATTAAAAAGTGAAGGTGAACTATGCACTAACCCTAGGGAATAAATTAAAGGGAGAAGTATATACACGTGTTGGTGAATTTGGCGGGGGGGTGGGGGGGCGCCACTTCGGACCCGAGCCAAACCGCCCTTTCTTCTCTTCAGCCGGACATTTTTTTTTTTTCCATTTTTTTATCCTTGGTGCTTGCAGTTCCTCCTCTCTTTCTTCCTTCCTTCCCCCTTGTTTGCTTTTATAATCAAATCCAAACAATGCTGCAGACCAGATCCTCTATCTCGTATATATACTGAGGTGGTTGGCGTGTTATTGTATACTGAGGTGCTTGGTGTGTTATTGTATACCGAGGTGCTTGGTGTGTTATTGTATACTGAGGTGGTTGGTGTGTTTCCTGGCAGAGTGTGTAGGAGTCAATATAGTCCTTCACCTCACCCACTGGAGGCTACTGAGTCCTCCTAACAGATCATTATTTTTTTTTCATTTTTTTTTTTTGGAGTAAATAATTTGTGTGCTACTGATTCCTCCAAACCGAACCATGATAATATTAAGCTACCTCAGTGTAAATAGTAGGGAATTTGTTTGTTTTGTTTCATTGTGTTGTAGTAAGAAAATTGGAGGTTATTGAGTCCTTCATTTATTGACACGAAACCACAGCTACAATTGAAGGAGCTTGTTTCGTGGCATAGTCAGGAGGATTCAGAAGCCACCAAGTCTCACACACCATCACAGGGGGACAATTAAATGCAGTGTTGGTAAATCTGGAGCAACTGATTTTTCTCCTGACTATTCCAAGCAACAGGGCACCAATATTTCTGATAAATCTGGTCTTGTTTCTCGGTATAGTTTGGGGGAATTAAAGCACTCTAATAATGTACTGTACCAAGAGTTTATTGTCCCCTACATTATATAAAGGGCTACGTAGACACTATCTCACCCTCAATAAACTATAACACCCTGGCAAAGTCTGGAAAAATCTGTAGCCTAAAAAAAAAAGTAAGTCACCCAGAAAACCATATATGTGCCAAAGATGTATATATAGTGAATACCTTATGCCCCAAGTGATAGAGATGAGAATAGGAATGATCTTTGGGAAGGGAGATCAAACCATGTAGGAACCCATTGAAAAGATTACACTGAAGAATGTGTGTGTAGGGGAGGCATGGACGGAGGGAATGGATGTTGTGTGTATGGGATGTGGTAATGCTTGCTGGGATGTACAGTCGTGGTCAAATATAATCATCCAGGTAGGGATAACTCGCGTAAGAGTTTGTATATATGTATGTATGTATGTATATCAACTTTAGATAAGCTGGTGTGATACTCTTTGCTTCAGAACTTGTATGATTATAATATAGAGGGAACTTATTGTTGCATAAGAATAATGATTATATTAATATTTTTTGCTGGACCAATATCTGATTTATATTGTCTCTGTAAATGTTGTTGTGGTAATTAGTTATTTGTCTATATCAATATATCTATCTATCTATCTATCTATCGTGACCCTGTACCTGTATTTTTTTGTTGACATGCTTCCTGACGGTGGGTATATATATATATATATATATATATATATATATATATATATATATATATAGAGAGAGAGAGAGAGAGAGAGAGAGAGAGTGAGATTTGTTAAAAATATAAAACTTTATTGGGTGATATGTAACGGAAGTGAATATAGTAGCATACATCAAAGTCATATTATTTCAGTCAACTTTTAATTAAACCCTCACACTATGGGTTATAACAACTTATCTGTGTTGATATGCCTGTGTGTAGCGTGACAACTGGAAATACTATAGCCACCAAATTGGATGACCTAAACTCAGAGAGACGATGATATTTTGCTGTTCAATCCATTTTTCAATCCCATTTAATATCATACACCAGTGTAACCCAATGCAATGTACAACGTATAGGAAGTAGCTATTCAATCTGTTTGTATATATTATGAATAGAGAAACAATTTGCTATACAGAGTACGAATTCATACCCTGGTGTATATCAGAAACAATACAGTATTACATCAACTTTAACTATAGGAAGTAGCTATTCAATCTGTTTGTATTATGAATAGAGAAACAAAAATTTGGTATACAGAGTACGAATTCATACTCTGGTGTATATCAGAGACAATACAGTATTACATCAACTTTAACTATATCTCGGCAAACTAAAGGATTCTGTTTTCACATTTGAAGTTCCTCTGCTGTACCAACTGTAAGAGGAAATTATTATTATTTCTCCTGGGACGACGAGCTGAAGTCTACACCTCGCTCCGTGTTTGTTTACATTCACAATATCAACTTACGGCTTTTCATCAGCGACTTTTTATTTGAGAGTGCATATTATTGTAATTATACTGCTAAACTCTACTTGAAATATTGCTCTGTGTTATTAGCATGCCTCGGGAACTTTTGCTGAATATAAATGAGGTATGAATGTTGTGTATGTGTGTGTAGTGAGGCAGAGGATGTAGTTCTACGTGTAACAGTTGGTAAGCAGACTGTCAGACGAGTATCATAACACCACTTCAGCATTATTCATTACATGTTAACAGTACAGTGAGTGAATGGGGTGGAAGGGGGGAAGTAAGGGATGGATGATGGGAGGGGGAGGGGGGCTGATGTTAGACTGACTTAATTAATTGAGAGATGTATAATGGGGAGTGATGTGAGACTGACTTAAGAAGATGACGAAAATGTTTAAGGGCCAGGGACGATGTTTTGGTGGTGCCTCGATGTTTTGGTGGTGCCGAGATGTTTTGGTGGTGCCTCGATGTTTTGGTGGTGCCGAGGTGTTTTGTTGACTGCCTCCCTCACAGCATTAGTCAATAGAAAGACAATTAGACATTTAAACAAAGGGTCATAGATAAGAAAATAAGTGGTGTTGACGATGGATATGGCGTGGTACTGATACGATGACACTATAGAACCATCGTACCTGTATTGACTGTGGTGATGTGGGCAATATTTTAAGGATTTGGGCGCCCCTTCGACCACAGTCACACCCTTTCATTTCTTCAACTGCATGTCTCTCTTTCTTTTTATTTCCTTTCTGCTTACTGTCTCTCCCCTCTATCACCTTCTCCTGGCGCTATGTGACCTCGCTGTTGAATATATACAATAGAAATTTTTGCTTATAACACGATTTTGCCTAAGAAACAACAATCAGGGAGATAAAACACAGATAAGATAAGGACAGAGAAAGCAAGATCAGGGAGTGTTGATTGCCACAAGACCTATCACTGGTATAGGTAAGGAAATATAGTTATATAATATAGTTACTGGTTACCCCTAACAACAGTATCCAGGCAGACTCTGTTGTCCTGTAAAGATTAACGACCAAACTTAAGGGGAAACTCTACTCGGTGTGCTGTACTGGGAAAGGTTCTTGTGTTGTGTGTATCGTCGCTCACATGTTCTATGATGATTTACGAACATGGGACGAACCTCACTGAATCTCGACCATATTATTATACAAACCTGGATCGAATGGTTTGTTGTTTACCTGATGTTTTGTTTGGTCTGTCTCGACTCCCACGTTACACACTCCGCTGCCTCTCCCTATACCTTCCTCTCACTCTCTCATCCTTCCTACCTCCCTCTCCCACCCTTCCTACCTCCCTCTCACACCCTTCCTACCTCCCTCTCACACCCTTCCTACCTCCCTCTCCCACCCTTCCTACCTCCCTCTCTCATCCTTCCTACCTCCCTCTCTCATCCTTCCTACCTCCCTCTCACACCCTTCCTACCTCCCTCTCACACCCTTCCTACCTCCCTCTCCCACCCTTCCTACCTCCCTCTCTCATCCTTCCTACCTCCCTCTTTCATCCTTTCTGCCTCCCTCTCACACCCTTCCTACCTCCCTCTCCCACCCTTCCTTCCTACCTCCCTCTCCCACCCTTCCTACCTCCCTCTCACACCCTTCCTACTTCCCTCTCTCATCCTTCCTACTTCTCTCTCCCACCAACCCCTCCTCCCTCCTTACTTTCCTCTATCTTCCTCCCTCTCTTCCCCTCGCCCTCTCTCTATAATTCTTTTTTTTTTCATTTTTCATTTAACCAGAACTGAAATTTTCCCCTTCTATTGAATTCTTTATGTCACCGAAATTGTTACAGTTATTGTTTCGTGATTCACTTGCAATTCTTTACACATGCATTCCTCTCCTTTACCCTCTCTATTTATTTCCTTGTCTTTTTCTATACACAATTGTTTATACAGTATTTTATTGTCATATTGGTTTGATCATTTTGTTTTTCTGTTATTCTTCAGCATTTGTTTTGTATTCTGTTAAGTTTATTTTTAATATTATATCAAATATATAACACAATCTTCGTAGAGAACAACGCTGCCATGTTTGTATCTACCGCCACGTTCTCATTCGACTCATTGTGGTGGGAGAGCCATCTGGTGGTAGTTTGGTCATTAAGTAAGGGACCCCGTGATGTAGTCAGAAAATTGAAGGTTATTGAGTAATCCTTCATATATTGCCACGAAGCACCACCAATATGGAAGGAGCTTGTTTCGTAGCATAGTTAGGAGGAATCAGAATCCACCACCAAGCCTCATACACGATCACAGGGTCCTTAAGAGAGATGAAAGTGAAGGCCATTGGAGTAGCAACGTTGTAACACATTCTTTTGTCTCTGAACCCGAGTCCCATATTGAATCAACTTGCTCGAGACACTTGGTGAATCGAGTCACACCATTGATCAACCGTTAGATAGTGTTGTGTCAGTATGACTTTGTATGTGTGTGTGTGTGTGTGTGTGTGTGTGTTAGGCTCCGTGAAGAATGTAATTGATGTGTATCTCCTGTTAGAGTGATTTTTTTTTTTTTTTTTTTTTTTGTGAACATAAGACAGAAGACGTTCCTAAGGGAGGAAACTGTTGTTGGTAAAGTGATAGCCTCATAATGCCTCCAAATTAGGCTACGAAACATATTCCGTATTAGTAACACTAGGGTCATCTGTTTCCTGGCATAGTTTGGAGGAATCATTAACCCTCCAATTTACCAACAAATGATTAATCCCTTAAATAACATACTAAAGAGAAAACACAAATAAATAAGAATAATATTAAGTAAGAATAAGTAAGAATAATATTGAAAAACTCATAAAGCCAACGTTGAAAATGCTAGGCAGAAATGGATTTGAAAATAAAAGTGATAAGACATTGACGACAAGATTCAGTCCTTCCCAAAAATGTGTGTCGATATCAAAAGGACAAAACTCGAGATGACTGAGACTGATGGATTGCAAACACTCGCCAAAATATGACATCACAAACTCCCTCCTGCCCACCGTAACGTGTTGCTCTCCCATCACAGCTGAGGGGTGAGTGTTATTTTATGTTTTAGTATTGTGTTAGTTTCCATTTTGATATCGTGTTATTTCCCATTTTCATATTGTGTTATTTCGTATTGTTTCGCATTGTGGTATTGTGTTATTTTCCATTTTGATATCGTGTTATTTCCCATTTTCATATCGTGTTATTTCCCATTTTGGTATAGTGTTAATTTGTATTTTGGTATTGTGTTATTTCGCATTGTGGTATTGTGTTATTTCACATTTTGATACCGTGTTATTTCGCATTTTGGTATCGTGGTAATTTGCATGTTTGGTATCGTGTTATTCTGATATCGTATTATTTTGATATCGAATTATTGAGCATTTCAATATCGAGTTAATTTGATATTGAGATATTTTCCATATTGATATAGTATTATTATCATCTAGTGCTATTTTGATATAGAGTTGATTTACATATTGATATAAGTTTGTCAGTGTCATTAGTTTATATTCCCCGAAGAGATATATTCAGCGGTATGACTCTAAGTGATGAATACTCACTTCTAGACGAATGAGAGACAGTGAAGCTTCAAGGTGATGGATGCTTCCTTATCCGCTCACTAGGTGGCATCAGTGGAGTTTCGAGACGTTAGTTGCTTCATATGTGTCGCACTAGATGGAGACAGTGAAGCTTCAAGGTGATGAATGTTTCCTTATCCACTCATTAGATGGCAACAGTGGAGCTTCGAGGTGATGAATGTTTCCTTACCGCTCACTAGATGGCAACAGTGGAGCTTCGAGGTGACGGATGCTTCCTTTCCCTCACAATAGATGGCGACACTTTATCTGTATACACGTCACTGTTTAGAAAGAGCAGCAATACCATCATTCATAACATGGTCTGGTATAATTTGACTTTCGGGGCATCGTTTGTGCAGTGGGTTGGTGACGATAGATATAGTAGACATATTTATTGACGTGTAGGAGTGGCCAGAATACGGTGATATAAATATACCTTGAACAACAGCGACACAACCATCTATAGAAAGTTTAGAAGTTTGGGGTGGACTTGTTCGTTGGTTATTGAGATTAAACGCCTATCGACTTTGTTATGGTCATGAAAGAGGTATAATAAGTATAGAGTGGTGTGTGTGTGAGTGTGTGGAGAGAGATATGTTTGGTGTAGTGTTGTGTGTGTGTGAGTGTTGTCTGTGTGTGGAGTGGTGTGGTGTGGTGTCTGAGTGTTGTCTGTGTGTGGAGTGGTGTGGTGTGGTGTCTGGGTGTTGTCTGTGTGTGGAGTGGTGTGGTGTTTGAGTGTTGTCTAGTGTGGTGTGGGGCTGTGTGGTGTAGTGTCTGTAAGTGTTGTATTGTGTGGTGTGGTGTTGTGTGATGTGGTGTGGTGCTGTGTGATGTAGTATCTATGTGTGTTGTGTGGTGCTGTGTAGTGTTGTGTGGTGCTGTGTGGTGTAGTGCCTGTGAGTGTGGTGTTGTGTGGTGTAGTGTCTGTGTGGTGCGGTGCTGTGCTGGCCACTGCTGAGTGGTGTGTGTGGTGTGGTGTGGTGCTGTGCTGTGTTGTGTGTCGGCGTGGACTCGGTCAAGGCCGGTATTCATAAACATTTCAGAACTCGCACTAGTCCGTATCCTTTTATTATTGACCTCGCCAGAATGTAGCAGGTTCATATCGAAAGGGTAAACAATAATTCTCCTCACCTCAAAATACGAATCTATATTATAATGATTTCAAAGCAATGGCGGGTTCTGGTCTTGGAAGGAGTACACGCTAAAGGAACCCTGTGATGTAGTCAGAAAATTGGAGTTGAATTGAGTCCTTCAAATATTGCCACGAAACACTAACTATATGGAAGGAGCTTGTTTATTGGCGTGGTCAGGAGGAATCAGAAGCCTCAAATTTTCAAAGCCGAAATTTTAGCAAAGGAGTGAACTTTTGTTTTTGTAAACACGGGGCCTGACGTCCATTTGAATCCATGGTTGTAAATGAAACACAAAGATATTTCACAAGGATTATGTAGAAATGTTGTTACTTACTTGCCTATTCGTCATTTGTCATTGTTACCTCCTCGTAACTATGGACAGTAAGTACACACAGACACACACATACAAAAAAAAGTAAAAACAAAAAAAATATATATATAATAAAAAAAACTATGAAGCCTGAGGGGTCTGATGGTTCGGTAATTGATGGACGACACAGCTCATGATCCCCAGGGAATAAACAGGATATTTTAAGTGATCCCTTGTCGTAAGTGTCAGATTGTATCACACTAGAATCACACTAGAATCATACCGATAGTTATTTTTATCGTGTGCATTAACTTGTTCGCTGCTACTGATGTTCGGCTGAAAATAGTCGTGATGAAGATAAAAACATGACGTATAAGTTGACATATACACGCAGTCAGTATCACAACTACAATAATTCTAACTAGTATTTGTGTTAGAGGAATTGATATGGTAAATGGCTAGCATGTAAAAAAAATAATTCAGAAATTTATAACAGTTGAACGGTGTTGTGTTTTCTCTATAAATATTTCTTATAATTTTTTTGTAGGATTTGTTTACCTATCACAAACTTGTACAAATATGGTTCTCATGGAAACTAACACTAGACATGCTTACGCTACACAGTCAATAGAAGAGCAAGAGTATAGAAGAGCAATGAATCCCTGTGAGATTATGTTGGACTACAGAAGGTGTATATTGAGACACGAAGAGCGAAGAGGATCAGTATGGGTGAAGAAGAGTAATGAAATGGGACTTACCACTCTCCCTGGCACCATTCTCCCTCTCCCTGGCACCATTCTCCCTCTCCCTGGCACCATTTTCACTCACCCTGGCACCATTCTCACTCTCCCTGGCACCATTCTCAATCTCCCTGGCACCATTCTCACTCACCCTGGCACCATTCTCACTCACCCTGGCACCATTCTCACTCTACTTGTCTCTATTCCCACTCTCCCTTTCTCCATTTCCACTTTCTCTGGCACCATTCTCACTCTCCATGTCTCCATTCCCACTCTGCCTATCACCATTCATCCCCACTCTGCCTATCACCAATCCCATTCAGCCAGTCACCTGTCATTCTCAGTTTCCCACTCTCTGTCACCATCCTTCCCACTCTCTCTCTCTCTCTCTCTCTCTCTCTCTCTCTCTCTCTCTCTCTCTCTCTCTCTCTCTCTCTCTCTCTCTCTCTCTCTCTCTCTCTCTCTCTCTCTCTCTCTCTCTCTCTCTCAACACACCTAATTCCATCATATCAGTAAATTGTCTCGTTCGGCTGTTTGTCTTCAACCTCTTCCTTCAATATATTAGTGTATTGGTCCTTCCGTGTTTGTGTATTGGTATCCTCATATTACCAAATGTGTATAGCATAACATGGAGTACGAGGCTCACTTTCGTCGCTTCAACAATCCCTCCCCCTGTGATGGAAACGACGCAGGATAAACACATTTAGGATATTATGTTGACATAACATGATTCCCTCTTTTTACACGCTCTCGGTCCACTTACACACACATACATGCACACGTACGCACACACGCCATTAATATACAGTGTGATACTAGTGACATACAGACATACAAATACACATATATAGTGTTGATATACAGTACAGTATGATACACGGGTATACACACACACACACACACACACACACACACACACACACACACACACACACACACACACACACACACACACACACACACACACACAAACACACACGCACACACACACAACACTCTTTCTCACACATACACACACACACGCAACAACAAGCTCACACACGCACACACAACAACAACAACAACAACAACAACAACAACAACAACAACACACACACACACACACACACACACAACCCATACATACCATTAATATACAGTATGATACAAGGGTACACTCTCTCTCTCTCTCTCTCACCATAAATATACAATATGATGCAATGTTTGGCTATATTTTACAGCTGTGTCTTTTTATGCAGGTATCACGCATCCACAAACACCAGTAAATATTGTGTGTTGAGATATAAGAGGAAAAATAGTCCATGCACCGAACAATCATTTTTATTCTCCATGGTCGTGTGTTTACGGGGGTATAGTGTAGTACAGTGTTGGTAAAAATAAATGGAGCAACTACTAATTCATCCAAACTATTCCAAGCAACAGACCATGTACCATATATTATATTTGTTAATCTGGTCCTGTTTCCTAGCATACTTTGAAGGAATTAAGGCACTCCAATGTTCTAAAAATCTACTGTCCCCTTAATTAATATAAACAAAATTACTGATAACCCTTGAAAGAAATTAAAGCTTAGATTGGCTATATACATTTATTGCTAACTGTACAGAAATAGATGGAGTCACAATACAGACTTAAAATGTATGCTTTATTAAATTTATATTAGCATTATACTGTATTGTTTAGGAGCAGAGACTGGTAATGTCGTGACAAGTGCTGAAGAAATATTTTGATCTGTGCATGAAACATATTAGTGGGAGGTTAATTTAATCTTGCATGAACAGTCGTGGTCAATAATTTTCGTACACAAGGAGGTGACTCATGTAAAAGTTTAACAATTTCCATCTGTTCGTCAGCTGAGATTCTTTCCTGTAAAAAAAGTTAAGTACCATCCATCTCCAAATTCACTCCAAGCAGCTATATTCACTATTCAAAACAATAACATCATATTAGAACGTTATAACATTAGTCAGGAATTTATTCGAGTTATGAATACGTGTTTTGAAACTTATATAATTTTTTATTTATTGATGCTGCATA